>VWZX01007345.1:4477202-4786139 GCA_013399015.1 Galbula dea | reverse complement strand
AAAAAAAAAAAAAAAATCCCTCCATCAGGCATGGCAGAGCCTGGGAGAGAGAGAGGCAGGGATCTGTGCGGGGGAGGCGGCGGCACAGAGCGCAGCTCCCTGCCCGGGCCGAAGGCGAGAGGTGGCTTTGGCCTTCCCGGGGCACAGGGGCAGGAAAAGTTCGGGCAGGGGGTGGCGACGGGGGGCATGAGCCGGAGTCCGGCGGGGGCACCGCTCTCGTGGTGATGCGGGTGTGCGTGTGAAGGGTGTGCGGGGGGGTGTATCTCCCTGCAAACCCCCGATCTCCCCTCTCCTCCCCGCAGCGGTTCCTGTCTCCTCGCCTCTCCCCCCGAGGCAGGGCTCCGGCTCGGCGCCGCCGCAGCCCCCGCACCCCAGCCCCTCTCTCCGGGCCAGTTGCAGCAGCTTAAATGCCACCTCCCTGCTCGCGGACACGCACACACATACTCACACAGCGCTCGTTAGCCGGCACTGCAAAGCGTCCCCGGCCCCGCTGCCGCCCTTGCCCTGCCCTGCCCTGCCCGGGGCCGGGGCATGCTGAGCCCTGCCCTGGGGTGCTGAGCCCGGCCCGGCCGCCCCCCTCCATCCCAGCTCGGGCTCGCCCCGCACGCCGAGAGAGCACCAAAGTATTTACCAGTTCACGGTCGCTTTTCTGCGATCGCAGCTGAAAACTGTAATTCACTGGGATCGCCTCCTCCAGCTCTCTCCCAGCCGCTTCGAGCTGGAGGTTTCTCAATCGTGCCCCGGACACTTCCGAAATATATCGATTTTTAGATATTTTTCTCCCCTTTCCTTGGATGGGGGCGACGGGAAGAGGGGGCTGGAAATCCCCATCCAGAATTCAGCCTCATCCGTGCCGAGCCACCTCCATTTAAATCCGAGCATCAGGCAAGCAATAGAAATGATCAAACGCTACTTCTCTCCGTCTGCAAGCAGATAATCCTACTAATCCAATAGATCTCCCCCGATCCCAAATTGCCCTCCAAGAGAATCCCTTGCGCTTGATGTCCGGTGGGTGAGCTCGGGAGCCGCCACGGTGCCCCGAGGGGTGCGGGTGTGCGTGCGGGGGGAGCGTGCGGGGGGTGGGAATCTTTTTTGGCTCCNTTTTTTTTTTTTTTTTTTCCCCTTCCCCTATTACACGTTTCCACTCCAAATTGCTGCTAGATGAAAAATGGTACAAAGATACCCCCAGCGGCAGCGCGGAGAACAGCGCGGGTAGCCCCTGCTCCGCTCCGCACCGCCCCGCTCCGGTACCGGCATCAGTACCGCCCCAGCCCCCGCACAGCCCCGGCACCGGTACCGCATCGCCCCCCACCGCCCTGCCAGACCGTACCTCCGGGAGACCCTCCTGGAGCCGCCATGGCAGGAAAGCGGGTTTGGGGGGTGCCCCTCCGGTGGGCTCGATGCAGCCGCGGGAAGCACATGCACCCGTGTGTAGATACCGGAGTAAGAAGTGTTGCCGACACGGGAGGGAAGGCTGAGCATACACAGTAATAGTGTGCACAGGCTGCTGCCGCTCACGGAATTACACCTGTGTGCAACACCCGATTATTTTACACTGCTATCATGGAGCAAGAAACCAGCATCTTACTTTGACTGTCACTGTCTGCACACAAGACATATGTGACTTTTTTTCACCCTCCCCTGCTGCTTCTAGAAATCTTTAAACTATTTTCATTGCCAACGTTCTATTTTTTAATTGGGAAAAAAAAAAGCATTCTCCAATCCCAGCCTTCATGTTTTCTAGGATCACAGTAAAGAATGAAAGTAGATGGGCTCAGGGCATGTGGGGAGAAAGGAAGGGCAGATCAGAAGGGAAAGGAAAATAGTCCTTTGGATTCTGAAAGGTCTATTCATTTAAGAACAGCCACAATCACACGCTAGAGGATTATAAGCATCCTGAGTTGAACCTTTGTAGAGAGCTTATTAACATCTCCTGTTGTTTTAGGAGAGACTTCCCTTCACACTGCGTTAAAAATCTGTATTTTGTTGCATTAACATCCACCCCCTTTTAAAATACTGACACTAATCAAGCACAGCACACCCACTCAGGTTTCCAAGCAGAGAGCCCCAGAGGCGAGGTCTGAAGGTGCCTGATAATTTGCTAAGCTCTTACACCCTTCACCTGCGAGCACATCCCAATGGAGCCAAGGTAAGTCCCAGCCACACTGAGCTATTTACACCTCTCAGTCCCACTGAGGGTCTAGATCTAAATGTCCATGGCAGGAGTGATAGGGCACAGCAGCAGCTTACCCTGTGACCTTTCCATGTACTGGAATAATTGTGGCCTGGGCATATTTTTCACCTGGTAAGTATCAATAATTATTACAGTTCATGATTAATTTTTGAAGCATCTGCTGGTAATCAAAATTTAACTCTTTTGCTGCCACTGAAAGCACATAGATGTCAGGTATGGGAAGAGAATGCAGAACACACTTTGCTGACAGAGCAATCCTGTGCATATTGCTACATTATTCTCAAGGGAACACTAGAAAACTAGAAAGAAAATGTGCATGTGAATATCAGGCACTTGCCACCAGCCACAGGTCAACCAACAACCTAAAAACTATCACCAAAGAACGCAATCCCTGGTGAGCTGTTCTGCCACTCTTTATCCACAGAACATCCCGGAGTAGTTTTATCTCTAGGCTGGCTTTTGCACTGAAAAGTAAGAAAAAATGGTGACATAAAAATAACTGCACCCTTGTTGAGACACCAGAATCCAGGTGCGTAAGGTTTTCTTGTCACTCCTTTGAGGAGGATGTATGTACCTTCCCCAGGTTCCCCGGGTCACCATGTGAACATCCCATTGGAGCGCTCCAACTGTTATTTAAACATATTGTCTCCTACTAACTACAGGAAAAACAACTACTCATTTACCCATTTACCATAGGGATTTTTGGGTGGGAGCTGATAATTTCATCCCACCTTTGGCCATCAAGCCTCCACCTGATCCTAACCAATCCTCACCTGTGCAGAACTGGCGCAAAGTTGTTTGAACACATGAAGTTTTTCTTTAGCTCCCTCTCACAGTAGTGATATGTGGTAGCAGTTCATACATAGCATGGCTTTTGCTCTGGCCTGTCCCCCAGGGCTGAGGTCCCTTTCCAGAACTTTCCACTGTCTTTCACCCTGCTGTTCTCCTCCATGCTTCAACATTTCTTCCCTCCAGGGACCTCAGAGGTACATCCTCTCATCGAAATGTTGCTGTGGAAAGAGGAGTACTGGCCTGTGAGGGGCAACAAGATTGGTCTTCAGTTCCAGAAAGGGTTGTCCAGGTCTAGGAAGGGGTGTAGGGTTGGGAGAACAAAGTGTAAGACTAACCTTTCTATACTGAGATGTGATAGTAATAGGTGTGCCTGAACCTAAATGTGGTAATAACACTGCCCAAGGCCTGCTACTACTGTATTACTGGTAAAGTTTCTGACACTGATTCAGTTTACAACCAGCAAGTCTTTATTTTATTATATGTATTTACACATACATATGTATGTGTAAAGAGTGTGTGAACTCATTTGAAAGAAGGGGGAGAGGAAGTTGTATTCAGTAAGAACTTTGCTAAGTATGGTTTAATATGCTGCATGCCAAGAAATCACACTTTTCTTCAAACCTAAGGAATGCAAAACTGGTTTCAAGGATGGCATTAGTTAATATTTAGTTTGGGGATGTGTTATCTGCATTCAATAAAATAATGCAAAGAGAGAGTGATAAATTTCCATGGACTGAAAGTCAAGGGAAATTTCCAAGTCCAGCATCTGGCAAAATTCTGAAATTTAATTCTGCTCCCTTTTCTCTGTTTCAAAAACATGAAGCCCTTCATATAACTCTCACCTAAGCACCTAGCTTTCAAAAAGAGCAAAACATACAATCAAAAGCTAAAAAGAGGAAAGAAGCTACTGATTAGCAATCCAAGCCAAACTACATATCAGAGACAAAGAATGCATGCACCTGAAGCATTAATGGCAAAGTTTTTTTATGTGACACAAGCTTCATGAGCTACTGAAAGACATAATTTGAGATAGTAATATGTTTTCCTTTCAGTTAGAAATTTTATCACATTGTATTTCTCAAGAAAAAAGAATAGGTAGGAAATAGGTAGGAAAGGAGAAATTGTTTACATACCTAAGATTCCAAATATTCATTAATTTGCTTGTCTCAAGATAGCTCATTAAATTGTTTCTTGCAAGGAACTTCATTAAATATTTTCTTTGATTTCATGAAACTTGTTTAAGATTACTCACCTCTGTCCATTTATATTCTTTAGATTGCCCTGACTGCCAAGTCTTTAATGAAATTATAATGCCTGTCTCTGAGCTGCTTTAGTTAGCTGTAACTGCTTTGTTACTGCCATTCATTTGGTTTAACCTTGCTGAGAAAAGAGCCTCTTAAATAGGCCTTCCCTCTTCCCAACGTGGCCATTCCAGCTCTTCACAAAGACACAGAGGACTGAGTCCCTTGGTCACTTCAAACACTTGTCATTGTTTGCTTATTGCTTGCTTTCTTTAATATTGTTCTTTCATACTAAACCAACCCCATTTAAAGAAACATGATGATTTGCTTGTAGGGCAAAAACTCACTCAGAAATGGTCTGACACTGACGCATCAAGAGTCAAGAAAAGAAGATGCACGTGGTCTGAGAGTTTCAACTTCAACTGCATTAAATCTCACCCACAAAAGTCCCCAAGCCTATCCTCACATCCCATATGTCCTTACCACTGCCTCCTCTGCAATGCTGACTTCAGTGGTCAGGGTCAGTGGTTTTCTTCCTCCTGGCCCGTGATGGGAATCATACATTTTGTCATCTGGTAGGATTTGTATTCTGACATCACACAGGTTGTCCTCACTGACATTGGCTCTTTATCATTAGCACCTTGTACTGGAATATTTAATTGGGTATGTTGTATCTCTGCATTGTAGATTTATTTTGCATTTTCATTTAATTAACAGCCATGACCAATGGTCTGATAGATGGCAAAACATTCTGTGAAGTAGAATCCTGCTGGATTAAAAGCTTTGCTGGAAGAGTTCAAACACCCAGTCAGCCTGAACTTCTCAAAGGTGATTTTCTTTAAAGTGTTGGGTTCCCAAGCCACAGTGCTTGAGGACATGCAAGGAGGGGGCAAATGAGAACCAAGGACAACACAAAACCTGTTCCTACAGACTCACCCTTCTCTAAATGTTGCTCCCTGTTGACTAGATGCTCAGGTGAGCACAGTCCACCTGTGGTTATTCTGAGACTCAGAATTTCAGGGTCTTTTGGGTGCTGTTGAAAGACTGATATTGATAAAGAAAGCTGTTACCAGTGTTCTTACTGGAACCTATTCAGTACATTACAACACTGTACATGCCAGAGAACTCTGAATTCATTAGGAAATACATTCCCTTGTTTATGTGGCTGCGAATTCTTTTAGTCCAGGAGAGTTTTACGACTTCATTCCTTCCCAAAATTTCAGTTATTCTTTGAAGTCAGAATCTCCCAGTACCTTGGGTTTGCAGTGACCAAATACAGGAATGTATAGGGCTAGACTTTTCTTTTTTTATTACAAAAAGCATTTATTCAGAGACTTTTCTGTTTATACTATGTGAAAGCCAAACTATTTCTAGTTTGTTGTTTGGTTGGTTGGTTTTTTAAATTAAATTGGTTTAATCCTGTGGTTGAAAAGAGTACATACTGTACACTACTTTTGATGTACTGGATTTTCAAGCACACAGGGACACTCCCTACAGGAGCTGGTGCTCTAAGTCAGAGGTACATGCATTTTATATTCTTTTAGACTCGGTAAGCAAACAATGGAGAACTACGGGCTAGCTTCATTTCTGATGTACTGAAATGGAAGTTAGAGGAACCTCATCACAGTTTTGCTTCCTAACACCTAACCTCAGCAGAAAAATGAACATGTAGGCTAGACTGTTAGCAAGTGAAAACAGTAAATTGTTTTCAACCTGAGTTTAGTGAGGAATACCTGTTACTTTATCACCAGCTACTTTCCATAAGCAAGAAAAGCTTCAGCTTCTGTGAATTAAGACTTCCTGAAACCTTGACACTCTCTTAGTATTGATAAAGCAGTTTAGACCCTTATTTAAAGCAGTTGGTAATAAGATGATTGTGAAATACATCATGATTTTACGATTGGCTTCTCTTGGTGTCTACTTGTCTCTAGTTACAGTGGCACTGGTCACCCTGTGGCTGATATAATTAGCCTGGCTGGCATTATGGCTACTAGCCAAAGAAGCCAAAATGTTTCTTAAAATTTCTTTTCAGATGCACCAGATACCATGACCCATTAATTAAAACTCATGCAGTCCCAGTTAATTCCTGACAACCAAAAAAGACACAGTTTAAAACCACTCTCAGGCAGCAGATAACCACTTTTAACCTGGATCACATGGACTGCATTTGAAAGGGGCTGGTGTTGTCTTGGGTTTGAGTATTGGGCTAGGAGCCAGGAGCAGACCCTTCTGGTTTTGCCAGTAACTGGGTAGAGACCTTGAGCCAACTATTTTATCTTTCCTATTTTTAACTCTACCTAATCCATTCTGATTTTTCTGTCACTGGGGCAGAGAGAATCTTCCCGTATCAAGGAGAAGGAGGAAGAAGGATGCTCAGGATTACCAAACAGGGGAGGAGAGGGAAGGTCAAGAGGCAGTGCTGGAGCAGGCAGCAGGAGCAGGGCTGTGTGGAACAGCCCAGCTCTGGCAGTGCCCAGGCACTGCTGCCTCTGCCAGCCCCAGCTGTTTGGCACTGACAGGCACAGCCGTTGGCAGGTGCAGCAGCGAGTCTGGGTTGCTACAGGGCATTGATAGACCTCTGAAAGAGGCCAGGCACCAGAAAGCCTTGTGTGGGACAAACTGGTTTTGTGGAGAAGTCAATATAACAGGATTATGAGATTCTGCTATAAGAAGTATTAGAAAATAATGAACCAACAGAAAAACACTTTATAAAATAAATGCTCCTGTATTCTTCAGGCATTAATCAGCCTCAAGAGTGATAGGAAATCCAGGAGATAGTATCAATATAAAAATACCATTGCATGAACAGTAATACATTCTCCTGCTCATCTTAATAAGTTCTAAAGCTTGTAATTAGAGATGATCAGAAGGCTGGAGCACCTTTCCTATGAGGACATTCTGAGATATGGGGGGGTTCAGCCTAGAGAAAAGAAGGCTCTGAGGAGACCTTACTGTGGCCTTCCAGTACTTAAAGGGGCCTATAGGAAAGATGGGGAGGGACTCTTGATTGGGGAGTGTAGTGGTATGGTAAGGGATAACAGTTCTAAACTGAAACAGGATGGACTTAGATTAGATGCAAGGAAGCAATTTCTTTACTGTGAGGGTGGTGAGGCACTGGAACAGGTTGCCCAGAGAAGTTGTGGATGCCACCTCCCTGGAAGTGTTCAAGGTCAGGTTGGATGGGGCTTTGAGCAACCTGATCTAGGGGAAGGTGTCCCTGCCCATGGCAGGGGAGTTGGAACTAAATGATCTTTAAGGTCCCTTCCAATCCAAACCATTCTATGATTCTATGATGTCTGGAAATTTGATTAATTGCATATTGACAAATGACACAAAACCAACATGTACAGGCAAGAACATACAGGCAAAGCACAGTGTTCTGAAATTGCCAAGAATTTCCAGAGCAGAGACACCTACAGAAGTCCTAAACTGAGAGACCTGAAGGAATGTCACACCTTCAATGGGGGATGGGGGGCGGGGGGTGTAATGAATCCTTTTGAAAATACAGTTACTTTTGACAAAGTAAACTAAAGGCAGATGAAATCACTTGTGAATTTTGAAAATCTCACTGTTATAACCAAGACATTATTTATACCCCATTAATATTATTCCTGTAAAATCTCATTATTCTAGTGATTTCATAGCAGAGTAACAACAACAACATTTTTCATACTGGCTGGGTAATGGGTACCTGTTGGATTGTGTGCCTGGCTACACATAGAGATGTGGTAGTACCAGATCAACAGTAGCTGGCTGTCAAGTCCCACTGGAAAACTGGAGACACAAACAGCACCTCTGTTCCATGCAAAATACCTGCTGACACCTCTGTCTTCTATGACAGAAAAAATACTGCCTCTGGAAGCTTTAGCTGGCATCCTTGTAGGCAGAAAAGGGAGAAAAACAGAGAAACTACAGCATCCTAGAAGCCTTTTATTTAGTTGATGTCATAACCCAGGAGAATATATTCTCCTCTATATACTATGGTCCTGTTCCAGTATATGCTCTACATAGACTTTGAAATGTCAGTTGTTCTTTGTACAAGATCCAGTAGAACTATCTGAAAGTTAAACCTATACAAATACTTGGTAATACATGTGGCTAACCTGAATCCCACACCCAGAAAGACGTGACTTTGAACTTTAATTTTCAAATTTCTAGGTGGTCCTGGTTGCAGAATACTACTCTTTTCCCACATCTGGCATTTGCAGAACTTAATGAACAACGTCTCTAGCACTCAGAAAAAGCACAATATAGCTTAATCTCCTTCTATGTGGCAAACTTTGGCATTCCCTTGCCATAGAAAGTGAGCACAGTGCTTCTCCACAAAGTTTATCCAGCAAGACAAAACAAATCATTACTTTTCTGTTTCTCAGACCTTTCCCTGGGTTTTTTTGGGTTTTTTTTTTTCTTTTTTAAGGACACCTAAATTTCCTATTACTTTTAATAATGATGCTATAAAAAGTTTTCTTGGTAATTATTATTATACCAGGCTGAGAAAACGATTGCCATAGCTGAGAAAAACACTGAAGGCCACGTGTGGTCTGTACATTAACCAGCAGAGGGGGCAGTCAGGGTGGCTGCAGGTCCTGAGCTGAGCTGGTCACAGGTGCCGCTTCAACCTCTCCCTAGAGGTGGGCAAATAGAATGAAGCATCTAACGGTACCTTACGGGTGCAGGTGACTACTAAATAATCTGGACACATTGCAAGGCATCCGTTTTTCTCAGCTTCTCGGTTTCTTTATTCACAACTGTTCGTAGTGTTTCTAGTGCTACAGGGCGTCTGTTGCAGACAGAGGCTGCAAAGGAAGGCTTCCCAGCTCACCTAGCTTATGATTGCAAACATCAGAGACCTCTCTGTGAGATGTTTTCATAATCACAGGATTAAAAAAGGTTCATTTCCCATCAATATAAATGTTTGTTCATATTGTATCTTCAGGCCCTTACTCAGGCTTCAGTCAAACAAACTTTTACTGAAATAAACCACAACTATTTCCCTGACACTAAAAACATTAGCCTTTCCAGATAATGTAAATTAGAGTGGGGGCAAGGGGCTTTTGTCTGCAAAGGGGCTGTGGCAGCAGCCCTTGTTAAAGGGGGAATTATTTCAAGGGAGTCTTTGCCACCCTCCACAACCACCTGTGGGTTAAACAGTCCTGGGTGGTGGGCACTGCTGCTGCTGCAGTCAGTTTACAGCACCCAGCTGCCTTCTGTTTTGTTCATCTTTTGCAGCAAGGCTGGCACAGATGTAAGACTCTTATCAGTAGAATCCTATGAACACACTGCTACAGACAGTGTTTCACATCTGTAATTCTACTTGCAGTACCTGCTCTACCCAACAGTTTTGGTATCTCTGAAGGCCAAAAGGGACCTCTGAGATTTAAGATGGGGGAAGCTAAGCCCAGTGTTTCTATTAGCCTGCAACTGTTAAATAGAGTTCAGCATCTAGAGAGTAAATGGAAACACAAAATGATGCTTCACAATGCTGAATAGTAGAGGTAAGCAATTAGCAAAGAATGAGCAGAACATAAGAATCACAAGATACACAGCGTGAAAGGTTCTGTCACAGGTGAAAAAGCTTTACACAAGATGGAGCTAAAATTAGAGTCACACATGAAGGATATACTTTTCCTTTTGAGGATGTCTTTGTTGATCTAAAGACCAAAACAATAACATTTGTCTCATTAGCACATGCTAAATAAATGACAACTTCCTTCAGTATTATCTTAGGTTTGGCTACAGATTCCCTTTCAAAAAGCCAGACAAGATAAAGGATCTTGTATTAGCATGCCTACCTGACAAGATGACATCTTAGAGGTTTTGGTAAAATACAATGACAAATTTTACATGTTAATGATCTCTGCCTAGGATGAGTAAGATCAGTGTTGCCCACTCCTTTCCTTTGGAAACAACTAACAACATCTCAAATGAAATTTCTCAAATCTCAGTGCAGTCCCTGCAGCCATCTAGTTCATCAAAGTATGAAACAAGCTGAGGAGAGCTCATGTTCAATGATGCTCTGAGGGAAAATGACTGTCTGGCAAGCACTGGAAGTAGGATGTGGCTGACTGATGACTAGGGATTGGTTTTTTTTTAAATACTGGGTAAATTGAGTAATTTGAACCAATCATGGAATATAACATGCAACACAACATTCTTCTACCCTGCAGTCTCCCTTCTGGGAAATCCAGGGTGGTAGTGAGTACATTTATCAAGAAAATAATGACCTCAAACAGACTTCTTGAAGCCTAAGGGTTTGGGGTTGCTTTTTTTTTTTTTTTTTTATAAGAGGACTCTAGGGAACTAATTAGGAGGAAATAGCTCCTCAATGTCCTGAGTGAACTCCCATTGAGCAAATAAACAATTTACTGACTCACACCACTGCAGACATCCAAAGATAGTCATCTTTATGACGTGAGTTTTGCAAATATGGCACATCCAAGGGCATGCAGGGGCAATGTGTGGTAATGAAAAAAGGGTATACATTCAAGGTTCCACACTTGTCCAATTTTTGTCTTTGAATTGGGAAAACTAATGAATACATACCAAAGAGGTGTATATTACTGTATTTTGTTTTAAAAATAAGGTGAAAAGATGAGGTTACTTTCTACCTGATTTTATAGCCTTTGGCCAAATTCCTCACTATGTTATGTTCCAATTCATTCTCTGGAGGATGAGAACAGGAGGCTCAAGAATATTCGTGTGGACATTTGATGGCTGTCAAGCAACAAATGTTATAGAACTAGCTTTGAAAGCACTCAGTTGTGCAGATACCGAATCTTTTGGACCTTCTCCCCAGAACAGAAGGCCAAGTATTTTGATTGACAAAGGAATAAAGTCATGAGAATGGAAAACAGCAACAGTGCATGTATGCAGAAAGTAGAGACACTCAGGAGTAATGCAGTATCAGAGGGAGGTATGATGAGAAGTAAGGGCAGCACATTAATATTTAGACCGAGCATCAGCAGAAATCTCCTGTCAGTGTGATGTGTGGAATTATCCTAAGGGAAGTCACCAAAGCTCATTGCTGACAACCATCACTTTTAAACATTTCAAGTTGGCAGCTCTGTATCTGTACCACACATTCTCACCAGTCCTTTCATTTTTGATAAACACAAGAAAAAAGTATATAATCAATAGCAGTGATAGACCTATATGAAATAGCTTTGTGTTGTGAGAAGCTGAAATGGATCGCTTGATCTGAATAGAAGAAGTGAGCAGGATTTGCTTTGAATTTTGCTAAAATCCCAGCACCTTGGAAGCATCCTGATTATGTTTGATGACTTAGGACCTTATATGAACAGCTCAGAAAGTCCCTGACTATTTGGAAGGAGACTTAAAAAAGTACTGTCGAAGAAAATGTAGCTACTGTGGCAGGATGCAAAGCTAATCACCTATAGTCTGCTGAATATGTACAGTTAGAGTCCCATTCTCTTAGCTTTCTGAGGATATTTCTTCTGGCCCATGGAGAAAGGAAGAAAAAAGGTTTTGAGGCAATAAAGACTGGACACACCAGTGCCATGTTAAGTAACCCATATATTCGCTGACATACAGTATCCTTCCCTAATGGTTCCCTTCTCCTGTGCTTCTAATATGCTCTCTGTAAAAGGGCTTGTCAAGACAAATTGTCTTCCAAGTAAAAGAGGCAGCTCCTTAATATAATTTGATAATCAGTATTTGCTAGATAAATGTATTAAATTCTAGCTGCTCAATTCCTTTCCATTCTATCCCATTCTTTTTTTCCTGCCAATTTCCCAACACATCCTCTCTACTGATGTCCATACTGGTTAGGCTGCCAGAAGTTGTGGGCAGCTCCTATGCTATCTTTTGTATTTTACAGTTTCTAGAGTTTGTGAAAGAAGCATCCAAACAGTTTCATACTGGGCATCTCTCTCTCTGACACTTTATCAGTTGGTCTTCTCACTTTTACATAACTGTGGGTAAAATCTGACATGAATGTCTTCTTCATGGAATCTTCTCAGACCCCCATGCTCTACACAGTTATGACTCTTGATTTAAAGCCCATATTGTATCTTCTACATCTAGTACTTCATGCATTTATTTAAAAAGCACTGTAGCTCAAATGCACATAAATATGGATTTGCTTATTAGCAATGCTCCTTCTGTAACTACTCCTAGAGCACTAAAAAATAAAAACCAGTAAAAAATAAACTTAATTCTAAGCATTTGGGAGGGACAGATTGTCAGTTGTTTTGTCTGAACTCTCTCAAACAAAGCACACATTTGATACATAGTGGTCAAGTCACTAAATACATTTGGTAAATGCAAGAAGAATATCAGATACTCAGAAATCCTTAAACTCTTCTGCCAGTGGATTACCTGATCAACACTTTACCCTCAATTTTTAACTCACGGTTTACTCTAAATCTGCAACTACAATTTCCAAAATCAAAAAGAAGTGGTTGCCTCTTTCTTAGCTGTAGTTTGGCCATTATCATGCTTCCACAGGCTGGACAATGAGGCAGCTTGTAATAATTAGTGATTAAACAAGATTGTGGCTAAAAGTTCTCACATTTGTTTAGAGAATATCAATAAGTTTTGAAAAAAAAAATCTAAGTTTTTAATGCATTAAAGGAACAAAATTATTAAGTAGAAAACTGGACACAGGAAAAATATCTTATACATGTATTCTTGATTATATTGCCTGCCTTAACAGATGATACTGTGATCGGGAAAGGATTTTTTCTGGTACTAGTTAGCACAAGTTACTGCTACAATTAAACTAACCTGGGCACAGTGTTCAGCATACATGTGTCCTGATAGATTAAGGTAAAGAAGTGAAATGGGAAAAACAATGCTAAGATTATTTGTATTGTGTTTTCTTTGTGTTTCTGAGCCTCTGAAAGAAATGGGGGTGAAAATCATTTGAGAAGAGATCTACAAAATGCTGTTCATCACATCACTATTGAAATAAATTGTATCTGATTTATACAATAATTTTGCTGGAAGGAATATTTAGAGAGGTCATTCTGGCTGGGTATCGTACCAAAGAAGACTGATAGATTTTTAAGGTTTAAATCATTGTATATTGGTGAAACAGGATTGCTAACAACTTCCAATTTCATCCTCCTTTTGAGGCAGTTTCAGAAAAAAGAACCCCAACCAGCAATCATTTACCTTTAAGCCCAAGTTAGTGCCTACTTAACATATGCACAAAATAATTCAAGGCAGCAGAAAATGCACATTTGACAGCTTTCCAAAAGATACCAGTGCATATTAATATGTTTTGCATTTACAGACATAAATTCACAGGTGGCTATCATGCTAGATGACTTGAACAAGTCTTTGCAATAATATCTTCTATAAAGACTATTCATTTATTCAGTACTTTAGTTGCATTTTCTTCATGCATTATTTCCTGCAAAGCTTATAGGTTCATATTTTTCAGAGATTCTGTTACTATTTACCCATGCAACATTACTGCTTGAAATACCAAGAAAATGCTGATTTGCAGGGTTTTTCCACAGAACAGATTGTCATGATTATAACAGTCAGTGGAAACTCTCTATAAAATATGACTGGCATAAATATGCCCTAGAGAGCAATGGTTAAATAAGAATATACATACATAATGTCATTATTATATTGATTTATACAGATGTGATATTACCTAGATTATATGTGAAAGAAAAAAAATGACAGCTGTTAATAAAAGGAAAAACTAGTCATATAACTTAGCTATCAATAAAAAAATTTAAATATGTATACATAATTCTCAGTCTCACATTTGTGTTCTGAAACATCCTCAAAGCAAGCATTTGATAAATAAAAGAGCAAACCAGCTCCTAGCTCAAACTTCTTGCTTCTCATAAAAGGTTTGATTTGACTTGTTCAGGGAAAAAAAGACAAAAAACGATTTCTCTAAACAAAGCCTTCTAAACACTACATCTTTCCCCCCAAACCCCTCAGCTCATCATTAGTTCCTTAGGAAACTGTGGGCCCCTAGCAGTGAATGATAGATTCAAGAAATGCCTGAATTTCACTGTGAATGAAGGAGGACTCAAACTCATCCTAGCCTGTACTGGAAACTTTTGAAGCTAGGTAGCTGTCCAGCTGCAAAGAAAGGCAGCAGTGCACTCCTAGACATGGAGTTGGTATACACAGGTGTTGTTATATTTGTAATAGAATTCTTGAGGCTATACAACCCCACAAAGTCAGGTTAAAGGCATTCTGACCAGTCATTACTGCAATCAGCATGTTTCTCAAATCATTTTTTTGACTTAAATAAAATTGAAGCCAGAGGACAGCTAGAGACTCACAGCTCCCACTGAAACAAACTTTTCTACTGAGACTAGATTGACTTTGGTATATTCATTTTTTTCCTGTTGAAAATCTAGGTCATACTTCCATTGATTCATAGCCCAAACTTTTGTCTTTCAGATCTGTAGTGTTGGAAGGACCAGAGAGAAAATATCCTTTTGCTCAGATTATGCCCCAATGTCTTTACTGATTCCTTAGCATGTCTACAACATATATCTTTAAGGATAATACTTGGTTTCAAAGGACAAAATATGAAAATATTAAAGGAGCTCTAATGGAAGACAGAAATCCTTACCCTCCTCCAGATTTAATATTTGATTGTTGCCATGATATCATTGCATAAGCCATGCAAAATGAGACGAAGACAGAAGAATGGTAAACTCAGAAGGAGTAAAAAGCAGGATTCTTCTGCTTTTTTTTTTAATGGAAAATGTAAATAGTTTAGAGTTCATGCACCAAACTTGGGACCTTATTTTCTACTCTATGTCATTATGTGTACAAGCTACAGTTTTGTATGCTGTATCAGTTTCTTAAATAGACTGAATTCCTCAGATTATGCCACAAAATAAAAAAAAAAAAAAAAAAGGACATCAGCTTCATCTGATTTCATGAAAGTCAGTAACCTTAATGGAATAAAATCTAACACAGGGTGGAACATGCAGATAAAGTGAAACTCATCAGATAAATACTACACTTATTTTAAGTATACCAAAAGAAGCAAAGCATTTAAATCTTTGTATTGGGGATATCATCCAAGATATTGAAAGGAACACACAAGAAAACAGATAAATCCAAGTCAGTGCAGAAGAGCAATGAATGTCTGTTCCTGGCAGTGTGATGTTAGGATTGAACTAACCTAACTGCTGAAAACAGAGAATGAATCAAGAAGAGGAGAACTCCTGACATGAACAGGAAGATAGACACAAAATAACTGTTACACTTTATGACAGGAATCTGAAAAATGTGGCAAGGTATCTGAATTCCATACTGACTTCAGAAGTCAGGCATAGTTACCCTTCTGCAACAGCTCCCAAGAACCAAGGTCATGTACACTTGGCAAGTGAAAATGTCCCATTGACTGCATTGAGTGTGTGGGTTGGGCAAAGTCCACCCTTTCCCTTGCAGGCTGGGAAATCAAATCAAGATGGAATAAATATTCTGTTTCTCCTGGTTCTAAATCCACCTAACAGGGCAGAAGGATGATGATATAGCATTTAAATGCTTCAGGAAACATTCCTCTCAGAACCCTCAGGACTTCAATAGTTTGTGCAAAAGACAATCACAGAATTATCAAGATTGGAAGAGACCTCCAAGACCATCAAGTCCAACAGTCAACCTATCACCATCAAACACTATACCATGTCCCTAAGATTAAACCATGTCCCTAAGTACCTCACCTATGTGCTTTTTAAACACTTCCAGGGACAGTGACACCACCACTTCCCTAGGCAGCCTGTGCCAATGCCTAACAACTCTTTCACTGAAGAAGTTTTTCCTGCTGTCTTATCTAAACCTCCCCTGATGCAGCTTGAAACCATTTCGTATTGTCATATCACTGGTAGCCCAGGAGAAGATACTGACCCCCATCTGACCACAACCTCCCTTCAGGTAGTTGTAAGAGAGACATAAGGTCTCCCCAGAGCCTCCTCTTCCTCAGACTAAACAACCCCAGTTCCCTCAGCTGCTCCTTGTAAGACCTATTCTCCAGACCTCTCACCAACCTCGTTGCCCTCCTCTGAACACGCTCCAATGCCTCTATGTCTTTCTTGTAGTGAGGGGCCCAAAACTGAACACAGTACAAGACAACTGATATTCTCCTTTGAAACCTGCTGTGTGCCATTGACAGCTGAGATGATTTACAGAAGCCATCAGAAAATTCAGCCTGTGTTTCTCAACAGTTTGTTTTTATTCAAGAAAGCAAAGCAAAAGGGGCTGCACATTTGGCTCTTCTGCTGTTCTTAAATCACGAAATAATTGTCTTGAAATTGATCATGACCTTGTGTTGTGCTCCTCTAAATATCTCAAAGAGATTCTTCTAAAGTAAACCAAATCAAAACAATCTACGCTTCCAACTAAAAGGAGTCTTATCTCAGTAACAAGCTTTCCTTTCCACTAACAGCCAAAACATTACCACTCCCAGTCTGATAATGTCTGCAAATTAAAACATCCAGGCCCATTTAAGCACTGTATATCAAGCAGAGACTTGACAGGAATTCCCATCAAGTCCTCCTTGCTAGGTGAAGAGAAGACCTTCAAAAGAAATTTGATTAGTGATATATTTCTCAGGCCTAGAGAGGCTTCGTATTATGCCCCAATGTATTACTTCAGTACATCATTTATATGCTTCTCCTACAGCATTAGTCATCACTAATGGCCTAAGACTTTCCCCATCTTTCACACAGCACTCATCAGAACTGGCTCCTCTCAACATTTTTGTCCCTTTTTGACCAAGTTACCAATTGTCATCTGAGTTTGTCATCATTAAAACATGACAGCACAGAGTTAGCTGTGGAAAAGCAAGATTAGAATCCTGAAAGCAGGATTCTGTTCCCTGTCTTCCTTCTCAGTGAGGAGCTGTGAAATGCAGCTTCCAGATTGCAGAGGTCCTCTCCTCACAGACTGTGTTCCTGGTGGAGCAAGCAGCTGTGTGGACACTCCACCAGTAGAACTGGCTTGCAGCAAGCTTTCCCTTTCAATCCAAAAATGCAAGAAAACTTCTTTTTAACATACTCCATGTGCAAACCCATCCTTGCTTTTCTCTGGAGAAGTGTAAATGGCTTGCACTGCTAGTAGCACAGGCCTCGTCAGGAGGGGAATAGAGGGGCTTAGGTAGGTCTCCGCTTCCTCCTTCCAGAGCATGAAGACCAGCAAAGCATGCCTTTCCAGGAGTGCCTTTGCATCTTTCACAGGATATCTCCCTACAAGTTCCCAAAATAAAATCTTTTCTGCCTGTTCCAAACCTTTCCTTAGTATTGGCTACAGTTTTAGCCCAGAAAGTCTGTAACTTGTTTTTGACTGGAAAAATGAAAACTGAAAGGAGAGCTTCCCGAGTTCTCACTTCACTTTTGCTGATCCTTCCCAAAGGAAGACATAGCAATTCTTCAGTAGTATTTGCCAAGCAAAATGTACTTTGTATTGTCAGTATCTGTCCTATGCTTCAATCCAAAGAGTAATGCCACCATTCTAGTATCATTGACATAATACAGAATAGCTGGTCATTATAAATCACGATGTCCTAACGAAGGATAAAAAGAAAAGGAACATTTATGTGGCACACATAATTCACAGCACATTTATATTGGCATTTTTCAAGAACTGAAAAGGCATATGGAAAGAAGGTGAGAAAGGAGAAGTGAGCTGAAAAACTGCATTATATGCTTTCAGGTTGTCTGTTCTACGTGCAGACAAATTCCTGAAAACTTTTTAAAGGTCATGGTTACTTCAAGTTTGCACACAAAACTTTGGAATCTTTCCCTTTTCCTTGCTGGTCTTAATGTGTCCTCCTCTGTGATTTCATGCCATGTCTAAGCTAGTTACTAATTTTCTTAGGCTTGTTGTTACTGTTCAAGAATTATGTATACTAATTATGCAATACATTACTGTAGTAATTAATAATAATTTACTTAACATTTTCAGTGGGTGTGAGTGCTGACATGAAATATGGTTCAGCACATAGCTAAATAAAAAAAGAAATAACAACAAGAGATGTAACAGTCCATAGAGTACAAGGATGCTGCATCTATTTTAGGAGAACTTGCTGGTTTTTAGAACCATTTAACCAGCATGATAGGAAAGTTCCTATCAGCATGTGATCTTTGATGTCTGAAGAACGTTTACTTCCATGTAACTACTTTATTTGATTTCTCCTGTGACATTTTGAAGGCTTTGTTTTCATTAATACTCCAGGTCAAATTCAGTAATTGAGATCCTTAATTTTACCAAACCCTGAAAGGCCACTTCAATCATCAATCTCACCATGACTTTCCTGAGAGCCTGTGGAAGAGAGCCCTGGCAACTGACAATCTGGGTGCAAGCATTAAGTAATGTAGGAAAATAAATTCAGTGTGTTTCCCACAAAAAGAAGAGTATCACCAAGCCCTTGCAACACATGGCATGCTTCTCCAAAGTTGCACCATGCCATCTCTCCTTTGAAAGGAAGTTGAGCAGCCAGTGTCCTGACTCTGCTATTTAAGCCACCCTGGCAGGCTCAGAGAGTTTGTCATTTCTCTGGGAAAGATGAAAGCAATAGACACATCCCCACAAACCCTTACATCCAATGAATCTGGCTGCTTGACCTGCAGACTTCAGAAAGATAAGGAACCTCCACATTGGCAATTGCAACCACAGACAAATGCCATACAGCAGCTAAAGCTCTTTTTCAGGCTTCAAACATTTCACCTTTTTTTCCTGGGTGGTTTTTTTTTCCTTTCTTCTTTTCCTGCTGGGATAACAGGATTGCTCATATTTACTGCTGGCATGAGATGAGCAGGTTCATGACAAGACTGCATAATAAAACTCCTCTTAAAGTGAGAGTAACCGCAGCAGCAAGTCCTGGCATCTTCTGAAAACTTAAAATGAGTCTGCCAAAATGGTTACATATGTAGCAAGAGCTGCAAGTAAATCCAACTCTATGGTCCTAAAGAGTAAGTGTAATCACTATTTTATCTCCATTTAAGTGATACATTAGGACAGGAGGAACACCACTGTGTTCCGAGCTGCACAAACAGATATTTAACAGCGGTACCATTTTATGCAAACTACCTATTAAGCTACTAAGAAAGTGCCAAAAAATGTAGCAAAGTAATTAAATAATGTACAAGGCCTGAATTTTCTTATAAGCTTTCCAAACCACAAAAAAAAAAAAAAAAAAAAAGCCAAAAGGTAGTACAAATCCAGCATTGCTTGAAATTCCTTGGCACTGTGGATTCTTGAAGTCCTGTACTCTGATCTACTCTTTATTACTCATCCACAAAACATCTAGCAGTTTTTATTACAAGTCCCATCCATTACATTATTAAACTTAAATTCAATATACACTGCAAGGTCATGATCCCACTGGTGATGAAAATCTGTGCCTGGTACTGCCTGCTTCATTTAAGGCTTAGATCTCTTGACCTACTCAAAAAATGAGACTCATAAAAGGCACACTGGGATGTCAGAAAGAGTAGACTCGGCATTAGATGGGAAGTCTACCTAGTAGCTCCAAATGGTTTAATTGCATGCCAGACTATTTACAAAGTCCTTCTGATGTCAATGTTCTGGAAGAAAACCCCTCTAGTTATCTGATGTCAAAGTTGAAATTAGTCCTTCAGATCAAATAACGACAACAAATACATACTTAAGCCAAGCTGCATGGCCATTATACCTGCTGCTGGCTACAGTCAGTCTGTAATCTTTTGAATCACTTCAATTTTACTCAATATTTGCTAAGTTAAGTTGTACTTTAGTCTTTGTAGTACTGTGCCAGCAAATTTAATAACCTGAATAATGCTATTTTGCAAAAGGTAAATAGCAAATTCTGGGCTGAATATATACTAAGGATGAGGTCAGGGTGACATAGCTCAACATGTGACATTACTAGATTACAGAAAAACTTATATTCTCAATACTTGCAAACAGTTAGACACTTGCATTGAAAGAATGCATGATACTCTGAATTTTTTCACTTCTTTATCTCACTTTGCTTTATTTTCCTTCCATCTTATTATTTGCTTTTTTAGCATCTGAAAATGAGGGGTTTCTTCAACTCAGAAGCAGTGTGATACTTCAAATTGTTTACATTTTATTTCTGGAGCAAACAACCAGGATTTATCAAACAAACATTATAAGGCAGATATTCTTGATGTATTATGTTAATTAATACTAATTATAGTACTCCTGTTATGATACCAGCCTCATCTCTTGCCACATACTGTCGAGATAAGGATTTCCATGAGATGTCAAATCTAGACCAGTTACATCACCCATCAGAGGGTAGAAAATTGCATAAAAAAATGTCTAGTTATTGCCTGGCAACAGCATAGTATTACCCTAGTATCCTGATTTGATCTCTTTCATAGAATCACAGAATCATTTAGGTTGGAAAGATCTTTAAGATCATCAAGTTCACCATTAAGCCATGCTCCTCAGCACCACACTTACACATCTTTTATATCCCTCCAGGGATGGTGACTCCACTACTTCCCAAGGCAGCCTGAGCTGGGGTTTGACAACCCTTTCAGTTAAGAAGCTTTTCCTAATATCTAACCTTAATCTCACCTGATGCAACTTGAGGGCATTTCCTCTTGTCCTATCACTTGTTAAGAGACCAGCCTCCACCTTGCTACAACCTTCTTTCAGGTAGTTGTAAGAGAGACGTAAGGTCTCCCCTTCCTGAGACTAAACAACCCCAGTTCCCTCAGCTGTTCCTCACAAGACTTGCTCTCTAGACCCTTCACCAGCTTGGTTGCCCTTCTTTGGAATCTCTCCAGCAACTCAACATCCTTCTTGCAGTGAGGAGCCCAAAACCGAACACAATATTTGAGATGTGGCCTCACCAGTCCTGAGTACAGGAGGACAATCACTGCCCCAGTTCTGCTGATCACGCTATTAATGGTACGAGCCAGGACACTGTTGGCATTCTTAGCCACTTGGGCCCACTGCCGGCTCATATTCAGCCAGCCGTCAATCAATACCCTCAAGTCCTTTTCCAAACCACAGCTCTCCAGCTACTCTTTCCCACTCCCACTATGTTATCTGCCCTGTTGGACTTCCCCTTGATTCTTACCCATGAATACTCAACTCCATCATCACCACCATTAAGCTCTAGACAATTAAAACAATCCCTAACACATAGAGCTGCCCTATCACCTCTCCTTCCTTGCCTATTCCTTCTGAAGAGTTTATAGTCATCCAACACAGCACTCAGGCTGTGTAGGTCATCCCATCAGGTTTCCATGATGGCAACTGTAGCATAGTTTTCCTGCTGCACAATGACTTCCATTTCCCCCTGTTTATTTCCCATGCTGTGTGCACTGCTGTAGGTGCATTTCTGTTGAGCTATTGATCCCACCAGCTTTTGGGGAGAGAAGCCCTAATTCCTACCTGACTATTCTTCAGCACTTCTGCAGTTTCTAACACAATCACCCCTGTATCTTTGCTGCCGAGTGAATCTCCATCCTTCACATCCACTGAGACAGCAGATCAAAGGACCTCACTAGCACACCACCCTCAAACACTTACATATCTCTAGTAAGCCTGGTTTTATCCCCTTCCCCTTCAAATCCAGTTTAAAGCTCTTTCAGTGAGCACTGGTAACTCCCGTGCAAAGATCCTTTTCCCCCTTTGAGACAGGTCTACCCTCTCCATTGCCAGCAAGCCTTGTGTTGCATGGACTTACCAATGATCAAAATATCAAAACTTCTGATGGTGACACCAGGCTCAGAGCCAGGTATCAGTCTGCTGGCTGTTCCTGTTTCTTCCCTCATTGTTCCCTGCAACTGGAACAATAGAGGACAGTGCTACTTGTGCTCCTGATCCCCCAACCAATCAATTAACCAAGAAGGTGAAGATAATGAAGCATACTTTGGATGCAAAAAGACATCCTCCCAGCACTATGCTCTACAGTCACTAGAGGTTGAATATGTTTAACAGAAATCCTGAAAGTTTTCTTTATCTGTCTATCTAGGCTGAATTCTTGTATAAAAATAAGTAATTCTCTAGGATATTTTCCTTTCTTTTCCTGTCTGCATAACAGGAAGATGATATTTTTCCCTTTGTTCACCCAGAACTTTCCTGATGGAGGTATTGGAGTGGGCTAATAAAAGGCTGACCCTTCCTTCTACCACCTCCAAACCTCACAAAATGGAAGTAATTTCTACCTTCAAAATTAGGGATATCTTTACTGTTAGCTACACAATTTTTTCCTCCTCAGTATGAAGAATTACTTTCAAGTCAGTCTTCTGAGACTGAACGAAGTACTTGCTTATGAACGGTTATCAGGAATAAAGGTTCATAATCTGTCTTAATGAACTAATCTAGAATAGACAAAGACAGAATTGGGCTCTGAGGAGGGACAAAACCACACTGGGAATGTGACAACATACTGTAGTAAAAACACAGCCACTGTTGGTTAGAGTGTTCTCCCTGAGAAAACACTGGTAAAAGCCATTCCAGAAGTTAAAACAATGAGTGCATAATAAAGGGTAGAAGACACATTTTATAAATGGAGACTATAGAAAAGCATTTTCAAACACTTAGGGACTATATGTGACACTCCCATTGCTAGGGATGGGAACTGAGCCAGAAGGGTTCTACTCAAAAAGAAAAGACAGTTTGGAACTGTTAAATGGAAATATTTTGTATAAAACGTGTAATTAAGTTGTGAAATGTTCTTTCACTGTAAAATACCAAGTCTGATAGCTTAGGAGGATATAAAAAATACCTAGATATTGTAGACATGCCCATATATATCCAATTCATCAAAAACTGTGTATAAGTCCTTGTTGGTAGCACAGAAAAATACATCATTCTGTTCAAGCTATGCAGTCATCAACCACTGATGTAAGTATTATAACAGGCCCCTAGATGTACATGTCCAAAACTGGCCAAGCAGAAAGGAAGTGATAAGAGCACCCATTTTTCTAAGGCTCCAAAGAAAGGTATAAACCTGATCCTGGTATGCACAGCTGAGCTTTACATTCCCATTCAAGAGGTGTGTCTTCCAAAGACAGAGAAGGAAACTGAGTAAAACACATATCAAGTTAATTCACAGTTTGCTGATGGAATCCTTGATCTACTGAGGGTAAAGTGATTGAATCATTGGCTACCTAAGCCATTAATGAGCATAACCATCTGACTTCTAGATGGTTTAAAGCTGAGATGGTATTACAGCAAGGAGCAGCTACACAGGGGTTGAGTCCTGAAAATGATTTCTAGTCCACAGAATTAAGTGAGCAAGATAAAAATAACAAAGATCACCAGGCAATAACTTGCATGAGTTATTCAGCAGCACAGAATGTTTTGAAGAGAAGGGAAAAATACAAAGTACAGGAAGGCATGGAGAGTTTGATTTCTCTTTACAATAAGAACACAAAGCTTGCCCTTCTCTCATACTAACAGTAGCATAGTGACACCTCATTATTTTGGAAGTTGCTTCTGCAAAGAGCTCTACCAAACAACAAGAGACTGAAGCACTTGTCCCCTTTTGCCTTTGTCTCTGCAAAAACCACCAAGCTTACTCTATTCTCTTTATTCTTTCTTTGGTTTTGTCTTACACAGACATACTCATTTTTATGGGGGAAAAAATTCCTCAAAATAGCATACCTGAAGAAAGCCATAGCAGTAACAGCTATCAAACTGCAGCAACACAAACTTTCACTGAGCATTGGAGCTATTAATGTTCCTCTGCAAAGACATCAAAGCTGTTAATTCAATGGTAACTTCAAATTCTGAGAGGTCTTGTTTGTTCACTATGTTTCACAAAGGTAGTTAAAGTTAGCCTTCCTTGAATTATGCAAGCAATATTTTACAAAAGTAAACAATTAAGGTAACCTCTTCAGAGAATTCAGGTATAAACTATGAACACATGCAGTGACATGTCCTGAAGGTGCAGCAGACCACAGAAATGCCCAGATCATTGGTGATATCAGTGCAAATTTTACATCTCTCTGCTGAAAGACGTAACATTGGCTGTAAAAAGGTCATGAAGATCCTCCAGAATCTCAGCAGTAAAAAGGAGATTCAACACATGTGAAAGAAATGTCAGTGTTGTCACATGAGTTGTGTTTTTTCCTTGCTAGAATTTATTTTAAATTACCTACTCTACAACTAAGCTTGGCCTGATTCTGAGGGCTAGGAGCAAATCCACCACCATTCCGTATCTTATGCGGCCGACATCTGTGGCAATGATTGGTGGTAAATGAGCATAGGCTGCTCTCACATCAGATTGGGAAATTTCCACACTCACTTTGCACTAACAAAAAAGCTTCTACATCAGATGAAAGACATTGGCTAGTCTGATCCCAACAGCTGTATGAAAATTCTCCCACAAGTAAACTCTGATTTCAATACAGAACAAATCTACTTATTGTTATACCATGCTTTTTATTTATAGTTACCAGGCTTTAAAATCATCCATTATTGCCTTAGATGACAAGCACAATTTCAGCTATAATTCACATGCAACAAATATTATTTTATGATAGAAGACAGCAGAAGACCCTAACATCCAACTCACTTTATTTTCTCAAATGAAAATGAACTGCTGAGAAGAGATAGCATTTCCTTAAAGGGTCTTGTGGATTTAGAAAGCAAGACACGTATGTTTGCCCAAAATATTCATTAGATTGTGTTAAGAAAAAAACAATTAAAAGCACAAAATAAAGGACGTTACAAAAGGTAAGTTTTGGAAAAGGCAGTTTAAGAAAACTCATGTGAATTAAATAGAGTCCAGAAATATCAAGAATTGCAAAGGAAGGATATTACTAGCTACGCTTGTTCCAATAAAACATCTAAAGGTTGTGTCACAAAAGAGAACAGGAGCTGGTATGCAGAAGCAAAGGATGAGGAAAACAGTATCAAGGATAAAATGACAGCATTAAAAGGTAGAAAGAATCTAGAATACAGGAAGATTATGTAAATTATAATAAGAGCCTGAGGCAATCAGAAATACTTGAAGAAAGCCGAATGGAGAAATAAGCATCAAATAGTGCAAAGCATCTCAACTAATACAAAGAGCATAATTATACACCAAGCAACTGACAGGAGAAAAAGGTGATGGAGTGTAAGGGAACACCTTACACTACCTATCTTTAAAACTGCAGAGGGCAAACGTTTGTCTGAGACTCAACACACAGAAATGATAGTGAGGAATGGAAAGAAAAGGTGATAATACTCAAACTGTCAATTAACTGGACTGTTGTTCTTAAAAGCAATAAGAGACCAGACCTGAACAATGCTCATCTCAAAGTAATACTTGAAGTAAGCACAGAAATTGAAGAAGATGTAATGAAAATTTATATTTAGTACCATCATTTCAGGAGACTGGCATGGGGCCAAGCAGACACACAGCAAGAAATTACCAGTCTGTTCATTTCCCATTAGTTGTCGAGCAAGTCTTAGACAACCATTAAAAGGATCACACTGGGGCTGAGGAGGAAGGGAACATGAAAACTCAGAGTATAATCAAGGACAGCTAATATTGTTTCAGGTCATGCCTCAGTAACTCAGATTTCATTGAGCCTATTACTGCCGAGCCTGGCAAAAGGGTGCAGTAAACGTCAAAGATGTTAGTTATTTAGATTGTCAGAAAACATTTGACAAAGCTCCACATCTAGGAGAAACCTATCAGTGTTATAAACTCACAGACAATAAGCTCTAATGTGTCAGCAAGTTCTAAAATTTGGTTATTGAACATGCAGTGCCACTGCAGAGTTCAAGGTGTTAGAAAGAAACGTAAAAGTGGGCAAAAAAAAAAAAATCAACACCAGACCATGAGGGACTAGAAGGGTTACAGATCAGATATAATTCATGGGGGTGAAGAGGAGTTCTGTTAAATCCCCCTCCAGGGCAGTTTAGCTACAGAGTAATTAGAGCTGCATCGTCTTGACAAGTGGATCCTATTAGTTACAACCAGGATGCAGAGGTGAGCAGAGGACAGTAGGGATCACAGTGGTCCTGGAGGGAAGGAATTTAAGTTGAGTTTTCCACTGTTCCTGCATTACCATCAGGAAACCAGACCTGCCCTTTCTACCTGGATGGAGACACACTTGGACACCTGCCCAACACTGACCACTGGCCCACCTGCTTCCACCTTGCAAGAAGGTGTGGGCTGGTGCCCTTCTTGACAGTGGAACTGTAGATTTTGCCCATTCTGCAGGACAAGTCCTTTTTAGGCTGTACTAAATGAGGACTGTTTACACCTTTGTGTGTTGCTAACAACTGCTGACTCCCTATCCCTTTATAATCTACTTTTGCAGCTGTCCAAGAGGACTTTATCCAGTTACCAAGAAAAAACCTATTTTCCTCTTCACAAAAGGCTTTTATATGTGACTATCTGCACAACCACAACAATAAAGCATATTTAAATCCCTTTCCTGAGTTCATTAAAGCCCCAGGAAGGAAAATCCTGCAGGAAAACTCTGAGGTACCTCCTGCCTTGTGCAGAAACTGCTCCTGGAGCTGTGTGGACAAAAGCACTCCGAGGTGACCTTTTGGCTATGCCCTTGCTTGTCTCATCAGAGGCAGCTTAGACGACAGCATGTTTTATTCCTTATTCCCACACACAGGCTCTATGGCTGCAATTGTGAAGTTGTGGGGTGAGGGACGACCAGTGCCAGTGTATGAGTCACACTGCTATGCAGAAAGGAACGTCAACAGAACAGCACAACAAAAAAAAGAGGGGGAACAAAAAAGTCACATACTCCCTCCCTGTGCCCTCTGACACCTCCACGCAGCAAGCAGCAGGCTGGTGTTTGACTGGGCTCTCGGCACTCTCACCCCTGTGCCCTCTTGCTCAAAGGCTGCACAGTGTGACTCTTCCTAGCCCAGCTGCCAGACATAGTACAGGGAGCCAGTGCAGGACTATGGGGAGAAGAGGAGGGAGGTGCTCTGTGTATGAGGCAGCTGGTGGGAAGAGGAAGGAGGAAGACACACTGTGTTGCAGACAGCTGGGACAGCCCATGACTTCAAGGGATGGGGATCAAAGAAGATGGGAGCTAAACAAGGAAACTGGCAAAGAGAACTCCCTCCAGAAAAAGTTAACAGAGAATGGGCAGAAAAAAAACAGAGCCTTGGTTACAATATCACTGTGCATCTGCTTAAAACATGTCACATTGTAGAGGACTTGCAGAGTTCCTTCCAGATCACACAGGAAGGCGAGAAATTATTTCAGGTAATCATTAGCTCTGTGGTGTCCTCCACTTAGCAGTTTCTGATGCTCATCTTGGACAAGGACTCAGCAGTAGAGTAAAATGGCATAAGACTTCCATATGCATAGATTACAACTGGTATCTAGGGGTTAATATTTCTGTATGTGCCTTGTACATGATCCTCCTTCTAGATAATGACTAGATATGACCGTCAGTCACACTGAAACATCGGAGAGATTACTCTGTTTGGAAGGACAGAATTGAAGAAAATGGACAACTCTTCCTGAAACAGCCTCTAGGATTTTTTGCACTGTTAGAGAGAAACTATCCTTGTGGGAAAAGTTGCAAAGTATGTGCCAGAAAGTTAAAGAACAAGTTAAACTTCAAGGAAATTTCAAATACTTCCCTGTTGGTGAAGTTGGGAGATGACAGTAAGACACAACAGTGTTTCATGACAGTAGGACAGCCAGATCTTCAGCCAGGTTAGTTTGGGCAATTCCTTTGGTTTCCACTAAGGAAAGCGGTTTACAGAAGCCAAGATCCTTGTGATTCACACAGAATCACTGAATTATTAAGGTTGGAAGAGACCTCTTACATCATCAAGTCCAACTGTCAACCTATCACCACCATGCCACCAAGTACCACATCTATGAGTTTTTTATCTTTAAGATATAGCCTGGTTTGATAAGAGGTTTTCCTAAACTCAGCTGTTCAGAAGCATTGACATGTGACTTGCAGTGAATCAGGCCTGCATTCTGTGTCTAGGTCTTCTGATTTTTTTTTAAATTATTATTTTGTTTTTCGTAGAAGGGCAAGTGAATAACTCAAATCCCATGACAGGTTTATTGCAGAAAAAAAATAGTAGTATTTGCATCATAAACCTTTTTTTTTCCCCTTGGAATCTGGTAAAGCACTATAGAATAATATTTAAGTAATTTCTTTGGCTGAATTAAACAGAGAGAAAGAGTATGTTGATTTATACACAGGCAGGTTTTTTTCACTTCATTTTGTTTAGAATAAAACCAAGTGAAAGGGGGAATGAATGTAACCAAGTGAAAGGGGGAATTCATAATACAGTATTAAAACAAAACAACTGCCTCCCACAACACTCTACATATTCCAAGATTTGTTTTTCCAAGATATACTCTTTTATCACCAAAGTGCTGTGTAACAGATTGCAATAATAAAATTATTTCACTGGAATGATCTGGTTTACATAAGAATCCTTAAGCTTTTCTTTGCCTTTTCAAAGAATACATGAAAGCAAATTAGGAATTAGCTGTTAGGTTTAAAATAGTTGAGTGTGTTAAGAAAAATGCAGATGTGTAATCCTGCAAATGTATGATAATTGAACATAAATAATTCTCGAATTAATTAAAGGATTTACAGGTTTGTCTTATGTTCTTTCTGCTGCCTTTTCTTTTAGAAAGCATGACTCAGAATGA
Organism: Galbula dea; assembly: GCA_013399015.1. Lineage (NCBI taxonomy): Eukaryota > Metazoa > Chordata > Aves > Piciformes > Galbulidae > Galbula > Galbula dea. Next base: position 4,757,341 of record VWZX01007345.1, on the reverse strand, counting down.
TCATCCTACATATATCTGGCACACTGAGCCATGTGGGTTGTTTTAGTGCTATTTATAGGCAGAATTTTAAATGTTTTGGACCTTCTCAAGTCCCAAGATCTAACACATTTTGTCTTATGTAGCCCTCACAGCTCTATAGTTGGCCACCACCCTTATAGCTATGTGTTGGACAAATCAGAAAGATCTATTAATTTGCACAGGTCTTTAATTGGCCTGAGGCAATCTTAAGAAATGAGGGGCATGTCTCTTCTCACTTTGAGCAGAATGTATGGATTCTGAAGTACTGTTAGTCCTTGCCAAATGGTGTGTGTGTCAGAGGGGAAGGCAGAAGAGAAGATGGATATTTTTTAATGTTCATAAGATCTAGATGTAATTTTTAATTGTAGAACAAAAGCAGTGCCTCATTCAGGAGATGACAAAAGGTTATTTGGCACCTGGCATAAAAGACAGTTCTTGCAAGAACCTGGCATGAAAGCCAGAGTGATAATGAGTAAAATGCCAACGTCTGTGCAATAAAATCATTGATGCTGAATGTTAAACAATCATAAACAGAATACTAAACCTTCTAAGAACATCACTCCTCTTCTGTGAGCATCCAAGAATTAGGCAAACCTAAACTGAGAGCTACTCTGACATTAAGAGAACAAACAAGCTTAATGTCCCAAGATCTTTACCGTTACCTTTAATGTTCTAGGACATCAGGTAAACTGTAGGAAATATATACTGCTAGTTGTTAATGAATCACATGGGATAAAATTACATCAGTCCAGTTAATGGATACGGTTCTTTGCCAAATCCTAGGCTTTAACTTTAATTACAGTTGAGCTTCATTAATCATACAGCAAAAGAACATGGTGATGAAGACTTGAACTCCAATCTCAGCCCTTAATCAACAGGCGTTTGCCTCATACTCATCTAATACACTTGCCCATCGAAACCATTTGGTAGAGAAGAGAGAACTGTGGTCCTTGAAGCTTTATGATTAATAGCTGCATTAGAAGAATTCGGTTCTTGCCCTAGAAATAGCTCATCACCCCAAATACAGATATAAAACACAATGTTTAGGCTCAGAGCCAAGAGTTCTCTAATATTACAATTGCTTTACTCTATTGCTGCTAAACCATGACATCCTTGGGACAGTCACTTTCTATTTCCCCATCCATAGAACAAGTTATTAGTATGGTTCTGTCCCCTTCACAGTGTCGCAATGATTAACCTTCATAACACGTTTGGCAGATTAAGGGTTCCTGAGATGAATGGAAAAAGTCCCATTCCCAGCAGCAGTCTGGATTAACACTTCATAAAGAAAATCTCCTAATAGTGAAACATTCTTAATTCTGTGTAAAATTCACTGGGAAAACAATTGGTTTCCCTCCTCTCCCTTTATGTACCTTGCATGACAGGAAAAGAAATGGATTTTAAACCAAAACAAAGTTTAATAATAGCTGCATATTATCATCTAAATATACAAAATACCTCAACAGTTTATCGAGTCCAATATCATATAACACAGAGGTCAGGTTATCTTTAGACAAAGACTGAAGAATTAAGGCCTACAGTCTCTCCTAGAAATTTCCTTTCTGATTCAGCAGAGGTTCTAACAGCTGTGACCCTCGAACTTCTCCGAGCAGGAAATACACAAGACGGAAAATGCTCTTGGTACAAACCTGCACCTCTCCTCGTTCACCACCCACTGAGGTTCCTATTCCTGCTTCTATCACCAGATGCATACAGAGGAGAGAAACAACATTCAAGTTTTCTTCAGTAAATAGATCTATCCACTGAGATTTACATGTTGCCTACATGCAGTAAGTCAAGAGCACAATCCTCTCAACCACTTGGCCAACATTTCTACTGACCACAGATACTTGTTCAAGCAGGCATGAGATTCACTGCAGGAATACACGAGCGTGCAGCCACTTTCTGTAAAATGTTTATCCTCTAAGCAGTAGCTCTTTAGTTATTACTCCACTTCTTCTGTACAATTATAAGCATATTATCTTGATTTTTCATGATTACATGCTGAACTAAGAAATCTTCACTTCCCTACACGTGAACCATAGGGAAAAAGTTAGTGAGAAGAGTAGTTTTGTTTTCCAAAGATATCTGTATTGAACCAGCATCTAACAACAATCGTATGCTTCTTCATAAAGACAACTGCTAGATCATTAAGAATTTCAGAAGAACCAGTCCTCAACTGCGAGCTAAAAAGTTTAAACCACCAGCACTTATGGATCTTCAGAACTTCATACCAAGACAGCGACTGCATTGTATCTACAATATTAATTAGTATCTAACAAGAATACTTCAAATTCAGAAACACTAATTAATCCTCAGTATTTTTTTTCCTGAAACAAAAAGGAATATTAACTCCTTTACAGTAAGAGAAACTAAGATTTAGAAGCTATGCGGAGATTGCCTCACAGCAGAGAGGTCTACAAGGGGGTTAAAGCTTTTCTCAGACCACCTCTTCCAACACCCAACCTGCTAGCAAATGGGCAAGCAGAGATCAGCTGTCTCCAAGTTTCACACTGTACTACACAAGAGGAGGGATCACATTGTTCATGTAGTCTTTGCTGCCTGACCTTATTTTGTAGGAATATTACCAAAATCTCCACCCTCCCCATCTGCCAAGCTACATGGACTGCCCAGAGCCCAACCCTCAGTGTGTGCTTGTGTCCAAATAATCAGAACAAAAGGCAAATTTGAGTTGAGTACCGACATAGTCAGGGATATATTACCAGGTACACAAAATCATAGGTTAAAATAACCAGGATCAGAGTTGGAAACTACACACTTAGGACCCAGAGTGACCCCTGCATAATACTGTGCAACATAAATAATACTTAAAACAACAGTAATGATTGTTACTAAGCAAGGATTGACCAAATCTCAGATAATTTTATTTTATGCACCCTTATTATGTTTAGAGAAGACAGAGCACACTGAAACTTATTCATAAAAATATTGTTTTAATCACTAACCCATGAATGCCTCTGGAATTCTGATACATTCAAGAAAGGGGGAAGAAAACCAACAAGCATAATGTAAGCTGCAAAAGATCAAAAGAAACCAAGAGCGCAATTAATTTCATCCATTTTTAGAAGTAATTGTCTTTGCACCTTATCCAAAATTTAATGAGCATTACTTCTCTAGCATGTCAAAAAGCTTTGTTCTTTTGACTTAATTGATTTGTAAACGCAGTAGGAGAAGTGTATCTGAAGTTCAGTAACCTTGATAGTTGAAAGAAATGGAGCATTCAGTGTGTGTGATACACGAGGCTACTGCAAACCCTGGCAATCTAACTATGAAATCGATTTCCTCTTCACTGAGACTCAGAGGCAATATGTGTGTGTTGTGCAATTTGAGTTATGTTCCCTACATAAGCAAACTATTTTTATAATTATTTTTTTAAATCTTTTTTCTTCCCTCCTGGTGACATACATCTTCATTCTCCAGGACTTAATAGCATATAGCAGTTTCAAGTGATAGAAAAACAATGAGGATTGAATGGCTGGCAAAAAATATTTCTCACAGAAAGGGAGATTAGTATCTTTTGGATGACAGAAAAACAAGACTAGCCAGAATTTTATACATGGCGACACAGAGGACTAGTTTGAATGTGGTCAAAGGATTATGGGATCAACACATCAGAAGCATGGAGCCAAGGCAGTAGAGGAAAGAATGGAGAGGCTGTGGCTGCTAAGACAAAGAAGAAAACTTTCTTTCCTTCAATATCTTAAGCCTGGAAGAAGCCAGGTTTAGATTTCATTTTTTCACCTTAAGGAAAGATTTAGCTCAGCATTGTTCAGTATGTAAATTTAGTTACAGTCTAATGAGATTCCTACGAAATATCCTATTAACACCAAAGGCTCTGTTCTAAGATTGTATTTACATATGTTGCTTATCTTGTTCTCATCAGGGTTCTTTTATACTTCTGGATGAGTTTCTCAGCTGGATCATTGTAAAGTACAAAAATTATGGGATTGGTTACCTGTACTTCTAGGAGATTAACTCAGATGTTCTGTCACCACCCACCTAGACTCTGCAGCCATACGAAAACATCTTTGTAAGCCAATGTACAAATCCACTTAAGAGGAATGAGTGACCCAAATATAAAATGCAGACATGGTATCATGTATAATATTATATCACCTCCTTGCCTCTCCATTAAATTCTGCAACATCAAAGCCAGTTGATCTCTTGGAATAGTTTACAGGGAGGCCAGGGAATAGCATAACCATCTCATCTCTGCCGAGCTCTCAGCCAGGAGAGGTGTTATGATATGAGACTTCAAAACGAGCCTCATGTCTCTGGAGAGATGTTAGAATTACAACATGCAACGCTTCATTACCATGTATATCACTATAATGAGAAGGTAGTTATATTTCTGAACTTGCATTATATAGAATTATATATGTATGCACCATGTAGATGTGGCTTTAGCACTACTGTGTGTGGACTGGAGGACTAGACTGGAAGTCTGCAGAGTTTACGTATTTATTTTCTTTCCTGACTCATTTTTAGCAGTATTTTTACCTCAAGCAGAAGTAAAATTCAACTTTGAATCATGGCTACTTAAATTAGACTACAATCATTCCTGGGTTTTAACTTATCACATTTAAATTTCTATGTGATACTATGATTAGCAATGGTAAAATACAAAGGTAAAATATAAATGTCTGATAATCTATTTAAGTGCTCATTTAAAAGTATACTGAACCAACAGTGCCTCACAATTCTTAATGGACCAAAGAATATCTTCTCATTTGGTTTAATTCCTTGAATGTAGGAAAAATGCCCATAAACTGAAAAGCCAGCAGGCTTCCTCTTGCAGTCTATAACAAGAAACTACTAGGAAAAACATGTGATATATTAATTCAAAAATTGGAAAGAAGTGGATCCAGAATATCAAGTAGTTAGGTAGAGTTCCTGCTGTACTCGTTAAGTATTTAGCCTTTGTGGAATTCAGTTCCTACCGATTTAGTCTAATTTGGCTCTTCTGACAACTGCCCTATGCATACATATCAAAACACCTTGGAAAGTCTGACAAAGGACGACTAGAAGAAACTAATTACAATCAAAAATAATTAAAATATCCTTTTTTAGTAATAAGTCATCCAAAATAAATTCTGAAAAATCTTTTTTTTCCCCTAGTCTTACTGCATCTCAGCATTCTTAAAATTATATTTTGAATGTTACCATCAAAACTAAATTTCTATTGACATATGGCATGACAGAACTAAAAAAAAATTGATCTGCTGAATTAAGACACTTTATTCATTATTTTTAACACTTTAAAATCAAAATAATAAATTCTGTAAAGACTGTAAAATTTAATACTCTGAGAAACTGCATGTTAAGTTGCATACAGATAGGTAAGTATGAATACATGGCACAGAGTCCTGCCTAAGCAAAACTAAATTCCTTATTTCATAAGAGGCATGGTTTTTGAAAATGACTCTTTGTTGTCGTTCTAATTAATGACAGCAAATCTTTCTTTAAGAAAAGAGCTGAATATTGCAACTGGGATTTTTTTTGGTTTGGTTTTGCTTTTCAATTCTTTTTTTGCTTTGTTTGATCATTTTTGTGTATTACTTTCAACTTAAACCCAGGGCTTTAAATCACTTTGATTTAAGTTGGTCTCTTCCATTTGTCAACCACTGGGAAATAGACCTGTTGTTTCTTCATTCAGATATTGCCTGGACCATAATTTTCTGTCAGAAAGGTAAATCTGAAAGTATTGACTAGTGCCTGAAGCACTCTATATAGTGCCAGTTTTGAATAGCAAAAACTGGTGTTTGGAACGTGATTAAAGGACAGAAATCACTGAATAATCCTGCTATTTTCATGAGATGCACTTCTTGTTCCCAAAAAGGTGTTCCTGGCATTTTCCCAGTTGTGTGACCTGTGTCACAATGACCATGAGCTCTGCCAGTTCATTATGGAATTCATGGCGTAGGTGTGGCATGGGATTGCATTTTGCTAGTCCTAACTAATGATGTCTTTTGGACTACTCTTCCTGAGCCATTGGTCTCTTCCAAAATGAAAAAAGCAAACTAAATCTGTTGAGGAAGCTGGTGCCAAGCCATTGTCTGCTTGGAGCCCTGGCTAAGGCTGGGTGTGAGGCCACCCTGGGCCATAAAGCAGCTCACAATTTGGCTAGAGTCAGGGACTTGGAACAGGCAAACATCACCCACACGCTTACACTTGGAAGGAGAGAAAAACATTTCTAACACCAAGCCATAGAAATACTTCCTGAAATAATTTTATCTGTGCATCTGCAATCTCATCTTATGGCCAGTAAATTTAATTAACAGATTTTTATTCTGTTCTCTTCATTCATCAGAACAGAGGAGAATAGGAGAATGCAGTATTGGCATGTTACCTTAGCACATGAATATCCTGGCTGGTTAAAAAGCAGGTCTGGCATGCTAGCCTGAAATCCGCAGCATTTTTACTACCCCAGTGATGTTCTGTCCACATAGTTATGGGGCTAAAAATGTTTTAAAATTAGTAAATTGGTACCTTTCCCAAATGAAGGTGGTCATTAGTTTCTCTAATGCAGTATGGCAGACAAACTGGCAAGAGAAATGGGTAGGAGCTACCAAAAAATGTTGGTTCTAGAATGCAACTGTTTCCCTAAGTACTTAGCCCTCATTTGCCCTGAAATCAAAGCTAATTAATATATTCTCTCTCATTTTTTCAGTTGCAATAAATATATTCATTTCCCAGTTATGTTAAATGTTTTGGTGGAACTTTGTGTCTCACTACAACTTTTCCTGTTATCCACATGGCTAAATTCAATTAAAAAATAAAAAATATCCCTGCTTTCTATATTTTAAAGGTATACAAAAAAAAAGTGTATTAAAAAAAAAAATCCACCAAACAGTGAGGTCTAATAGGCTGTGAAATAACCTTCCAAGGAAATGGTAGACTTAAAATGAAAGTGGAAACAGCCTAAGTAGTGTAAGGCAGAGGGATGGGCCTGAAAGAGCTGTACAAGATGAATTAGGTCATTCTTTTTTATCTCTATATTCAAGTAAAATATCAGTGCAAAGATAAAATTCAATAACTCTGCACACAAATGTCACATCACATGCTATATAATGCTTTAATCCTATTATGTTCAAGATTTAATTGCATTTTTTCAGGGAAGTTGAGGGAGGGAGAGCCCTCGGTATACATACAGATTAGATCCAGTCTCCACTCAAACAAAGCAGCAAATAAATAGGCCATTCAGGTCTCAGTTTAACAACCCACATTAAAAGATAGCAATGTTTTCACTTGGAAACTCCAAAGAGTGATTCCAGCTTTTTAAATGCAAAAAAGATGTCCCTGGTTATCAACTACAGATGAAATCAAATAAAAAGTGAAATTAATACTTGGGAAAGAAGAGGTTGGATTTCTGTTTCTCTGTAAGGCAATTTTCATTTCATACATATCCACTTAATATGCTCCCCTTCCAATATGTGGACCTCTTGTCCTACTGGTGCTGAAAATTGTCTTTCAGCTTTACTTTTACTAAAGAAAAGAAAGTTCCTGTGCACATGTGGGCATACTGCCACTGATAAGAATTGCTATCAGTTCATCAGCATCACTGCAGTAATAACAGAACTCAGCAGCTAAGGATGAACCCCATAAACCTGTGGTCAAACCTCAGCAGAAGGAACAGGAAAAGTCACCACAGTTGGTGCAGTGTCTCCTGTAATGGTGAACTTCAGCTGAAGAACTGTCTGGAACTTTGAGTATGCAATGTTTCTAGTATGAAGGATCTTAGCTGATTTCTCTGCACTGCTGCAATAATCATGATTCACAATAAAACTACCTGATTTTGCTTTTTAAGGCTTGGAATTTTGATTTTGTTTCTGTGGAGGCAAGGGAGCAGGATGCCACACAGCATCAGATTGTGTAGCCACTGATAAATACCCACATATATCTCAGGGGCCTGGCAGTGTTGTTTAAATATCCTTAGTTCAGAAATTTAAAATACTTGCTTATGAAATCCTTGCTTCTTTGGGCACCTCAGAAAGACAGGAGGACATGAGGAAGACAGTTGAAGTGCTGTAAGGCAACTCAAGTTTTCCATTAAGATTTTTGTGACATGTATGGTTTCCTGACAAAAGAAATGCTAAGGCACCATATAGAGCATATCAGGCCTTACAAGGAATGAAAAAAATAGGTAGGTTGCATATCAACTTTCTGTTCAGTGACCTCTTTTCAGTTTTGCTATTACTTGTGCTCTTCTGAGACTAATCCATCTACCTCTTTGGCAAGCTGTGTCAATTTTTAAATGGTTTTCTTTACTTTTCCACACCCACAGTCTGCCCATCTACAGTAAATGAGAAATTTTCCCAGCAGCACAGCAAGCTCCAGGGATAGAAAGACAGTATAATGACATAATGATATGAATAACAAATCTTATTTTTACCATCTCCTTCTCAATACCTTCTTAAAAACAGATAACAGATTCATGCCATGGAACAAGCAACAGAGACCTCAGAAGTTTAAAAATAACTTTAGTTAACATTTGGTAAAAATACTTTGGTTTAAGAATAGCCTAATAAATGCTCACTCTGAGGAATGTATTGTGCAACCACTGCTGTGGGATACACTTTATAAATAAATACCGATCTCCTTTACTTGAGATGACAACAGCACAACTGGCTTCTGATGTCATGTGAGCACTTCCACAAAAAGAACAGTGGCCAAAATCTACATCTAGTTGGTTATTTCAGCCAAGAAACAGAATTTGCCAGAAATCTTATAACAGAGACAATCAAATATGATAGCACTGCATTTCTAGAAAAATGCAACAGCTAACAAAATTATCCACTGGGCTGCTGAAGACTATTCACTTATCTTAAATATTACAGAAATAGCTTTCTGAAAGACCAACAGCATTACAAAAATCATGTTAAATCAGCTAAAATATGTCAACTTGACTACTTCAGAAATCACAAATTAAAAGAGCTGGCTAGTCACATAAACCATGTATGGCTAAAGCCATTTCTTAACAACTGAAAGAGAGAAACCAAGACCTGTTGATGCTTCCTTTTGGAAGGGAGCAACTATCTGAGACGCAGCTGAGAACATATCTGCAATGCTTATGTTTGTCAAAAACAGTACAGCACTGAGAGCTGAAGTTAGAGGACAAGTTTCCAGCTTCACTGTAGTATCTATTTACAGCACAGAAAACCTGGAATAATCTGCAGGTATAGCAGACAATTGTTTGCAACACACCAGCAGGATGGAGTCCTGGTTTAAAATGAATTAAAATCTGTTTCTTGAAAGCTGAATACCACAAAACAATTTTCATGCCACAGTCATTAAACTGGTCCAATTAAACTTGTTTTAAAAAAACCAAAGCTATTTAAAGCACACATTTCAGGTATTCTAGCTATTATTCATGAAAATGCAGTACTGCCCAACATTGTGGCTTATCCAGTATAAACTAGAATCCTACATTTTAAATGAACTGATGTGTAAAAGTTTCTCTTGTTGTGAACATGAGATATTAAACAGTTTCAGAGAGGAACGTGTGAATCAATTAGCTTCTGCAAAATAGGTTCTCAGTATGTGAATATTGCAGACACACTGAGACAAACATGTCAGGGAACAGTGCTGACTCCAACATATTTCTAAACAAAGCACTCAACATACACCATCCCTGCTATGAGATATATAACTTCATTTACACCTGGATGCCACAAACACAAGGATATTTAGGTTAATTAGCTGTGTTGCCTACAAACATACCACTTACAAAAAAACCCCATTTAATCCAAAATAATATTTTTGTAAATAAGTTTAAGATAAAATTACTTTCCTATACATTTTACCAAAGGGAAGCTTGGCTATCATATAGTATTGCTAAAAAGGTCTCAAATAAAACCAAATTATAATATCTCATGCTGCTCATCCCTTGGCTTGTATCCCAGTACAGGGTCATGGCTCTGTACTGAAAACACAGTGGGATAATAAAACTGCCTGGAGATACTAAACTGCTTATTGTACAACAAGCAACTAGGTATGACTTCTGCTATTAAAAAAACAAACCAAAAACCAAAACCACTTGAACTTACTGAGGGAAGATGCCAGGGAAGGTCCTCATTTACAGTGAGTAGAACCAATCTACCAAAGGCAATAGTACTAGCACCATCCATACTAAGGGATCTGGCTAGAATTACAAGACTGCCCTGGACCTTGGAAGAAAAACATCAAAGTCATGTCATGGCTGCATATGAATCACATATTTTATTTTTTGGATGAAAAAATGTGTTAACTAATAGTTTTAAGTGAGTATATGACAAAGTTACAGGTACAGAAGTGTTGGGACTTGCTCCCAGGTGTTCATATTTTTTATATTATTAATAGTCCTCATAGTATGTTAGTGTATAGTATATATTGGAACACTAGATTTAGCAGATAATAAAAGTATCCAAATACAGAGCATGGACAGTGTACTACTGTTCATAAAACAGTGTTATGAATTGTTAAAAAATGATACATTCAAAATTTTGCCCATATCAAAAGAATAGGGCAAAAAAATCACACTCCACAAGACACATGGCCATTGCCTTTGCTCTGTTGCCTGTAGACTGTAAAAATCTGTAAAGCATGGAGAAATGACCTCCCACTGCCAGAAAACTGGATCACTCTTCCTGGGGCTTTCAAGGCTCTTGGGCCACTGATACCACAATGCTACTTGGTGGAAACATCTGCTGACATGACTTGGCCAGTACCTCAGAGGTTCAGGACTTCAGTGTAAGATAAAGATGTAAACATGGTTCACAAAGAGAAGCAAAGGGCTTCTCCATGCTCCATAACTAGGGCATTTGTCCCAGTACACACTGCTTGTCTACCCCAGTTCGAGGGTATTATGCTTTCCCAAGTGAAAGCCATGCTCTATTGAGAGCTTGTAAATGAAGGAGATAGGCACATGTGTTATCTCTGCTGACACAAATCTGTTATGAATATGTATAAGGTACATTCACTCATAATTTGTTTATGGTGCTAGAGAAGAGAAACAGCATAGAAGCAGCAGCCTACCCTTCCTCAGGGAAATTTCCTGGACAATAAACCAATTATTAATATTTTTTCCATTGGGTGGGGTTTTGTGAGCAGCTCTCTAACCTTAAGTCTTACTTGTATTGAAGCTTCACTGACACAGTAATAGCATTCTGTTGGTAAGTAGCACAATAAAATGCTCTAAAAGCAATTAACTAAAGTGCATGCTAGTACCATGCTGCTAGACACAGATACAAGGTCAGTCTTCTGGAGATTTTTATTTCAAAGTCACACTTTGCTACAGCCCATTCACCCAATTTCCTTCCATCTGCCCTTGAGCTACCCGAGATTTGGCTGTGAGCCCCTGTCCATGCATCAGCTCAGGGTCCCAGCACAAAGTCAGGGATGGCTCCTGAATGTCTTAAGACTGGAAACTTATGCTGCTTCTCACACCATCCATTCCACTTTGACCATGTCAGTTAGTTAATGAGATACCACAAGAGGAACTGTTCAGATCCAGGACACCCAACCATGCCAGCAGACAGACACTGCTTCGGGGGAAGTAAACTGCACTAACAGGGAGAGAAGAGGAAAAAAAGGAGCGGAAACAAGGCTTGCACAGATTGAGAACAGAAGAGGGAAGATCCCTCCCTACTTTAGCAAGGGAAAGGAGTCTGTACTCCCTTATACTCTTCTCTTTAATTAAACCATGAAGCATGCTCATTATATTAAGCAGATATTCTCAAAAGTCATCACCTGTATATACAAGTCATCCTTATTGCCATTGACACCCATCAGACTAGGACACTTAGATTTGATTTGGAACAGTTATATGGGAGGGAATGGGTTCAAATCCTTTTAATTGTTTGATGTAATCTGCAAGATGAATTTTCAGATAGTACATATCAATACTGCTTCCTCACAGAGGAAAGGTTTTGCATGCAAAAACCACTTGCTTCACATGGCATTTTAGGGGGATGTTATCTTCTGACATTTAGCATTTGCCTCTTAATGGCAGCTGTAATAATTAAATAAGACTGACAGGTCAAGTAACTTGTCCAAATAATATCAGAGCAGATCCTCTCCTTTCTATATTCATAAGAGAAGCTTTGCTGGAGGCAATAATTTCTTGTGATGGAAAGAATTAACTTACTGTGACTCACTAACACTTCCAAATTAAAATTATGCCCCCCCAAAAATCAAAACAACACCTTATCTGATAATCCTGAATGCTGTAGTTCCAAACTTGAGAACAGTCTCAAGCCCTGAAGAAATCTAGTTAAGGTTAGTGTATAGGATGCTGGCAAGTTGGAAAGACAACTCCAAGTTGGTAGAAGAGGAAAACTTGGATTTCAGCACATGATGGCCATGACCAAAAATCAAAATAAGTATCCTGTGACCTCACTATAACCACTTCAGAGAAACTGGAAAAATCCTATTGTCACAATACATATGCTATTTTGCAGCAGAGAAGACAATATTTCTTATGGCTTCAAAGCACTTTGAAACCCTTTGTTAAGGCATTTTTCAAAAAAGAAAAATCAGCTGGCTGCTGCTGCTCAAAGGGCCACAGGTGAGCAAAAGGATATGTAGCCATGGAAAAGTCAGGAACAGTGAGAACAACCACAGACCTAAACCAGATTTCTGCATTACTACAACCCAAGCGAATCAGCATCATGACAAGTTTGTACAAGGACACTACTGCATGTTAGTAGAGCATTCCCAAACAGCATGGTCATGTGTTCATAATCACAGAGTCACAGAACGTTAGGAGCTGGAAGGGACCTCGAAAGATCATCTAGTCCAACCCCCCTGCCACAGCAGGATTCCCTAGACCAGGTCACACAAAAGCACATCCAAACAGGTTTTGAATATCTTCATAGAAGGAGATCCAAAAGAAGAAAATGCCAGGTAATGCTATAAAGCAGTATATTTCCATTTCTTTGGGTTATTTCACATAAGTAATGACCTGTCTCATCCTGTTTGTAAGGTAGAAAAAGGAGAATAAATAAGCAGACCAAAAAGGTGCCTTGTTGCTAAAATGTAATAATTCAAGGGTAAACCAGGAAACAGATTTGTCTTTAAATTAAATAATAATATAAACATATTCTTATAGCAATTCATAACAGTAGTTTAATAAAATGCAGAAAAATAGATTCTGTAATAAAATATAAACTGAATTAAAGAGAAATTCATTATTTAACCATTTCTATTACTATCTTCTCTGTCTCTGGAAGTGTAGATTCTGTTGCCAGCCATCCTAATGTAAGCTCAGCTTTTATCCTCCATATTACAGAATCACAGAGTATTAGGAGTTGGAAGGGACCTCAAAAGATCATCTAGTCCAACCCCCCTGCCACAGAAGGATTCCCTAGACCAGGTCACACACAAGCGCATCCAGACTGGGTTTGAATCTCTCCATTGAAAGAGAGAGACCCCAACCTCTCTGGGCAGTCTGTGTCAGTGCTCCAGCACCCTCACCAAGAAAAAAAATTGTTTTCTGTTCACACAGAATCTCCTATGCTTCAGCTTACAGCCATTGCCCCTTACCCTGTCACTGGGCTTCACCAAGAAGAGCCTGACCACATCCCCCTGACTCTGGCCCATCACCTATTTGTAAGCATAGATGAGGTCACCCCTTAGTCTCCTCTTCTTCAAGCTAAAAAGACCCAGCTCCCTCAGCCTTTCCTCATAAGGAAGATGTTCCACTCGCTTCATCATTTTCGTGGCTCTGTGCTGGACTCTTTCAAGCAGTTCCCTATCCTTAAACTGAGGGGCCCACAACTGAACACAATATTCCAGATGTAGCCTCACCAGGGTAGAGTAGAGGGGGAGAAGAACCTCTCTCGACCATATAAATAATGAATGACAACAATGATGGCTACATGATAATAAAGACATTGTAAGATTATCTGCATTGGCAAACTGAGTCATGCATTTTTCTATTTATTAGAAGTTTTTATATGAATGGGGGGAATAGGAGCCAAGAATTGTCTTATCTTTTTAAACTTGGTGTATGAAAAAGGACAAATGTTTGTCTTGTATAAAACATAAGGCTGTGAGATACAAGACTGAGAACTACCATATAACTAACTATACTCAAGTCCTCAGGTATTCACTTATTTGTCAGGTCAGTTCCTGTCCTATTGTAATGAGGAGCAAAGAAGAGCAAAACATCAAAAAACATTTTTAACAGGCTTTCAGAAACAAGAAATGGAAGTAAGTTGTGGACTTTGATATGAAGAGTGTTCTTCACTGGCTGAACTTTTTGAGTAAGTGCTTTAGGCAAGGAAGAACTTTCATAATACTACATCTAGAAGACTATCCTTTACTTATAGAATAATAATAAAAACCTTACACTTTTTTCAGTAAAACCTCTCTCCACAGGAACATAAAGACATTAATTAATATGAATGTAAGTAATGAAATGAAAGTATTCCACCAAAGGACTTTAAATAAATAGCTACCATAAGTCATCAATTTTTTTGCATATGCAAAATATCTTAGAAAGCTGTGCAAATTATCTCGTGATCTGGTAATAAAGAGACTGTATAATTAAACTGATGCCATTGTATCTTCAGTAATATTTCATATGTTGCCTTGGAATAAAGAAAAAACGTTTTTCATATCAACCTGATGAACTTTGGCTAATGCATCTAGGGAGATTACTCTCTTCTTTCTCTGAAACAGCTTACAGGGCTCGAATTTTCTCCTTGCCTCCTGCCAGAAACACACACTATTTTTACAAATGATTCATGTTTCAGCAGCGTGCTGGAATCCTAATCAAGGTTGTCAGCCCCACCACACTGGACTTCTACAGACAGGGAATATTTCCCATGAGCTAAGGGAACAGCCAGTCAGGGCTGACAAATGAGATTTACAGGAACTGGGCAGAGCTTTATTATTTTTTTTCCTTACATCCCACTAGGTAAGTGACACAGAACCTCCCAGAGAACATATGTTCTTTTTTCAATGACAGACAAAAAAGACAGATTGAGAAGAACTGGCAAGTAGTGTGTGGGAGGGGAAAAATTAGTTGCATACCTCAGTTTACTGGGGTGGGAAATTTCCCAGCTGAAAAGCATCTGAGCACTGTATGGTCATGTGCTTGCACTCCCATGCATGTCTCTCTAATCTTTCTTTTAAACAGTCATGTAAAATTTTTATTTCAGTTTTATAGTCTTCAAAGTAAGGTAAGTGTAGATCATAGACTATTCCTGTAAACTTTAATCTTCCTATATTTATCAAGTTCAAGACAGTACAGACCTACAAACTGTTGATGTTCATTTTTTCAAAGGCTGCTTTAATCAGTTAATCTAGTGTCAGGCTTACATCCAGCTCCAATTTTGAAGCTGATCGTGTTTAGGGAATCTTTAATGCTACAAAATTCCTACTGACACTGTAAGCATACACAAGTCACTGTGCAGCTTTACACAAGTGTTTTAGGCTTTATTAGCCCCATTTGTCTTACTGAAATTCTGCTCTGTTGACCAATAAGGTAAATCCCTTCATCTGCCATGGATCTGTCACTCACTCTACCTGGGTCCTGTTCATCAGTGTACTGGACACCATTTACCACCATGTGTGCACACATAGCAAGTTCCGGGCTCATCCAAAGGGTCTACATGCTCCAGTTTTACAACACCACAAAGAATTTTTGCTTTGCATGGCAAAAAAATATTTCACTTTTTAAGGGAGGCCAGGTAAGCCAAATAAGAAGGGATGTTTGCATTTAAAGTGTGGCTGTGCCTCCTTCCAAAAGACAAAATAAAGCTTATCAAAAACAAGTTTCATTCAGCTGAACTCATTCATGCTTTGGATGCACCTTCTTGCCAAAAAAAGTAGAGTCTAATAATAAGACAACCAAACATTTGGTATATTATATTCAGTGACACAACTTTCTACATTTACTGCGTGAACATATGCTCCTTTTGTTTTTAAATTCACAGATAATGAGACAATGCTCACTGGCCCTTGATATTTCTGGTGATGTGGTAAGAGCATGCATCCAAAAGCCTGGATACAGAAACTCAACCAACCTTGCTAAGGTTTCTGGGTTTTAGTGCAATTCCCTTTAATTACAGAGGATATCTTTAATTTTTTCATTACAGTTAGTATACATTCCTGTGCCTTTTAAAAAGTTTAGGATGAATATCAATGCTCATTAAACTGCCAAACAGATAATCTTGGCTAGAATCTGGTATTGTAAGCCAACAGCTGCCTTCATTTGCAGCCAAAAAAAAGGTCTATCCTCTGAACTGCACTGAAAAGTTGAATGGGTTTGCAGAGAGAAAAAGAATGATAATTTGATTCTGTTCTGAGAGATGATTTTCCAGGCTTCCTGTTATTCTATGCCCTGATTACTTGAAGTTCTGAAATGCAGCATTCAGTACAAGTCAGGTCTGTGTTTAGGAAGAGTTGCTAACTTCTTTTTCGAATGTAATGATAGAAAAAGAACCTTCCAGGAAACAAAGGCAAAGAAGTAGAGTTCTCTTTGTGGGATTTTCTATTTTAATAACATAGTTATATACCTAACAGGCTTTCTTTTTCTCTTCTATCTCCAGTCCTTCCTCTTCACCCCAAAAAAGCCAAGTAATACAAAAGCAAAGTATTTTTTCCTAGAATTAAGCAGGAGCAACACAAGAGCCTAGATATGGGCTGTGTAGGTGAAGAATAAGGATAATCTTTTATCTTTACAGCTTCACAGCTCCTCAGTAACGCCTCGCTCATGTCCCAGGGGGCCAGATTCTCTCACCCTTCACCATGTAGTACCTGCTCTGCATTCAAACTACAGATACTTACAGAACATTATCCATCAACATGGGAGAAACCTTTCAATGGTGACAGGATCAAGATCAGAGGAAAAGCTCTTTCTTTGAGTAAGAACTCATCAATACCTGAGAAAACATACCTATGTAACAGCCACTATAGAATGCATCTCTTAGCCAAAAGCAAGACCATCATGATCACCCCTTATAGCTTCATTTGCATATGTATGTATACACACAACAGCCTTAAATGCAAAGCAAGGAAGACCTTTACATATGATCAAAGAGTGAGCTGCAATGACTTTTCAGCTTTGAAACCCTAGAAATGGTATTGAGGATCATCAGCATGGTAGGCATCACACCACGAAGGAGTTCAGAGATGGTAGCAAGGTATGAGCATCACACAGATTACAAAATAATGTTCATAGGTGCTTTAGGATGGATTAGTTGCAGTACCTTCATTGCACCTCTTTTGCAGATTATTTTCTGCCTCAAAGGTTGAGTTCCCCTGACCTAACATCATCCCCACTCAGGAGGCAGTCAAGGACTCATAAGATCTGAGGGCTTTAAGCGACAATATATTTCTAGTGAGTGGGACACACCTGTCAGGCAAGGAGATTGTGAAAACCAAAACACTACAGACATTGGTTTCTAACAGAGAGAGACCAGAAATTCCTACACTTCTGAGGAGCTACTGCCTTGAGCATACTGACTTCATCATTCCCAACTGTGACATGATGCAAAACTCCCTAGAGATTGGCCACTTGCTCTCCCTCCCCCAGATTCCTAGGTAGGTATAGCTCCCTGAAGAGTGCTGTTCTTTGGCTACAAGATTATATTTCTTCAGCCTAAATTTGTGCTGTGTGGTCTTACTTTCACAGTGCTACACTGCATAACTTATGAGTTGCAGATTTGGGTATGAAAGATGAGAACTTATTTAAGAGAAAGGAAATTATATAAGAATATCAGCTGATATATAACTGGGGTTTAGTCATTGTATGAGGATTAAGTGTGCGTATCTGTGTATGAGCCTGCTATAAAAAGGGCTCTGGTTTTTGTATACCATAATTTTTATGCTAAAAGCACTAATTATCTTTTAATCTGGAAAACTGGAATGATTAATATAGTTTAATACATTACGCAAGATCTTGTTTTTGCAAGACAGCTTGCTTTCTGTTTATTCTCATCTAGATGTTTAATGAAGTGACTGCCATATCACACAAGTAGATGGGTTAAATGAATCAAACAACATTTTGCCTAATGAGAAGAATTTACAGAAAACTGATGTAAAAGGTTAGATTTTTTTTTTTTAAATAGCAGAGCTGTAACAGCAAGAATTTGCAAAGGTCTGTGTTCCTCCAAGTCACAAATCCCTAGGAAAATACAATGTTCAAAAGTGTCATGCAGAACTCTCAGTAATTATCAAAAACTTCAATATTGTCTGTAAGCTGTTACACTGAAAAGCCTAAAACCTGCATCTTTTTATTTTCTCACTTCTTCAAACACATACAACTAAAGGAAGACTGAAACTGCTGCCAGCATTTTGTAAAATGATGCACTGAAATGATTCACATGAAAGCAGTTGAGCTTTTCCAACTTGCCAGCATGGGGTGTTTAGGATTTTCCTGGTCTCACTTCAGCCTCAGCAAAATGATCAATGTAGTTCTCTCAATGACATTATCTGTATTATGTAAATGTGAGCAGTATCACTCTGTGGTTTGTGAGGGTAGTGAGACCTCAAGCGCTTCCCCCCATGGGCTCTGGTCACAGGGAGCCCCAGACTCACAGGTCTAGCTGAGACCTTTGCAGGTTCCAAAGGAAAACTATTGCTGTTGAACTAAAAGCTGCTACTTTCCTAGCAAAGCAAACAAACAAATCTATGAGTAATTAGGACCAACAGCAATTCAGTAAGTTTTGTTGCTGGGTTTTCTGAGGACCAGAAAGGAGGAAGGGAGAAAGCCCTTTCTTTAAGCCCAGGGAATGCAGTAATATCTCCAAACTCTAAGGCTAACTGGAAACCAGTTTTAACTGATTCAGGCCTTTTCCAAGGACAAAAAACTTCATTATACAGCTTGGTAATACTGAAACTCAAGGAATTACCTTTGGTAAAAACAACATTTTAAAGGTCTCCCTGGCAAAAAAAAAAAAAAAAGATTCTCAGGCACAAAACCAGAAGGGCTGATCTCACAGCCTGCGCTCTCCAACCTGAATCCTAGCATGTGCTTTGTCCTTTGCCTCTCCTCCAAGAATGGCTGTGAACTTCTCTCTTATGGGGAGTGTAGTGGTTTCCACACTCTCACCGTAGAAAAGCTAGTTCCTGATCTGGCTGCCATCAGCTGTGGTGAGCGCAGATGCCTCTGCTGCCTGCCCCAGCTCCTGTAGTGGCTAGAAATCATTATCAAATGTGGTTTGGGGATTCCAGCTCTATGGCAGCATTTCTCAAAAACCTCTTCCAGAATTTTTCGAAGCAGGGAGAATGTGCTGATGGGGTTTTCTGTGGCTATTGTACCCATATTAGCAAGAAACCTTTTTAACTCTCAGGTTACAAGCTGATAGAAAAAAATCTCTGAGAGGCTACTGGGGAAGTGTAGAGCAGGAAATTAGTCAAAGAAAGATATTTTCCTCTTAAATAGAAAAACCTCTCACCTGCCTATAGCTTTCCATAAAGGAATGTTACATTGTGAAGAAAATATAACATAGCTGACTGAATACCACAAAAGACAATCCCCTCAACACCATGAATGCATTAGGCAAGCACACACTGTAAACAGCATCAGACTAGACCCAGCAGATGAGTGGAAGTGATTGCCTGTAATTGTAGGTTGACACCAAAATTACTGGCTTCAAGACTGAATTTGGGGGTAATGTAAATCACTCCCTGTTGTTCTTCTCTTAGCAGATTGTCTTATGAACTGCTTGAAGGAAGATCACCAGATTCCTCTCTAAAGAAAATGAAGGAAATTAAAAGTACTTCCCACTTCCATTAAGATTTCTGTTGTTACTCTGTTCATGAGGTGCAGGGCTTAGGGGCTTGGTTTTCAACATCTCTTTTGCTATCATTTACTACTCATTGTCAACAAAGGCATGCCCTGGTTACCTTTCCAGGGTGTGACTAGCTTTTATTACTGTTCCTTCTTTGCAGGACAAATACTTATTAAAATGTTTGTGGTTACATTTGCCTTCTTGCAGTTATGTATGATGACTGAGGATTTGGTGTAATTGCACGGGATTTTTGTCTGCCAGCTCTTTCACAATGAGAAGAACAGTGTATGCTTTGGAAGACAGGATATAAAACTCCCTCAGAGCCACTTCTCTCATGGGAGCTCCTCACAGCCAACCAACAGCCAAACCACAGTTAACATGCTTGTAATCACAAAGCCACCTCTCTGTAAGATCTGTCTTTCTTATAAGTAACACAAAGAGAGAAGGAAGAAGAGACAGTAGAGATAGAGACACAAAGGCTGGTTTTATATTCTCATTTTGGCTCAGAGCAGCAGAGCAATTTTGAAGCAAATCCCCTGATCTTCCCCACTTCCTGCAGGCTGGTGTGGTTCACACATAGCTTGATTTGGTGAGGGAGAATTCAGCTCCATGCAAAGGACACAAAACCACTCGCTCTTCTGCAGGTGCAGAGCAAGTGCTCTCCACCCCTAATGAGTGCTTGCCCATTCAGATAGCCTCTAACAACATGCCTGGTGAAGATGTTTGGCCTAGGGCACCAAACTAAATATTTTAAACAGAATTACACCACATTCAACATAAAAAGAAAAGTAAAAACATCCCCAAGATCTACAGAGCACGTTCATATGCATAGTTCAGCATTGCTAGCAATCCATACAGCCTGGGTCCTATAGACCAAGGTATTTATTTGTTACTGCTCTCCAGTAATCAGTTACAACACACCTCAACATAACTGAGTGCCAGAGTACAGCATCTTTGTAATGGAGGGTAGTGCAGAGGCAAAGAGCCTTTGGAGACAGCCCAAAATAGTAATTACTTAACACCCAATTGATCAGAACATGAATGAAATAAACAGCAGGGTTTCTGGCAGCATGATAGGCATTATGAAAAGCACCTTAGTTATTAAACAATCAAGTATCACTTATCTAAGGAGCTCACAGCACCAGATAAGAGACTGAATAACTAAAGAGGAAAAGGCATAGGATACAGGCAAAAGCTATTATCTTGTCAGATCTCAGATTTTCTGGAGATAAGTTGGAAAATGTTCTGTATTACCCTGTCAAAAAAGTAAATTGTCTGTACACTCTGCTGTGTGACACTGCACATCAGAAAACAAAACACATGATGGAAAGTTGTTTTAATCATAAAGCAAGCAAAACCCCAACATGTTAATATAATACTACAATTTAAAAAATGCAAAATATAACTTGATGATTACCAGCCTCCTTATTTCAGAAGGCACTTAAATAGACTACTATCAGGAAAAATTTGGAACAGAATTAGAAACATTCAGCTGAGACTCAAGCTATTTTACTATAGCTAATAAGCAGATTTCTCCTTGATTTTTATTCTCAGCAGGCTACATTCAAAAGTAATTGGATCTGTTTCAAACAATTCAGAGTAAGCTGATGAGAAGTTGAGGCTGTAAAGAAGAGTTAGGGAAATCTATCTGGTCAAAGTTCTTAGAAAGGTTTGATCTTGAGAAAGGTTAAGAACCTCAGCTTCTGTAGTATTCAAGCCTATATATATTTTGTAGATTCAGCTTTTTATAGTACAGCACTTCTCACACTTTAACATGATATATTAACTTTTGCAAAGGTCCACGTTGACAGAGTTAGCCTGTTTCTAGTATTGTAAGTAGCTCTAAAAAATACCCAACCCCCCCAACCTCAGTCTTGAGGAGTCTTTACACCAAATTATGTTATTTCAAGAAAGGACATAACACTATCATGTAAACGTGCATGCTTATGGGCAAGTTGATCTCCTAAAGACATCACTGGGGTAAAAACTCCCATTATATGTATGGTAGTGGTCATGGATATCCTTCAAAGCAGAGAACAGAAGGAAGAACTCTTATCTGTCAACACACTACTCCTGTAGCGGTAATATTTGCACTAAATTCTCACACCTAGTCCCCAGAGCAGCACCATTATTATCTTTGATACTGAGGCACAAGCACAGAAGGTAACAAAAAGCCATTTATATGAAGTCCTATCAAAAAAGCAGGTGAGGAAAAAGCACAATACATAGACAAAGGATAAAAGGTTTGAAAGCTTTCCTTTCAACCTTCTATGAGGGGAAAAAAATACTAAGAAATTATACAGAAATACGACAATGTTCATTTAACTCCAAAACACTTACTAGCATAACAGTTATACAGCATGAAAAGAAAAATAATATTATTCAGGTAAAATAAGAGATTGTGGGCTTTTAAAACAGATGCAGAAAAAAGACATCTAAAATTACTATCAAAGATATTCTTAAACAGCAAAAATCACACAAATGCTCTGAGGAAGCTAGGCCATTTAAAGCTGTAACCTAACATGTGAACCAAAAACAACTGGCATAATATCATTTACTTGTGTCACCTATATACTGATTTTTTTTCCTGCTTCTCGCTCCCCAATATTCATCAGCTTCACTCTTCCTTGTACTGCTTTTTGTCAGATATCCACCACCTGAATGACTCAAGTATCAACCAATTAAAAAACACATTTGCAATTTCAGTGCAAGTCAACACATGCCAAACTGAAACCAATCCCAAAGAACTTCAAAATATCACTTCTTCAGTTCTACATGATTCTTGGAAATACAGTCTCATGGTGTTTTACCAATATGGAATAGTACAACCTGCTCTCATGAAATGCCTGGATGCAAAAGGAGACAAGAACCACCAACAGGAGAGAAAACAGAATGACAGTCAGAACATGTTGAATGAAGAGTGATTATTGGCACTTTCAGCTAAGAAGGAAAGATTTCTGGCATGGCTACATTTTGAGATAAAACATGGAAATGGTAGGAGAGAGATAACATAGAACTGTCTAGAATAAGCAGATCACAGTTATGATAGAAGCTATACATAGCTGAACCAGAGAAAAAATAAGAGTAAGGTGAGATTCCTGGAAAGGTCTGCTCCACAGGGATGAAATTTAGGGTTAGCTTCAGCTTGTATTTCAGCAATAGAATGTACATGTGAAAACTGTTTCTTGTCAGCAGTGAGTAGGCTAGAGCAGCAAGAAAACACAAACTGAGTATAGCTGACACTGTTGAACTATAAATATGAGGCTAGAGCAAACCCAGTCCAAGTTAAACTGAAAACAAAAACAGAGGAGCTACTGTTTCAACCTGAATTTAATCTTCATATTGAATTAATCTGAAACTTCCATTTTAAATTCAACTGAAGCTGTCACAGAATTTCCCATCTGCCTCACAGGAGGGCTGCAGACTGTAAGAGACTTGCAGTTTGCTGTGAAAAGCATGACTTTTTTTTTTTCCTAGAACAGAAGGTAATTGGTAGAACAAGAGAGAGTAGGAATCATTTGAAATTATACAAATCTATCAGCTGGGGCCTTGAGTGATTTTGTTTGATGAATCAAAGGGTTGAGTAAGACTTTTGTAGCAGTGCTTTGGGCAGGCTAGAAGGAAGGAATACACATGGCCAAGGGGCAGAAAGGAGAAATTACAGTGAATAAGCCAACACATAACTAACATAGTCAAAAAGGCCTGTGGTAAATTTAGTTCAAAATCTGGCAGAGATCTAAATGCACATTCTCTGTTAAAGACATTCTGAATTATTAATACCAGATTGAAGAATGAAAACATTCAGAATTTTCTATTTGATGTGTTTCCCCATCAATTTTGCACTAATGGCACAATTGATATAAGTCAATCTGAAAATCAATGCTGACTATTTGGCAGAGTGCAGCAGTACATGGCATAATCCACTGAGAGCTATTACATTCCAAAAATTAAGAACCAGCAAGGAAATAAATACAAATTATATGTAAGTAAATTACATAAAGGTTTAGGGGTTTGGTGATGAAAAATGATGCCATCTGTTAAAATTAAAGCAGCCCTTAACAGGATAGGAAATTGCTTTAAAGTTAAACATTATCAGTGGAGAAAACTGTAACTGCACATTTTTAACCACACATCATTTCCTAGAGTCCTCAGAAATAATCCCACATCCTTAAAACATGTTCTCAACTTTGAGCTCTGAGAGCAGCCAGGAAAAAAGAGGTGAAAGTGTTGGGAGAGGGAAAGAAAAGGAAAATGTGCAATGCAAAAGATACAAACAGCTCTAGAAAGGGAAGTTTCTCTCATCTCTATTAGTACCTAAGTACCATTTGCAGGTAAGAGCAGGCTAGAAAGGAATTGGTTCCAGAAGCACTCATGTCTTTATTGTGCTGAGCTGGTCTACCTATTGCCCAAAGAACATTTGTTTTATAGATGAACAAAAAGAACCTCAAGGACAAGGACCAAAAGAAATTTGTGTTAAGATGCAATTATATGCTGAAAAATGAGCCTATAAGTAGTGTCAGCGAGTTCAATGTTCATTGTTGTGAGTGACTCCTGATGAGATTTATTTAACTTACAAGGTTTTCTCATTTTCACCACTAAAACTCTGCCTGAGATCTGAACATGGAGTTGGACTGTTTATGGTCCATGTGTCATCATCTATAATAAAGAGTCTACATTTGGGACTTAATTAATACATCCAGGTCAGAATTCAGCTCATTCCTTCCCAGAGATGTGTTGGCTCTGCAATGCTAACTGGTGTAAAGAATAGCACACACTTATTTTTCTGCAGGAGTCAGCAGAAAGACTGAAAATGCACAAGACATAGATCTGCTTTCATTTCTTGCAGTCACTTTTCTGACCACACACATTTTTTAAAATAACAAATTTTTTTTTCCACTTGCCACAGCAGTTGCAGTCCTGACTCCAGGGCTGTGTTGCCAGGGAAAGCACTTGAGCTCTATGGGAAATTATTGGCACAGTTACACTGCGTTTTGCAGCATCCTGCTTTTTCTGAGGCTTGGTAGTTGAGAAGTGCAAGTAATTCTTCCAAGGAAAGGTTGATTCCATCTTTTACTTTCCTAAGTTGATCTCTTCCATTTTGTTTACACAATAACATGCATATTATTCAAATATCTACAAGCTGAGGAGGGACAGTGATTAATCTTTTCTTTCTTGTCTACTCCGTCCCTTCTGTGTCTGCCAGCTGTATGACATTGGGCAGCAATACTTATGAGAAGGCCTTTCTGCCTTCTGTAGAAAGACTGCTGATTAGGGGATGAGCTAGAGATATATTACATATAGAGCCTCAAGTTCGATCTGGGCTTATGGATAATAACAGCACTTTGTCCTCACTGCTACTGGAAGAGAGTGATATGGGCAGAGCCACCTCATGCCAAATTGCTGCAGACTGACATTCTTAATTTTCAGAGGTAGGAAAACTGCCACCTCATTAAGAAGAACACTATGTTATTAGTTTATTGGCATGGTACCAGCAGTGGAAAATGCAGCATGTGTGTCCTTGTGACTAAAGGCAAAATCCTGGGGAAGTTTAGAGAAAATTATTTCTTTGGACAGGAAGTGGAGAATAGTGGCTTTAAAGAGACCTGAAACCACAGCTAATACTCAAGAACTTTCTATTTGTCAATGTATTCTCCTGTTCCACAATATCATTTTAATCAGGGCATTTTCATCCATTCCATTTTAAAGACTCACAAATTTAAGACAACTGATTGACATTCTGGCATTGAAAACTTCCCAGTCCAAAAAAGAAGAAATGATATCACTAGAAAGTCAAAGTGCACTCCTATCATAATGCAGATTCCTCCTCGAATTCCCCACCTTCTACACTCCAGTGACACACAGGAATAAGATTAATAGAAGGAGAAAGCAGATTTCATTCTGAACAGTCTTTCTGAAATTCAGCATTTCAATACTTATTGCCACAGCAGGGAGCTAATCCCTTAAAAAAACCCAACCCATCTGCCCATCAGCCAACTGAACTGAAAGAATAATGACTTCTTTGAAGTTTCCTTTCACTACACTGGGAAAGTTCAGATGCTCTTGCTGGAACAGTTCAGATGTCCTAACCTGCACTAATTACAAGACAAGTCCTTCCCATTCATTTTCATTGTTAATTGCAAGAACCCAAGGAAGGTAGGTTCATAATGAGACCACTGTTGATTTTTGCACAGGTATTAGTCTCTAGCCAAGAACTAATTCTTCATCTGAAAAACTTCGTTTTCATGCTTCTGAAAATGCTCATTCATTCCTAACGCGCTTTAATTGACATGTAAACTATCATACATCTTATTTTTCTTTCACATGAAAGATTACTTGCAAATGGAATGTATCTAAAATGCATGGCTCTGCTCCATCGTTGTATACTGCCCTTTGCAGAAGAAACAACTGCTCGGAGAGATGCATTGTTTCCATTGAGATTTACAGCCTTGCACTGTCTAATTATTCATGATGCATGATCCATCATCCTGCAAACTTCTTCACAGGATAAGCAAAAACAACGTGTTCCAGTTCAGGGAAATTGCTATAACAGAGCTATCAAAAGCACATGTCAGCTTGATATAAATGTCTGTGATGCTTTATTAATTTGGGGGGCATTGTACCTACTCAAGTTTCCTCTTTTCCTCTTCTGTTTTTGTTTTTTTTTTTTGAGAAAAATAGAAATTCTTAAAATTATCATCATCAGATAGTGAGGTAAATTGCCAACCAAAATGATAAAATGTATCTCATCTTTCTTTACACTAAGAAATGGTTTTAATATTTTCCCAATCTAATCCTAATCTGCCCTAACTGACCATTAACAATTACCCCAGTTATAGAACTACACTGTTAAGGAGTAAAAAAAGATATTAATTAAATATTTTAAATTGAGTATAAATAGATTCAGAAACACTAAATGGGATTAGATAGGTCAAAAAGCTGCTTCCTGATTATAAAGCACTTTATCTCTAGGTCACAGATTAAATACAGAAAAGATAAATAATGAATGATAATGTTAATATTAATAACTGCTCGGGGATATGGGGAAACAAACTTGCTTATGTCTGACCATTTTCCACTTGAGCGATATTCATGTTCCGACCACAACTTGTAAGTGGATGGCTGCTTGCTTTGCAGTCTTGACATTGGAGAGAGATCATTGTTTGTTGGTGAACTGATATTAAATTCTACTGTGCCTGTCTTGATTATAAACAACAGTGGGATGAAATTTGTGCTGCATCTGCTCCTGAGGTGACTCCTCGCAATGCCTCCTAGCACTACTGCAACTTGTTTTTACAAAGTTGTTTTGGATAAGCAAATAATTTGAAAAATAAATATTACAAAAATTATTTCATATCTGGTTTGGGTCACAGCTGGCTATAATGGTTTCTAATGTAGATTAACAGTTCTGTCCTGCCAATAGAAAGGAACAGGAGAGGACTCCATTGCTCATGCAGAGGTGGGTAGTGCTGTGTTAGCTGCTGAGGGTCAGCCCAGGCTTTTTTATCACATCAACCAGCACTATAAGAGAGTCTTGGACACCCTGGGGCACCTGAAATGGTCCTGAACATCACTGTGTGGACAATTGCATCATCTCCTCACCATTTGTTTTTCTGTTTCTGTTCTTGCATTTGCTTTTATGCAATCCTCTAACAACTCAATGACTACAGAAACTAGGTTTCATGTGGGTTTTCAGTTCCTAGATGGCAAAAATATTATAATCAGATTATAATGCTCTTCTAGAAAAACAACTTTTCCAGTAAGAGAACACAACAGGTACATTAACCCTGATTTGCCTTCCTGTGGCAGGCCTATGCAGTAGGTCCCCAACCAACACTACACCAGATGCATTGCTTTTCCTACCGGGTGGGTAAGGAATAGAAATACTGCAGTGCCAGAAGATGCACATGGTGTCTAGACAGACAGCCCTTCTTGTAAATTTTTGAACCAAGTCTTATCTAAAATTTTAAGGACTTCTACCACCCAGATTCAGAGTTATAAACTCTGTAAGCATGCCTTTCTTCTGTTTAAAAGGCTTTATGACATTCTACATGCAAACCAAGAAGGCAAAAGCACAGAAACCAGGGCAATCATTGGGAAATTTAGTTTACTGAGCCAAGCACACAGGATGATTCTGTTCATTCTGCTTATAGAACTAATGCTGCTTAAACTGAACCACAATTTACATCCTTGTTGAATGCTGCTGATAAGGCAGAGGACAAAGTGATTAGAGAATCACCAACAGCAGGTCTTTCAATAATTTCCATGTTAAGAAAAGAACTCTCTACACTCATTTTCTCCCTTTTCATTTCTATGCTAGAGGCTATGGTGCACTAATATTTCCATACATGTTCCAACAATATGAGACCAAGTGCACAAAAATAATCAAAAAAGAGCAGAAAGTCACTTTAACTTTCCTTTAATCTGTTTGCTAAAACCTGTCATGTTCTGCCCAAGGTACTGTCATTTGTACAGAGTATGCTGCACTAAAGCTTCAATCATACTATCCAAATATGGGAAGCCGGGAAATAGCCTTAATGAAACCAATGTCAGACCACCTCAGCTCACACTGAATTCCAGCAGCTTGACATCTTCAGACACAAAGGACAGCTCTTTATTACAGTTTGGGAAGTGTGTCCATGTTTCAGACTGAAACTTAGACACATCTTGGTGTCTGGGGTGATTTATTTTCCCCTGTAGCATTTACAAATATATGAGAATAGAAGCCATTGTGCAGTTTATTTGCCATTTCAGGAAGGTCTGAGCCAGTCCATTGAAATTCTTTAGAGCTTGCTTCACTTGCTTGGCATCCTATACATAAAAGAAGAGGTACTATCAATAATCTACTGCAGAAAGCTGGCTACAACTATCTTCTTGACGATAGATTAAAATCTCATCTCTGTAGGGACAAATTCCATATCTGTACCACTTACTGGCATGAATTTATCAGTCTAGACAAGTCACTTGAAGCAGAGGAATAGTTACTGGGTCAATTGAGTTGGTTTGTAGAATCACTCCAAGAATGTGATGGGACAGAGATTTGCATATTTTGCTCATTGGAAGACTGTTTATTTGGTCCAACAGCATTGTAAATAGCTATTACCACTTATTCCAGAATTATAAACTCAAATGCAACCAGCATTCAAGTTAATGGACTGTTTTGGCAACCATGAACACTGAACAAACCTCTTACATGTTTGTTCGTTATAAGAATGTGAAGAGAGCTAGAGGCCTAACTGTCTTCAGAAATGAAACAATTTATTAACAAATGGTATGTGTGTATGATGTAAGACTGTATATTTATATATCACCATTCTCATTCTGATTTCTAATTGTTTGGGGTTTTTTTAATTAAATATTGTGCTAACACACTGGTCCCTGACCAGATTTCCTGCAGTTCCTGCAATAAAGCCAGTCAGAAATAATGTAGGAGTTGAGTATTTCCAGTGCAAGGCTGCTTAAAAAGTAAAATATTTCAGTGCATCAAAATACATGTGAGGTCTAACAAAAGGGCTAGATTCAAACTCTTTGCAGAGCCCACCCACTACTTAAACTTTCTGATTGTAATCTAAGGCTTTGATTCTGAATACATGCATAAATTTAACTTTAAGCCAGAAGGAGTGAGATTTCTTGTAAAAATTAAATTATACATGTGCACTCAGAGAATCAGATTCTCATACATACTGTTTACTCAAAAAATAAAAGAGCTGGAAAAATGTGCAAGACCCGAGAGAAACAAAGAACAGCTTCCTCCTGGAAGAGCTAATGCAGCTACTTACATTAGAATCAGATTGGCTTTAACTATATCCAATATTTAGACCCTTATATACTGCATATCTAATCTGAACTACAACTTGACTAATGATGTACTAAGAGCTTTGTGCTTTATGCCTATGCTGAAGCAGCCCTTAAATATTTATAAGTAGTGAATCTTATAGACACAAGAAATAGTGTCTTGCAAAACTAAATGAAGTCTTCCATAGAAGAGGAAAAGATCTTTATTTATTGAAATTACAAAGACTGAGGACACCTGATGCCTTGCAGAATCATACCCTATTGCAATTTTTTGAAGACTTGCCTTGTGTTTCATAACTGACAAAAGAAAAGTTTTATTTCATATTTGATCAATAGAAGAATTTTAATAAATGTTTCAGATACATTAATTATTAGTAATATGGTCACAAAAACCTTACACAAATCATTATCTCTTTGGGAGCACCCCAAAGAAAAATCTTCAATCAGGAAAGAGTATTTATATTCCTCTTTCTAGTGAATTTCAGCTACTTCTACATTCTGGAGGAACTATGTGAGTGGAAGGCTGTCCTGCAAAAAGCAAAACTTTAAACATGCGTTTTTCCAAACTTCCTTCTTAATTTAACAGAAAGGCAAAGTTTGGACTGAAGCATTGAACTGAGTGGGGGTTGAGGAGTTTCATCCATCCCAGAGTAAATACTTATGTTCTTTGGGACACTAGGTATTATCCTCTCTGGGAATTTCAGTGCTCCCTTCATCTTAGTTTCACACATAAAAAAGTCACTATCAGAATATCTGTGCTCTGCTGTAGAATACTTTCAGATTCTGAGGGTGAAAACTAGACATTAATGCGAGCTTCAAATCTCAAATCATGAGAACAAAGACACACAATCATGTCTGACAGTCTGAAAACTACCACAGTACTGCTAAAGTAAGTATGGCGGCTGAGTGTTGCTTTTACTTGTATTGGTGCAGAGCCATTAGAGTCAGTGAAACTGCACAAATAAAGAATCTCACAGGGTTTGAGTCACCAATTACAAAGGTGTGTGTTTCCTTAAAAGCAGTTCTGGTGGAAATAAACAGCAGTAAGAAAAATGACAAATTATCTCTCT
The DNA here is from genome assembly GCA_013399015.1 of Galbula dea. Taxonomy (NCBI): domain Eukaryota; kingdom Metazoa; phylum Chordata; class Aves; order Piciformes; family Galbulidae; genus Galbula; species Galbula dea. The sequence goes on along the minus strand of VWZX01007345.1, from coordinate 4,726,719 downwards.
CATCATGCCATTACCACATATAGATTATCCCTTTATTCTTTGGGGATTTCTAAGGCTGCATCAACTGCAAAACAATTATGTCCAAGTTATCAAAACATAGGCAAGTACAAAGTAACTTCTACCCAACTAAAGCAGATGTAATCCTGGGGAAAATAAATAAATAAATCTGTAGACCAACAGTCTCCATCTCTTTACCTTTAAATCACAATAAATACCCAATTCTTTAATTTTCCCAAAGCATACAATAAATGTCTCTATTTATCTACAAAGTAGTCTGACAAAACCAGCCTGGCAAACCATCAGGAGCCGCAACCATTTGTGGTGGGACCTAAGTGCTATTTTAGTGATCGTGGAAGAATCCCTAGGCAGTTCTCCTGGATTTATTTCATGCATACAATATACAAGAGTATCTCTAAGGAAACAGATCTCCTAGGCAGAAACCAAAAGGCTTTCAAAAAAGATATTCTGAGAACAATCAACTCTAGAAAACACTTTATGCTGAGGTTTATTGGAAAGAAACTCTACCATTACAATCATTAACAGCCTGCTGTAGGCTCAAGTAGAAGCATATTTTTATAATTTAGCCTCTACTTTTAATGTATTTGCCTTCTGAAGATGTACATGATGAATTCAGTTCAACACAAGACAGGGTCCTGGGCACAACTGAATATATCAGCAGCGACTAGTGGGAACTATAAGTGTTTATCACTTCCACACATTTCAGATATCTTCTTTTGTGGCTGCTGCACCTTGAGAGGGTAAAAAAACAAGCCACAGTTTAGAAACTAAAGGCCTTGTTTAAAGGATTGTTTGATTGACTAAATACAATGTTTGGATAGGGACCAAGGCAAGCATGCCTACGGATAAACACATTCCTGTGCTGGATCGGTTTCCCTTTCAAGAGCTATATGTGATCTGTCAACTTCTCATACTGAAACACTGAGCAAAATCTTTCCTGTGTAGTTGAGTCTGGCTCTGCAAGGCAGATTTTATTATTTTTTCCTCCTTTTTTTTTTTTTTTTAATGTATTCGGTGCTGTTCTCTGTAATCCCCCAGACAAACACTTTACTGCAGAGATGAGGCAGCTAATTGTAAAATCTTAATTATGGACTGATAACTTTGAAAACCCTAAATTCCTTTAGAAAGGAAACATTTAAATCACCAGGAAATAACTGTTTCCAGATCAAAATACTAAACCTAAAAATGTCTTATTAAGAGCCATAGTAAACTGTGCCAGTGTACTTTGAAGTGGAAATTCAGACAATTTTATTAAATTCTGCAAATCTTGAGTTACACTTGGATTGCATTTCCACTAGGTTATCAGAACTGAGCAGCTACTCTATGAGCAGTAATAGTTATAGATAAAAAAGCAATAAAATGATTGCCACTGTGTGGAAATTATGAAAATATTTTATTAAAAGTATTCATCTAGAGAAAAAGTCCTGCCACATATTTCAGCAGTGTTACAGATTTCCCTGCAGGCCTTCAAATCCACATGGATTATGACCCAGCTTCTGTTTTTGTTGTTCTTTTCTTAAGAGAAGAATATTTCCTTTCTTATTCCTGCATGAGCCAACATCTTGACTTGTATGCAAAAAATACCCTAACAGAAGATTTAACAACACCCCTGTGTTTTTTGACCTCAAACCTTCAGTCAGTGACACAGATTTACTGCACATTGAGCTAAGGCACCAAAGAGGTTCCAGATCTACCATTAGCCTCAGCCCCCACTCCCCTACAGCAACAGAAAAATCCCAACAGAATATTGTCCAAGCAACCCACAAACAAGCACCAGACCCTATCTCCTCACCCCATGCTGCTCAAGTTAGTGCCAACATTTTGACACATGTTGAGACACGATACAGGGCTGTACCATTCCTGAGGCTTTCAAGGAAGATGCCTTGCATCAGGCTTTCAGAGGGCATAACTCCTGCATCACTTCTAGCTTCTCTCCCGATTCTCTAGAGTACACATTATGGATGCATTAAATTTTAGTCACCCTCAATCCTGAAAATCAGGGGAAAACTACAGCCCCAACTTTCAGCTGAAACTCAATTGTATTGGCAAAAACATAGACGGTCCTCTAAGTCCTAGAGGAGAAAGTAAAGCTAAAGTGAAGTACTAGTAGCAGCTAAGGCTGGCACCTATCAAACTGTTAAAGCAAAAAACAACCCAATACAATTCTGTCATCTAATGTACTGGTGGAGCTGCAGGGCAAACTGCCTTCGAAAAACATACTGCATGGTCTGGGAAACCCCAAATCTAATTTAATAACAAAACCCAAATAAAGTTCAACAGAAATTACTCTAAAATCAATGGAATTGAATCTTAGCAGTTTGGGTTTTTCTCAGCATCCTAGAGAGCTCTGGTTAGGCTCTCCCACTGCCTGTTACTTTATATTTGATTTTGTTAAAGGGTATGGAACTCTCCTTCCTCTTTTTCTTTAACAAGAAGCTACTCTTGAAATGGTTTTTGCTCACCAGGGCACACAGCCTGCAGACACAGTCAGCTTCTATTGAGGGCATGGAAGGGGAAAAAAGTTTACACTTTTCTGCTCCACACCCACATGCCAGAATCCACAAACTGGGCTTAAGAAAACAAAACACATTCACTAAAATGAGCAGAGATTCAATTACAGAATGAAGCCTTCTGAGCAGGTGGTTTCTGGTGAATCCACTGCCATAAACAGGCTCCACATCAGGTAAATCCAACTTCCACTGCCAAGACGTTAATCAAAAAGCTATTATAACTTATTACCTCTCTAATTTGGGGCCTGCAAAGTACTGTAAACATTTCCCGGTTATTTATAAGTAGCACATCAATTATCTATGTCCAGATACCAGGACGGACAGATAAAATTATTATTTTGCAATTTAACACATGAATTAAAGTGTGTGTCTGTGTCTGTACACACCACTCAGCAATTTATCACAAAAATTCTGCTTCTTACATCATTTCCAATTTTGAAAAACCAGCAAAAGCATCAAGGAACCCTTAAATACATCTGTAGTCTCCACCTCACAGAATGCAACAACTCCTACTAACAGCTTTAAATCAGGAAATCCAAAAATAAGTTTCTAATATAAATGTTCACTGGCCCTAGTTCTACATCATTGTATGGACAAAAGAGCTGTCAAACAGGATCAGGAAACTCTGGCCTTCTAAATGCTTTCACTGAGGGTGGCTGAGACTCAAAGTTTCAGAGACAGTGAACCTCCTTTCCTAGTATAATGCCCTAAAAGAATTATGCCAAACCCAGCAGGTGATTAATTTATGCCCTGAAGCATGAGATTTGATTATTCTTATCTTGGTTTGCATACTAGAACTACAAGTATTATTAACAGCCATAAAATCATCCAGCCTTTAGAAAAAAAAATCTAGCCTGAAAGTCTGATTTGATGACCTCTGTATGTGGCAAATTCCACAATGCTTCTGTTGTTTAATCTAAATGTTTCCCCTATCACATGGGCACCTGGATTAATTCACATCACAGGATACAATTACAAAGCCTAACTATTTTGTGTGCCCTTTGCCCTTCGACAAAAGCATGTGTGAGCTTCATGACTGCGCTGTTGCTATGAAGGTTCAATAGAGATCTGAAGGAATAACTGAGCATCTAATTTTCCTTGAGATCTTTTTAAATGAAAAAGTTTCTTCACAACAATACTACAGAAAAAGAACTAGACTAATTCCTTATTAGGTCATTATTTAGTGGAGAACATAGCATTACCAGAGCTACTGAAAAGTGACGCAAAGACCACTGACATCAACGGGAAATTGTCCATGGATTTCAAAGGACTTTGGACTAAGGCTCAGTTGAGCTAAATCACACTGGTTTGGGTTGTGGCTCTACAGGATAATTCCCAGTACTGTTTAAATTAGGGTAAACTGTCAAATCATAACCTCTTTGGAGATTTTCCCCACAGAACCCACAAACCAGGCTTTGTCACATTGCACAGCATCTCTACCAAGGTGTGTCAATTTATAGGTACACAGATTGGATTTCCAGTACCATTCTGCTGCCCAAGATATTCCACCTTGATTTTCTCATAACCCTTCAGGTTTTAAAATATCACCCTGCACAGAGAAGTGAGTTAGTGCAGACTCATTTTTGTCTTAGTAATAAATAATTTCCTTCAAGATGCAAACAACAGCTACTGTTTTCTGAACGCTTGGCTGAGAAGGTTCTTGGATAAATAGCCTCACTTAGAAAACATATTTGCAAAAGCCTCTGAGAAAGTGCAATATAGCTGACAGCTTCAAATGGTGCTTTAAAAACACTGTACTTGACCTGACACAAAACTGAAGACTTTTTATGGCAACTTCCAATCCAAATGTCCTTCAGGCAACCAGCTAAATCATAATGAATTGTTTATTTGTGTTTGGTTTTTTGAAATAAAAAGAAAGTAAAAACTGAATCAAAGACCAGAAAGACGAAATCAATCACATTAAAAACACACACTAAGGAGAGTCTCTCAACTGTTTCAGGTTGTTTGGTCCAATTCTGACAACCTTTTAGGATCTGAACTTGCAAACAGAGTGAAGGATGATGTCTGAGACCTAACAGCAAAATTTGCAACTTTCAGGTTATGATTTACCTTTTTGTTTTTTACAGACTGTCAAAGACTTCATCTTTCTTTTGTTTCAAAGTGGGAAAATGTTAGTTCTTGAACTGTGATGAAAGATTGTAAAGGTAATGAAATCTGCAGTTCCTCTGTTACTGATCTTAAGGCTGCTACATTATCCAGGAACAAGGAAAGCTGTATTGACACACAAACAACTTCCGAGGAGAACTGAAAAGAGCGGGAACCCACTGGGGGATTTAACTGGTGCCTAAGGTCAGTTTGTTGCTCTTTGGTTTTTCTATGCAAGTTCACTTAAGGACCTCATTGCCTGACTTCACAATATAGAGGTCTCCAAGACCCAAAAGTCTCTCTTCATTTGCACCCCCTGACCCTCTACCCACTTGTTTCAGCCAGGAAGCACAGAGATGTCTAGCACTGCGCTGGAACATTTCATGCTAAGACCATTGTACCACCCTGTTCCTGATTTGTATGTCAAACAAATTGAATTATCAGTTATACATATTTGCAAATCATTTAATAAGGGAGAAGATTCAGGATGTAATAAAGGGAAAATGCATTGTTGGAAGAAACTTTTGTACTGTATCTTTTCAAAGAAGGAACTTGAAAACATAGATGCCATTTAAATCTGGCAGTATAACTTGTAAAATATTGAACTGTAGAAGAATTTTGTTAGTAGATTTAGTCCAAATGTGGAATTGGAAAGCATGGTCATTCACTCAAGTCCCAGCAGCAAATAAATTGGGGTTTTCTGATCTCTCTTATCAAATAAAAGAAAACCAAATCACTGAGTACTGAAATTTCCCAGCTAAACTTGATTTCCAACAAAGTCTCTGCTAAACTCAGTTTCTAATTTTGAATTCGTAATAACTGACTGCATATACATATTTGTATATACATCCTAGAAATGTGTGTACACGTGTATACACACACTCTCCACATGCACCTCTATGGGTAGGTACTTGCCTTGGAAATCTCTTCAGCAGACAGACTGACTACCCTTAAATTGCTAGAGCTTAATAACTTTGAAGCTCCACATGAATTGATTTTAGTACTATTATACTGCCTTATCAGCAAAGCCCCTGTCTAAGGAAAGGATTTGCGTGTGTGTGTGTGTGTGTGCGTGTGTGTGTCTATGCATGCATGCATGCCTGCAAATAACCGTATTTTACTAGAGCAGTAAGGGAGATCTAGTTTTAAAAGTATTATCTTCTGTGTAGAGAGATCACTTTTTACAGTGGTAAGGCTAAGAGAAGTAGGAATACCTCATGAACAAGGTGCTGGACTAGGGCTTAGAATCATAGAATCCAGAGGCTCAGGTTCAATTCCTCACTGTGCCAGAGGCTACTCCTGTGGCTCTAGACAACCTGGAGAAGCAGTTAAACAAACGCTTAATCATCTTTTGTTGGAAGGGCAATATTTCCTTCCTATCCTCTTTTGTCTGTCCTAGCACATACATGACAAATGCTTTACACCAGTACCAGGAGGTGATTTGGGAGATGTTATTCTCCAGGTTTTTTTAGTATGGATTAATAAAGCATCCTGGGCTGCTCAGCCTTGATTTCACTGTGCAACCTGCGAACCTCACTAGCAAGCAAACTTTTAAATAATTGTACTTCCCAGATGAAGTCCAGAATCATTATTGCACACATTTCAGTTCTCAGTAATTGAAGAGAATATACATTAATGCCCTAGAACATAAGGGATTACTAGGAGAAAATAAAAGGGGGTGGGAGGGTGGTAGTCCAGGAGAAGAATAATTAGCCTTATCTGTATTCCTACCAGGTATCACACTGTAACCTGCTAAGAATACAAATGTAAGGGTCCAATATATAAATACAAAATGTATTTACATTGTTATAGCAAATAAAGGATCAAGAGTTACAGCTACAATAGAAAAAATAGTTCATTTTTAGAATACCTTCTTTGTAAGCTGCAAAATATTTTTATGACAACAGTCTAGAAAAAAAATGGCTACATCAGAATTTTAATGTATTAAATTAAGAGTATTCAATATAAGAAAAATATCAGATTTAGGCAACAGATCAATACACCAAACATAGCTTTAACTTTCAAGTATTATTTTTCAAGTGTGGACACTGTTCAGCAGGTTACTGTATTTTATTTTTTTCTCTGCCATTTTGCTCCCTTTTGTTGGTTCTTTCCAGCCTTCGAGCTGCTACATGGCCAAGCGTTGGGCAAGCAGCTCCCTCTGGTGCTGACACCAAAGCGGCTCTCTAGCTTTGGCAGATCTTTCCTTCTGTTTCTGTTTAAAACTCAACTGTGGAAACTCAGCATTATGCAGGACTGGGTTTGGCTGAGTGCAAAATAATTTCTTTTCATACCTATAGTTTAGTTAAGCAGTAAAATTGTCTTTAGAGAGAGTGAGCTCTGAAAGCACCACGCTACTCAATACCGAATCATCATGCTGTATCTTATTCACAGATAACCAGAGGTCAGACAGGACTAGATGCTAGCATTTATACATTTCCCACTGCTTTGATTGAGAACCAGCCTGCATTTGTGAAATATCAACTATTTTCTGAAATTAAGTAAGATTGCAAAATGGCAGCTCAAGTATATTATCAGCTGAACATCAAGTAATTCGTTTCACTAAGACTAAGCACAATATTTTGGTTAAGATAACCTATCCTGGGGTTTGTAATTTTGTTACCTCTACTAGAATTTTCACTCTCTGCTTTCTGAAACTAAGCCACTGTAGTACCACGGTTTACTACTCTGAATTTCTCACAGCTTACCTGACTCCACACAAAACAGGAAGAAGAAATGCAATAGTTGGCATCACAGGTGTTTTCACCACAGTTGTACCACAGGGAATGGTCTGTCACCATTTTCATGACATTTTCCTAATTATTGAACACTTTTTAAAATGTGCAAAAATGTTGTGTGGTTATGTCACTGCAGGCTGCAAAGGCCAGGCTCCCACAGGAGAGAAACTGACCTCTGCTTTGTCTATGCCACAATGTTGCATATAAATTTCTACCTAGGTAGTTACAATTCTCAAGGAAGTAAGTTTGTATCCAAGGAGATAATTAAATTTTAAATACTTTGTTACATAGTATTAGAAATCTAAAGAGAGTCTAACTTCTCATCACAAATGCTCATTATTTTCACAGAACCACTTGAGTTTATAGCAAGCATTCTACTTTTAAGAAACATTTAATCATTTTATGAATGGCCAGGCACATATACATAGTGATGCTCTGTTATTTGGAAGAAATGTACTTGAAAATAGTTACAGATTGTCATTTCACAAACAGCTGAACAGCATCCATCAGGGTCTAACAAGATTTTCCCATGTCAGACTCTTCTCCTTTTCAGAGGCCATTGCAAAGAGAATGCTCACGAGAACAGGATCATTCATTGCACTTCTGGTGTCTGACCAAGAATGGATGGCAGATGAAGAAAGAGCTATGACTCCCCAATTAATAGGAGGTTTCATATTTTCTTGTCTCATCTGCCAGAGCCTTTATATAATTCTCACAACTTTTGAGCTATGCAGTGTTATCCATAATGATCTGAAGAAGCAGCACTGTATTTTTTTATCTGCAGTGAGCTTACCAAGCATTCATTAATCCTCACAGCATCTCAGGGTAGTCGTTCAAATTATGGATAGGAAAACAAAACAGATGAGTACTGGAATATATGCCAAGCAAAGGCATGAGATTCAAAGTGCCCCCAGTGTTTCTTTCTTGTGGACATGTGGCAGCTGAGCCCTTAGACATAGACATGCTGAAAAAAATCTGGCACAGCATAACTGCTGCATCACAGACCCAGAAGCCTGGTGAAGAATGAGCGTGAGGAAAGCAAAGACCAAACTATCACATTGGTTCTCTTCTATCTCTGTTATGACAATGGGCACAAGAATGAAGGCAATGCAAAATGTTGCTAAGCAGTCAAAAAAAAGAAAGCTGTGGCACCCTTTTAAGGTCATCTTCATCATTAAGATTCTAAATGCTCCAAGATTTATGTTTAGGTAGTGACCTTGCTCCTAATTACTCCAGCAAACTTACTAAAACACAAAAGTTTAAGAGGCAACTTTGACCTCAGCAACCATCTGCAGGAACATCAGAGTAGCAAGAGTACAAAATGGTGGGTGGTTCAGGGGTTTGGGGATTTTAATGAATATAAAGTCAAATATATCTCAGCTAGAGGTGATGCTTTACTATGAATAACAGATAAGCCAGTTCTGAACAACTGTTGAACAAAAGAAAAGGCAAGAGTCAAAAATAAACACAAGTGTATGTTTAAGTATGTTACATACTCATAAGCCTATTCCTGCTTCCTTAAAATGAACTTTCAACAGATTTTGTATTGGCAAATAGCTATATTAACATTAACAAAATTTCTATTTCAAACTTCTGTTTCAAAATTCAAAACCCTCCCACGCTGTTTTCTAGCTACTGGGATGGAAAGTCGCCTGTCCACTTCAGAAGATCAATCCACCCTCCCTCCTTCTTTTCCTTCCTCTGAATAATAAAGTTCTCTGCAATAGGAAATGGATCAAATCATAAATAAATAAGCACATCTGGCATTCATTTATCCCAGACCTTGGAAATTTTATGCTAATTGTGATTCTGTTACTAAGGCTCTGGAAAACATCTTACAGTTGAGTTTCTATTATTTTACTGAAATGCACAAATACAAATGTTTCTTTTCCCAGCATTTCTCCCCTCTAGATAGGATATGATGACTCAGGCACAGCCATTGCCATTTTCTAGAAAGCTGCAGAAATCAACCTAACATCTGGTGTCACAACAATACAGTCATTTCCACAACTAACACTGGTGTCTCATGAAATCTTAATCCTATTTATGACAAAAGCATAGTCTAAACTATTTGGATACAACACAGATTTTAAGCAATTACTCCTATCTCTCACATGGACCTTCACAGTCAAATGTTCAGACTTAAAGCTTGGACTGGCAGTACAGGAAGCCAAGGAGCAATCTCACTACTTGACAGCAGTGATAAACTCTTGCCCTGAAAAGCTATGAAATTAGTGAGGTATCTAGTATCCCAACTTGTTACCCGAGAAAATACATGATCTATACAAGGCTGCAGCTTTAGGCTAGTCTTTTAAAGCAGCAAGAGCTACACAGATGTGCTTTGTGTGCACTTCTACCAACTTTTTCATTGGTTGGTACTTTGAATTCTATCTATTGAAAGAACATGCAAGTCTGTTGAAAGTAAGTGACAAAACCAGCATGAGGAACTCTCAACAGCAAAACCCAAACAAAACAAAACCACACAAAACCCCCAAGCCCAAAAAACAAATCCCAAACCCAGCTGAAACCTGCAATACATTACTGGGCATGAGAAAGATGAATGAGAGAAAGAGCTGTCTCCAGTGTTTCAGGGGAACACTGGGGGGAAAGTTTCACTCTACAAGACAAAGCTTTGAGAAAGCAACTTCCACTAGTTCTGGCATTTCTAAACAAACACAAACACCTTTTTAAAAGGTCACAACTTCAGCATAGTTTGTTGGGCTCATCCTGCTGACTGTGATGTGATTCTAAGTGGAAAAATAACAGAATTAGCCACATATTGTGCTTGGGTGCTCTGAACCTCCTGCTCTTGCAGATGGAGGTGCATATCACAGTGGGGATCTCTCAGCCAGCATGATACCTGGCTTGAAGGTTTCTGGCAGTGGTCAGGTGCCTGAGAGCCTCCTGCCGCTCCATATGGTGGATGGCTCATCACCTGGAGGTGTCCTGCTGAGGTCAGGCTGATAGCCCCAGCACCCACCTATGCATTAAATGAGCAGTATGTTTGGCATCCTGTACCCCTTATGGAACTTGGATAAACTGCTATCAAAAGTAAGCAAAAGTTGTTACCCATGCTTCTGTTTCTTTCAGTTAAGCTCATTTCCACCAGGTATCAAACTTTTTGTTTCTGTAAGTATTCAGTTTTCTTCCTCAGAAACATCTGTAAAAGTTGCAGAAGTTCCATACCCATCTAGTGGCTACAGCCTGGAACTGTGCAACCAAAGCCAGAGGTTTGCTACCTACACCTGCTACAAACCTGCTGTACAGTCTCAGATTAGTCACTCACTACAGGTGTGGAACAACAGAATATTGATAGGTCCTCACCACTGAAAAGCACTCTTAAGATTTTAAGCAAAAGTTTAAGTGGGATCAGACAGTAGGATTATTAACTGAATAGACTTGAGTACAATAAATAAATTTCTTTGGTGTCTGGAAGGCTGCATCTCCAGGTCTCCTTTGAAAAATTATAGACTTTCAACCTGTGGATTAAAATAGGAGAGTCCTGTAATCCTGTTTACCATCTGAAAAAAAAATCCAAAACAAAACTCCCAAAGCTAATTTAAGAAAAACTAAATAGGTGATTTATTGTACCTGCACCAGAAATAATGGTTGGAGATTTAATTTACCACGTACCTTGATCAGCAACCTTCTCTATCCAGTAATGAACCACTATGTTGGCCCACAAACTCAAACATTTGATTGCAACTTGCTGTTGCTTAAGGAATTGTCATTATTACAGCATACAGGGACAACCATGTTCAAATAGGAAAATAAAGAGTTTATTCAAGCAGTGACCTGTTAATTCAAGAACTATCTTATGCTCAAATGCACACACAATACAAAAGATAATGAATAGTAAAAAGGGATATAGATAACTATAGACAAAAACTGAATTGTTGACTCAGAAGTTAACATGTTCTTGCCATTCAGAGGAAAGATATTTTAAAAGCTTGAATCCAAGTCTGTCCTCTCTGAGTAACTGCTCTCTGACAAAGAGGGAATAAGAGTGGCTGTACTGATGACACAACAGGAAGCACTCTTTGACCCTTTCCAGTTTACAAGATAAACAGTAAACTTCCTAACACTAAAAAATTAAATAAGTAATATTAACTAGTTACCTTCTAAACTGACTACACAGTCAGAAATTCTCATTGAAAACATCTTTTTATAGATTCATGAAGCCTATGGAAACTTTTGCTTGAATAAGGACAGTAGGATTGTACTCAGCATCTCCAAGACATTTCGTGCTAACAAAACATTCTGTTTAGATGGGCTCAGGAGAAGGCACTAATATCCACCTACGTTTCATGCATATAACTTCTTAGACCTGGGTTCCACTCAACCTCACTCAAATGCCTACTCAGCACTCACACGGAGTTCAATTTTAACAGATTTTACATGCTAGTATTTAAAAAAAAAAAATAAACCACAAAAAAACCAACCAACCAAACAAACAAAACCCAAAAAACCCACATGGTAACAACTCTAGAGGGACTCTGCATATCTATAGAACTGGATTATGCTTGGCAAGTATTGGTCACTTAATCATATGGTGAACTGAACCTGCACCTGTTCAAATGCTGATGAATAGTTTTGCATAGTGACTGACTTGCTGGCAGCAGTAACTGGAGCTCCAGCTGAACACATGGTGAGCTATGCAGGTGATATACCTACATATAGAGATGTATGTTACATCAGCAGGTGAAGATTACACTGAAGACTTAAAAGAAGTGGAAAGAAAACTCAAGTGAAAGTAACCCCTGTGGCTTAACAATTCTCTAAGAACAGTCAAACTTGAGTCTTTTCCTCATGGCATGTTTCCCTCTGTAAGACCAGCAGTATTTTATTCCAGCCTTCTCAATACCTCCTAACTGTAAATAATGGATCAAAAATACAATGATGAATACAGAAGAAGGTGGAAATAAAGCAACAGAAAAGGTTAATATGGAAGGGATGTTTTCCTCCCATCACTGCATGAATACTGCTGGGTTCTGCTGAAGGTCTGAACTCCGCAGCTCCTGCTTATTTTTAGGATAATTCAAAAAGCTAATGAATGACTACAAAATTAAGGACTCAAAAAAAGAAAGTTTGCTTCATCTTTTAATCAAACTATGTAATCAGAAAGCCTAAAATATTATTACCTCCTGCTTTCAGCCTAAGTGACTGAAGCAGCCTTGTTAAATGGGGTTCCACTCTGTTCAGTGCCACGGAATGTGTCACTTCACCACACAGGTCTGTTCACACACCACATTCACTTCACCATGACCAGATCTTTCCCTGTATTGCGAGAGGGCAGCAGTTGTCCCCAGCTAAGGCACACTGAGGACTTCAGTACACATGGGACCCATCTTAGGAAAGCCACATTTTAGTAACGGCACCTTTATTACCACAAACATGTTCACAACTGTTCGTGCAATTAATTATCAGGACAAGGAGATATGTAGCAAAAGACTAAACATTGCCTTTACTGGAACACAATTCATTTAGATGATTTATGAAGTTCTTTATTGTTAGTATCACAGGAACTTTTCCAAAACAAGAGAAATCATTAAAGCCCATAAACTACAAGCTATCGCCGCAGTTAACTGGTAATTGATATACTTTCGGGTGACATTTATAACCCTGAATCGAGCTGATCAACCAAAAATTAGTAAAGCATGCTGACGGAAAGCAAGAGCCTATAACATCCCAGAAAAGAAGCTAGGCTATCCTTTCCTCCTTGTTCCCAGCCACCCAGAAGGAATTGCACTCCATCCCCACCTCGCAATCCACCGCCACCAGCAGCGTTTGAAACGCAGCACAGATGCTCCCCGTCCTAGCATCCCCTTCCCCAACCCCGAGAAAAAGCCTCGGGGGAGGAAGTAGAAACTTTGGGAGGGAGGATCGAAGGCTGTGAGCTCAGCGAGGGCGGTGTGGGAGGAACCCGGCGGAGCAGTGCGGGGCTGGGAGGCACCCGGCGGGGGGGACCCAGTCGGTGCCGCAGGCTCGGGCTGGAGCTCGGGGCGCTTTCCTACAGCCGGCTGAGCCCCGCAGGAGAGGGAGGAGAGGAATTAATTTGCTTTTAAAGGAGAACCTGATTGCTACACACCCCCACTCCTCCATCCTCTGCCCAGTTTTCCCCGGGGGAGGGGAGAGATTTTCACTACTTCTCTCTCCTTTTTAAATGCAAATAATAATAAAGAAGAGGCCTTTTGTGCGGCAGTATTCTACGGGGCTTTTCAGGATTCCTGCTGGGTGGAGAAAGTGCAAGATAAGAAATTATTTTAAACAGAGTATCGGTGGTTTTTAAACAGTTACCAGATAGCAGCCAAAACATGTGCACAGCGAAAACTCCCAAATACTAAGCAGGCAGGGAGAAAGAACGTGTATTGAAGTGATGAGAAGCAAGCAGGCGTATTCGAAACGACCCGGCAGGACGGGAGAACAGCACCGAAAATGCATGTAAATCAGCCCAGATTCTATGAAAAAAAGAGGAGCTGCTGATAACCCTGAGCAAACGCTGCTGCCTCAAAGACGGAAAGAGGTCCCTTACCTTATTACTAATCCTCGCTTGCACCTGCTCTGCAACCATAAACACTTCGAGGTGCTTAATATGAAGCTAAAAGTGATGGCTGAATTTAATAATTTCTTCGTACAGCTCATTTATAGATTCAAAAGGAGATTTTTAGCATCGTCCTCCTCAGTATCCATTAGCTTCCCAAAGAATTCCAATTTTCTTCAAAAAAAGAGGCGAAAAACCCACCCTGGTATATCTATATACAAACGGGCACTGTAATAGATCCAAAAAACCAGGGAGTGGGGGAATCGGAGAGGTGTCACTACAAACTTGGCAAGGAAAACGTATCCTCAGCAGGAAGAAGAGAGAGAGGGAAAAAAAAAGCTGCAAAATACAAAATTCCCAGGGAGATTTTGAGGGGATAAAAAAAAGTAAAGAAAAGAAAAGAAAAGCACGGAAGAAAGACGTATGAACAGCGCACAAATGGGATGGCAAGATCTTTCCCAGCCATCCATCCGTCAGTGAAGCGAGCAGCCACCTCCTGCCCGCCGCTGCGGGTGAGTTGCTCTTCCGCCCGCTACCTGCCCGCACGGCAGGGCAACCGGACACACGGACACCGGGACACGGTCACGGCAGCGCAGCCGGACACACGGACACTCGCACAGCTGGGCACACGGACATACACTCGCACAGCAGCACAGCCGGACGCAGGGACACCCGCACGGCAGCAAAGAGGGACACACGGACACAGGGACAACGGCACAGCAGCCGCACACACACCCGCACAGCCGGCCACACAAACACACACCCGCACGGCAGCACAGCCGGACGCACACACNGGCTCAGACAGGCTCTCCACTCCCCGCGGGGATCCCGAGGGGGGGCAATGTGCCCCTTCCCGCCCTCTCTCCTCACGTCAGAGCTGACGCTCAGCTCAGCTGGGAATGCTGGAAGCAGCCGCAGCCCCAATGCGCTGCCGCGGAAAGTTTCCCCGGTCTCTCCTTGCTCTCAGGGGCTTTAAGGTTTAGGGGTTTCTCCTCTGCCTTCTTCCCCATAGACACAAAGCCGGATCTGGATGCACTCTGCTCCCCACGGGGGGCGGTGGGGTCTCTGCTTCTGTCTCTCATCTCTCCCTCTGCATCTTCTTCCCTTCACATTTTTCCTCCCCTCCAAGCCTGAATTTCGCAAGGCAGCCCAGATACAAGTAGGCTGGGCAAGGAAAAGTCGAAAGGCTGCTCTCTTAGCGGGTGAAAGCGCAGAGAAAGCCCGTAGCCACACACACAGGCCCCACACACCTTTTCCCAGCAGGGATGCTGGCCCTGGCTCACTGGCTACATGTCCTCTACCTCCCAGAAATCACCCACAATGTGCCAGGTCAGCTAGCAGGCCAGAGACGCAGATACATCACCTCCCACCTCTCACAGTTCCACTCTCTATTTCCCCTGGACCTTGTACACATTTCATCCAGGACTTTAAAACACCTTTAATTGTTCTATTAATGAGCACCCATAAATCTTCCAGAGCGGAATTTCATCAGGCAAACATCAGTGGTACATAGAGATGTAAATAGAGGCACCACAGGCTAGCAAATTACACACTGAAGCCAGAACAAAAGCTAAACCAGAATTGTTCAGTCTCGTTTTCCAGGGCCTTCCTAGGGAACTTATTCTAGGATTTATACTTTTTTCTAATTAAAAAAATAAACTTCCATGGGAACAACGTGTATCAGTGGATTACTAGGTCACTAGAGCAAGCCCCAGCTTACAGCACTGTAACAAGTCTCTCCCATGAGTCCTTTACCAGCTTATACAGGTTAGTGAGGAAAAAACAAGATAAAAAGTTCACAGGTGTCTTAACTACTAGTGTTTTATTGTCCTATAATTTACATATTTTAAAAAAGTGAAAGGCAGGGGGCTTTTGGGGGGTTTTTTTTGTTTGGTTGGTTTTTGACTGGAAGAGAGAAAATACAGGTCCATCCAACAAGGGCAGAAAGAGACCAAGGAAAACAGATCTCCTGGCTCACACTTGAGTGATCATACATGCACTGTGCAGATTCACAGATGATTCATGGTTGGAAAGGACCTATTGAGATCACCAAGTCCAACCAAAAAAAAAAAAAAACCAAACCAAAACAACAACAACAAAAAACCCAAAACCACAAAACATCACACCAGCACACCACCAAGCAGCAACAACCATTAACGTGCTAGAGCATGTCCCGAAGGACAATGTCTACAAGCTTCTTAAACACCTTCAGGGATGGCTACTCAACCATCTCCTTGGGAAGGCTGTTCCAGTGCCTCACCACTCTCTTTGTAAAGAATTTCCTCCTAACATCTGCTCTAAACCTCCCTTGTCGCAACTTCAGACCATTTCCTCTTGTCCTGTCATTAATTACTAGGGAGAAGAGGCCAACACGCACCTCCCTCCAACCTCCTTTCAGGTAGTTACAGAGGGCTATGAGGTCCCCCCTCAGCCTCCTCTTCTCCAAACTAAACATGCCTGGCTCCTTCAGCCTCTCCTCATACGACTTGTTAGGGCTTGTTAGATAGTAGGACTTACAACTCGTCTTATTCCTCACAAGGTGCTTGAAAAAGGAGATCAGGGTTGTGTAAAGCAGATGGATGTAGAAGAACTTCAAAGGGAACTATGAGATTCAAAGCAAGTCTTAAACAGAGACAAGGAAAGAAGACAGCAAAAGGTGCAGTGAGGTCTTCCTAAGCAAAGTGGAAGGAAGGGAAGAGAACAGGGAAGCTAGAGGAGGTCTTTAGGGCTTCCCCAACAGCAAAATGTTTTTGTGAAGAACTATTTCACACCCTATTTTTCAATGAGGAAATCAAAATCACATCGCATCTTTTGGATGACTTTTGAGCACTGAACCTGAAAGACGTTAGGAGATTTTAACACCTTTTTCTCTGACACAATAAGAAACAAAAATAATCAAAGATTAGTTTAAAGCTGAGCTCAGGAGATATCCTTCACAATCCTTTTATCAGACAGATGTGTTTACAGTAAAAACAAAATATCACTCCTGAGAAATTGGTACAAGTGGAAGAACAGTTTTATTTCTTAATGGCAGTGTTGGATGCAGAGCAATCTGGAAATCCTGTAGAGATGCCAAAGACAGCACCTGTCTGTGAAACATGGTGCATTTTTAAAGTCCTCAAGCCAGTGTGACTAACAGGGCTCCAACCCAGAATGGTTCTTCCAAAACTGAGAAGTTCAGACCACAGAAATATTTGTTTCTGTCTTCAAATCAAACAAAGCCTCTGGAACAGCATGTGTGACTTTGGAATATGCAACCTCATCTTTAATCACTGTTCCAATGGCTACAAAAGCAAAGGCAGATGCTCCCATCTGCTATGTGGCACTGGGTGGAGCAGAACAAGCCAGTGCCCTAAAAATGGATTGGCAGATGTAACAACTGTACTACACCTATGAGGATCTNCTGCTGTACCAAACCAACATACATGCTCTGCTACTCACACAACACTCAAGTCAAGCTATGACCATTTTAAGAAGAGAGGACCCATGGAGAGGAAGGACAGAGATGGGGAGCAGCTGGTCTATACAGCATGGTGCCTTCTGCAGTATGTGATTTTCAGCTAGAAATCTGTACAGTTCTTTCAGCTTCAGAGAATGGGAGAACAGCTCTTCAGTCCCACTGGAGAAAGCACTGCTGGCAACAAGAGAGGCTCTGCACTGGAGCAGACAGGAAAAGAATAGGAAGGCAGGTGTAGGGGAGAGCTCTGCCTGTCTGCAAGGTAAGTCATACACATTTATGAAGTGATCATTAATTTAGTATTTCCATCCCAGGAAGTAGCTCTAACCTTCTAGACAGAAAGTCATCTACATAGTCCTCAACACTGCAATACCATAAGAGCTTTTTACTGGGCATCCAGATGCTCAAGTTCACAATGTCTGGGTGCAAGGCTACCAGCTTCAGACTTGGTCAGATTCTCCTATATGTGGAAGCTCAACTGTAACAGTTGCACATATCAGTTCTACCTCTCAGAATGAGGGTGATTTGTCAGGATTAGCCTCAGGGGTATTTCTAATATCTTCCCTTTATTTGGGGTGATTAAACAGGATTGAAGATATCTTCTAGTCCCTTCCAACTCCCACATCTTTTGCTGGGGATTTATATGGAAGGGAAGATGTTATAATGCAGATAATAGCTAATACATCTTACAAAGACAACATGAAGTCACTTTATTAATACAAGTTTAGCCCTTCCCAGCCTGTGATAGTAGCTCTGTGTTACTACATGGGTCTTGCCACGTTAACACTCAGCCAGAACTACCCCACTAAAATCCATGAAAAGTAATGGAAAATAATTCTATTGTTTAGTGTCCAAAAATAATGAGAGGAGACTTCCACACTTAATGTAATCATCTCTGCTTCTGTGAGACATAGGAATTGAAGGTGCCCTAAATATGACAAACAGAAAATATGCACAAAAACAGGGGAGAGAGAGCTGCATAATAAAGCTGTCTTTTGTAACTGTCCAAGGGAGAGTGAAAAGGCTGAAAATGAATTGCAGCAAATAGGACTTTGAAGAGAAATTTCCAGCTTCCTTAGCTCCAAAATTCACACCCTCATGCACAAGCTTTAGACAAAAAGCAAAACAGATGCCCATAGTTTTGAGGTGGAGACTAAGGTATTTTTGCTTTCTTTCTGGGTTTGTTACTTATTCATTCTATGATCAGGGCTTAAAGTTTCATAACTGCATGAGTTACATTAAAAGAAATATAGTCATGCATATGACATATCAGTGATGAGTTCTTGGCAAATATATAAAAGGGAGTTCAACTTTACACCTCAAACTTCATAAAAATGGTTTGACTTTGAAAGCTGATGGCCAGCTGAAGACTTCCTGACCTCATGGAACAGTGAAGGACATCTTATCTCAAAAAAAAAAAAGAAAAATGCCCAACAGTTTCTTGAAGTGCTATCTCTTAAAGTTCAGTTTCCATTTTCCCTTTCTTTCTTCTGACTATAAACATTTTTTCACCTTCTTTGGACAGTCCATACTACCATCTGACAGAAATCTTGTAATGACTCTGGTAGAGGTGGGTATGGCTCCAAAGACATTCCTTACACAGAATCCAAGATCACTCTGAAGTAATAGAATGGTTGAAATAAAAGTGTTAAAATTTCCAGGAAAATTATATACTATTAATGTGGAAAATTAAAAAGCTTATTTGAATTACGCCAATCCATGCTGAGATGATTTTTAATATCAAAGCAGATGTTATCAAGAGTTAAATTAACATCTTGAGCAAGCTTACAGGAAAGCTCAAATAGTCATTGAAGTATTGTTATAAAGATCCTCTAAAAATATAATGGAATTCATCAGACATACTATGAGAAGTTATTCCTGCATTGTATAGCTAAGGTTTTAACAGCATGAGGATATTTCCTTCCTTCTTTGGGTGTGAAGGGACCCTTACTGAGTACTAGGAAAATAAATGAAAACATTAAAATAAAATACAAATATTCTAGTGCTGGGATCCTGGGGCACTCTGAGGTGATTTGTCTTTTTCACCTTGCTTTGGTGATCTAGCCACTGCTCTTATTTCCCATGTTAGCACTGGGATTCAAAGATGACACATTCACACATGATATATATGTCTCCTCTTTAGACTTGTGCAACACATAATATGAAACAACAATGTCCTTAGGTCAGCTGTGTCACAAAGTTAGATTTCCTTAAAAAACAGTAGGCTCAGTTAGGAAAAACAAAAAAAAGACTTCTTGGGGGCTTGATTTGTCTCCCACAATCAGAATCTGAAGTCACCCATTACAGGTTTCAGACCTTGAAACCTGGTATCCAGAAGCAAACCACAAATATGAAGATTTTGCCAGCAGGGCAAAAGACACGTCATGGGATTTTGAAAAGCTTCTAGCTTTGACCCAGTTTCCATCATGATTGCAGGCAACACCTCTTACACCAGACACAGCCTTAGTCCCAGTCAGCACTAATCATCATTATTCAAAACATCAGAAACCCCTAGATTTTTAGTATTACATTTTAATATGTTTAGATTTAGTGATGCAGTTCAGTCCATCCTCATCTCACACGTCTCTTCAAGCACAGGCTGACACCATGAGTGCCCAAGCATGGGGCACTATCCTGTGAGGTATCCAGTTCTAACAAAAGACCTAGTTTCTTAAAAATCTTAAATCTCAAATGAAGAACATATTTGATCTCACTCTTTTATATCCTGGTTTTAAATCACATCTTTAAATTAAATTAGCCTGTAGCTAAACTTCTTCCCTTTCTTCACTGATGATTAACAAATTGACCTCATCAGTGAATATCACATGGAATAAAGATGTTCCAAAACTACACAAGAGCTCATGGATAACAGACTGGCTACTCACTGCATTTCTTGTCACACAGGCACACTTGATCCATGTATTTAAATACACATAAGTGTATCTCAATCAATGTAATTATCCCCAATACGACTTCCACATGACTTCCAGATGGGTCGTTTCAGGACTAAGTTACATCTATTCTTGATAGTAGAAATAGCTTAATAGTGTCCTGGAATAAAGCAGTGCTAATAAAAAAAAGTATCAAAAATTCCAATTACAGCCATCAGAAAGGGAAAAGGCCACAGTGGATATGCAGTCATTTTTAAAGAGAACCAGTACAGCACATGGGTAGCCCAGAATACACTACTCAAAACCAAGGCATGAGATAGCTGCTCAAGTTTAAAATATTATACAACATTCTTTGGCCTTTTCCCACTTTCTCAAACATTTTTAGTTGTCAAAAGTCTTATTTCCATATCTGAGGCTACTAGGTCTACTGGATGTAAAAGGAGTTGTGATTACCCTTAAAGTGTTTCTGACATTGCTATTAATGCTTTAAACTTGCTACCAGTGCATTTTTGTAGTTTCATCCTTTTAGCAGAACTGACACATAGAAAAGCTTTGAAAAGTCAAAGTATTATTCTCCAAAAGCATATGTGTAGTGATTACTTAACCAATAGGATGTTTTTTCAGTTCCTTTACAAGTTGGCTCAGTAACAGTACAATATTAATAATGCTTTAGCTTACACTTTTACAACCTGTTCTCCATTTCTCCCATCTGTCAATCGACTAAAATTGTGTTTACAGAATCACTCATTTTCCAACTTTTTAAAAATTCATCTCAGACAACTCAACCATCTTTTTCTATTTTTTCTTTCCTAAAGAGTCTACAAAACCCCAAAACCTGAGGCTCAGCTTGTTTGTCAGAGCTATTGATAGAATGGTGAAGTAACTCCATTGATCTGAAACGTGGTTTTCACAGAATCACAGACTGTCAGGGGTTGGAAGGGACCTCAAAAGATCATCTAGTCCGACCTCCCCCTGCCAGAGCAGGATTCTTCCCCAACTGGGAACTGAACCTGGGTCCCAGTGGTGAGAGCATTGAATACTAACCACTAGACCACCACTTGGTTTTGGTTTTATCCTGCAACAAACAAGCAAATAATTTTCTTCTCATTACTATTCTAATTAAGTACATGCCTTTGGTTCAGTTCACTGTCTTTCTCACCAAACTACAGCTTGAGGAAACCTTAGGGTCTGTTACAGCATTAGTGGGTAAGTGTACATAAAAAACTGGCAGTATTCAACAGGGGAAAGGACAACCAGTAGTAATCTGCATCATGAACCTGAATCTTCTAGGATCACCAAATGGGAGAGCAAGAAAGATATAATTCATGTGTTTGGCATTGTCCACTAGTTTTGGGTAATCTGTGAGCTTCAGTGTCTTATCACTTTCCTATCCACTGAGACTCTAAAGCTCCATGTGGCTCTTACACATGGCTCTGTACTGAATTCACTATCATTATATTATTTTACACATTAATTTCTTTGTGTGGTCAATCAGGGAACTGGAGATGTCTATCCTCCTCAGAATCCTGAATTCTCTCCTCACATGCAGCAGGTAGGAGATCAGCACAAAGACATTTTATCTTCACAAATAGCTCCAGAGCTATAACTTAGGTCACTGCTTTCCCTCCCATTCAACAGATTTGCTGGAGTACACACTGGTTTAAAAATTGTTCAAAGACCTCAAGATTTGGCCCCAAATCAATGTGTATATAAATGAACTCATTTACAAGGACATTTTTATGCCAGATTTAATGTCAACAGCCTAACTGTGGGTTGGATTTCATTTATAGGATTTATGAATTTTTAGCTAATGAACAATTTCACAAGGCAATTGAGATGATTACAACTGTGAAACATTTGCATTGAGGACTAGATCTTGCCAGCCTCCAGTGCCTGTACTGCTCCTTACATCAAAAGTAGTTGAATGCAATTGTACATTAAAAACACCAAAACAAACAAGTCTGTAAACACTTGCCACACATGAGTAAAGGAAGCAGAGAAGATATTTAAGCCAATTCTGAGCTACAGGCCTCTGCACAGACAGGTATGGCTGAACTTACTGGAGTAGACATGACTTGGAGGAAGAAAAATGGCATGCTGATGGGCGGACCACACCTTTGGATAAGAATTGCCAACGTGTTATTTAAGCTACAACAGATCATCACTATGACAAAACCTCCACTGATTACAGCAGGAACAGAATGAGACCAAAGTTAAACATCCTAAAATCTCAAGCTATCACTTGAGCAAATCTGAAGATTAAAGCAAGGGAACATTTCTTTGGTCACGTACCATAGTGAACTAAAGAGTGGCTTATTTACCAAAGAGGTTCTCTGCTGAATAATGTGTTTATTTTCTTATTTTTGGCAGTAGAACTTTGCTTTCTCCTTCTGATATTGAAATTACACTACAGAGCTTCCCATTTATAATCAATCATAATTTTTGCTTAGGTGGCTAGAATCTTTCCAGCACCGGTGCCCAAAAACAATTACCAGCATCATGTTGAGTTTACTTCCAAATCACCTTCACCCAGCAATAATTATCTTTCTTTTGTTTGTTTCAGAAAACAGAGATTGTTTGCCATAAAATCAACTTGACATGATTCAAAAGGCAATGCAAAGCATTCCATAAGGAGTCTGTGAGAGGGAGAGAACTGCCATTGTGAACAGAGGCTTACACAAGAACAGGGAAGACTTCTGCTTTCAGTCTGGGGGAAGCTTCATTACAAATTAAGCTTTGTTTCCTTTACTTACTGCAGCACGATGACAGCTTTGACAGACATATGGGTTGTTTAGAATTATAAAGGCTTCTTAGATTAAAGTGCTTCAGGAATATATCTTAGCTGCAGTATATGATGTAGGCACTTTTTAATTTAGATATATTCTGCTAAATGTAGTTTGTAATAGGAACACCTTTCAGAGAAGGCATAGGAAAATCTGTTTGGGTCTACTTCTGCGTTGCTGAGCTGCTAGTGCAGCAGGTCCTATCTAGGCTGTGCATTTCATCCTGCACATTACCATGCACTTCAACAACATCCATAACATCATTTATTTCTATGGGAACTGGAAGGTACTTGAGGCTGTCCTGTCTTTAAGCAGACAACCAAATCCATAAGGTCTTTGTGTCATTTAAACCTTCTTCCACAAGGAAAGAACAAATAAGGTCACTCTGAGCTGTCGGTTTTCAGGTTCTGCCTTGTCACAAGGATTGCAGTCTCAGGTCTGTTACAATGCTGTGAGGTTTTGCTTGAAAATGTCATACTCTGTCATTATGGGCCTGATGTGTCTTGTAGCTGTTACGTAGGTTACACCTTCTGCTTTGTTTAAAAACTTGTGGGTTTGGATATTTTAGTGGCAGGACTGTACCCTCTGAGACTGCTCCTTATTTCAATTACATCATGTAACGCCCCGAGTAAAGCCATTTGCCTGAGTGGAATTACACTAGATGAGGCAAACATGGATGAGGCTGATTATGGGATCTGCAAGCCAAATGGTGTTCTTTCTGGCTTGTGCATTAGTCATTGCCAATAAGGATGTTGCAGCTCTAAACTCTGTTAGTTCAGAATGCAGAAACAACCTTATGCTGCAGATAAGAAAGAAGAAAACACCAGACTTGTAAACTGCTAAGGACTGTTCACTGAACAAAAAGAGAGCTTGGTTTTCTTTGCCCAAGCCTTGCTTGTTCTACTTGTACGATATAAAACACCAAAATGAAGCCATCCCCAAAAACCAACCAAATGTCCAGAGAAAGTCTGGAAAAGAGAAAGAGTAGGCCATAGTTGCCACAGACTTGGCCAATGGTTCCTCTTACTCTGGGATGCATGATCTGGTAGGCTAGGAATAAAGTCTTTCCTTTAGTGTGGGAGGACAGCGCTGCCCCAACCTCATGTCCATCCTTCCTACCAACCTCTTAGCACCTCCTACTCAGCAACTGCACCCTTCCAGCCACAGTTTATTTACAGCTGTAATAACACTTGGCTCTGTAGTAACAGACCATCCTAACAAAAAATTCCTTATTACTGTGTTGAGAGAAGGGTATCATAAGATATCCTGGCACTGTGAGTGCTTGGAGGGTTTTGACACCTTCACCATTAATAGCTTTAAGAGAACATCATTTAAAGGGTCAACCAGAAGTTTCAACCCAAGCTACTTTGGTGCTTTAGGTACTTTTGCTGTTCTTTGGGAAAAGCCTTTTGAGAGCTGATGCTACCTGCTATAGGGTGAAGGAATAGCTGCCTTACAGAGACCTCTCTTCATAAAAGACTGTTAGTTGATTATCAGTGAATTAACAGTACATTTGGGGACTGGTGGCAGAAACACACAACCCCACAAAACAAACAAAAAACAACAAAAAACAAAACACAAACCACAGAAAAGGCTCACCTATAAGAACACTGGAGCCAGCAGAGATAGAAGAGATTAAAAAGGAACTGGAAGAATGAAACAAAAGTTACACTCTGACTTTTCTTTGAAAATTTAAAAATACCTTCTGCATGAACAAGAGTCTCCTGGGTACCAGCTTCAGAAGTAACTTAAAGAAAATTCTCATGTTGTTTGTGGCTGATGTAACATAAGAATCCTTTCTTACAGTCTTTTTGTGACATACAGAGTAGAAAACTGGACTCCCACTCACAGGCAGGTTTTTTTTTCCCTCCCTTTGCACGCTTGCCAAAGAATATGTCTGTTCCTTTTAGAATAACGAGAGCCTATTCACAGAAATTCTGCAAGCAGAGCCTCCATTTCCCCATCTGTAAAACAAGGGCAATGCCTAGAGTGTTTCAAAAGACTCATTAATAAGTAGTTATAAACACTAAGGTTAAATAAACATATGCAAATTCTGAATACTAATTCTGCAAGAATTATGTGGGGTCACACTTCACTAGGTATTTTTCCAGCAGTTGAATTTTATATTTTTTCCATTAACAAAACTGCAGAGGTTGGCCTTGTAATTGAGCCTGCATTCAAAGGCAAAAGACCACATGATCCTGAGCAGCTTCTGCAGTGCCTCTGAACTTATCTGTTCCCTGGATTGAGCTGCAGATATTTTTATTTTATTTTTAAAAAATTTATAATAAAATACCTGAAGAGTACTTTTGCCAGGGCTGGTTCACATTTTTCTCCCCATCTTAAGAAACTTTTATATACATCTGAGCTCTGATAACTAAGCAAGAAAGATAACCTGCTGTTCTCACTCAGCTAAATCTGCAGAATGTCACAGATCGAGGAGGAAGAACATTTGGCTGCTTCTGTCACTCCCAACAAAATCTTTAACATTTTGTTTTATTTAATAGCTTCACTTTTCATCAGATGATTCAAACCCCTATAGGGGACCTACATCAGTCTGCTGACATTTTTCTGTTAGTATAATTATTATGTCCTTCTACAGTCTGCTTTTCATCTGTGCAGAATTTCTCTCTGGCACAGACAAGTTTAGTTAAAGACCTCAAGGTGGAAAACTGCAGAAGCTAGAATCATCCTTCAGCATAAGGTAAGGTGAAGGGCAACTTATTTGGTCTGAGCGTGCATGTGCTGGGATGCCTGGCAGCTGACAGCATCAGATAACAGATGCACACAACAACTGGGAGGAGAGAATCTTCCTATAGTAAAGAGAAAGGCATTGGGAGTACGGAGAAAGGGATGTTTGCCTTTCCTTTACACTCTATCAGGCAAAATAGGTTACAGATTTCCGGCACTTAAACCATAGCAGGAACATGGGTATTTCTAACAGTACTTGCTGCAATATATACCTGTACATCACCCCATTAATCACAAATCCTAACAATTGGATTTGAATACTCCATGCTAATGCCTAGCCTACTGCTTTGTATTCAAAATGAGGCAGGCTTTTTTAAAGGAAGAAGCAGGCTCCACTGGATTCCAGTGTCATTACAACATACAGGGCTACTGCTAAATACTTAGAGGTTGAGCTCTGGTTTTCAGAACAATCATATCTAGACTCCCCTGTACTTTTAAGCCAAGGTTAGAGCTAGCCCCTTGAACACATGTCTCTTTGTTGCTAAGCAGGTGCAGATCTGAAATCAGAATAAAGCACTTGGGATAAAAGGAAAGCAAATCCACCTCCTCAGGTTTAAAGGCAATATTGCCTTGGTAACAGGTAACACATGTGAAGTACATGGTTAATTAAGGCTTCCAGTTCTAATAGCGACAAAACAAATGAAAATGAGAAGCACTGTAGCAAAATATAGACAGTCCTTAATAGTCAGGTAGCTTAAAACCCATTAGCATACACCATTAAACAATGGAGAAGACAACTGTGTAGGTCAGATGGAAACAATGAGCAGAAGTCTGGGACACTTCGTGGACTAGAATGCTCTCAACAAGATGAGGAACCATTTAGAGAGCTCATGCCCTGTCCACTGGTGAGTGAGAGGAACAAGGGGGTGAAAAGATTAATTTATCTGAAACTGTTTTAAAGGAGGGACACAATTACATGCACAGCTTTTAAACTATCCACTCTTATTATGTACAAGAGTTATCCAAAGCTGAAGTGCTGAAGACTCTCCATTCATCCTTCCTTACCAAGAACCTCTGACTTCACCTGCCCCTCTTGGGAAAAGTATGAGAGATGTGATCACAAGGCTAAGCACTATGGGGTTGGAAGAACTGACACAGGGTCCCTTTAGCACAATAAGCAGCTACTTTGACAGCATGAAATGGAATATGGAAGCACACACATAAATAACAGCAGATGAAACAGACCCAGTTTACATAGTGGAGCATATAGTTCACTAAAATTGAAGGTCAAAGTTTTCCATAAATCTTAAGATCTGGACAATACTGCAATAAAGGAGTTTGAAAATCTAAAACACATATAACCTAAAAAAAAAAGAGGAGGAATGTCTATGTCTACTAGTCACATTGCTAGATATTAGAATCCCATGATATGCGTAGCAGACAGATTTCTGACTCACCACTAACTTAACAAATATGTAACTTGTGTTAAGCTTCTCCTGATTAAATGGGAAGCTTTGAAATAGAAAATATTTCAGTTTATGATCCCCAGCATCTTCTCCA
The DNA here is from genome assembly GCA_013399015.1 of Galbula dea. Lineage (NCBI taxonomy): Eukaryota > Metazoa > Chordata > Aves > Piciformes > Galbulidae > Galbula > Galbula dea. The sequence continues at coordinate 4,699,424 of VWZX01007345.1, read as the reverse complement.
AACTAGAAGAGGTGAATAGATCCTTTAAAAAAAGTTTATTACAGAATTGTCAAATTTGATTGATTTGACATATTATTCATGACAAATATGAATGCACTCCTGGGTAGAGGACTGACCCTAGGCATATGTACCATACCACTCAAATCTATTTGTACAGACCCATTTGCATAGCAGAAAGCTGAACGTCATGCCCCAGCAGCACCAGCTGACAGACTTAGCCCAGTGTTGACAAGCCAATGAAAATTATGCACTTCCATTCCTTCCTTAGGCATGTTTGCATTCAGATGTTGCACTGATACTTCTGAACAGCGCCATGCAATTTTGATCTGAAAGGATTTTTATGTATGTAAAGGGCATATAGCACAAGGAGCAGCAGAGTCATTTAACACATTCCCACAACCTAGTGTTTTAACCCAGTTTGAGGGAAGACTACTAAAAAAAGAGTCCAAGCAGAGAATGCTCACAGCATCTACAATCAAGCTGCCTGTGTGCTGAAATATCACATAAAGTGCCTAAATTCTTGCAGATCTGGATTCAGTGCTTTTGTTACTCTCTCAAAGGGATGATAAATACTCAGAAGATTCACAGAAATCTGAACAGGACTGATGAGATCTCTGACAGCATGTGGTAGTAGGTGTTACTCATAATTCTGGGTTAAGCTAAATTTGACCTAGTAACCTACAGTTGAAAGACAGGATCAATGTATCTCCTCACAAATCTTTTAAGACAGCCAGCTGGTTTCAGATGTTTTCAGAGAGTCAGAGTGGTAAAATATCAGCCATATTCTCTGACTCTGGACTATTTATATAACTCTACCAGCAGAGCTTTTCAGAAGATAGAAATCTAGTTATTGATCCCTTGTAATGCCTAATTCAATTCCAAGAGGAAATGGCCTACACTTCATGGGTAACATTTCATTAGAAGACTATTTATTCATTTCATATGTTGTAAATGCTTTAGCAGAGTGATATCAAATGCAAGCTTGCAGGGTAGGACAATGAATTGGAAGATTTGTTACCAGTCTCCAGCAAAATGTGAGTAAAATGACATTAGTACACTATGATTTCCTAATGTAATTACTAGAATATCATGGGAAAACAAGGAAAGAACAGACCCAGAAAGGGTCCATTTTATGTATCTCCTTACCTTGAGGGAGGCTCAGATACACTTATGCTGCGTCTGACAAAAGTTTGTCTAATTCAGTCCTTAAAGATCTCTAATATTAGACACTTTACAACCACTTCAGAAAATCATTAGAAAGTCTGTTGGTTTGGGGTTGGGAGGGTTGGCTCCCCCCCCTCTTTTTTCTTCTAGTCTGAATCTTTCTTGCTGCAGTAATGCTGGTTACAATTTGTTCTACCACCTGGAACACAGAAGCCATCTTAGACCCTCCTTTCCTACAAGATTCTTAAAGTTTTCAGAAGCTCTGTGTCCCTCATTAGCTTTCCTGTACCTCTGACTGAATGACACAAACCAGTTGTTACATATCTTGCTCACAAGGCTCTGATCATTCCTGTGGCTGGTCTGTATCTTGCTCTAAGTGCAGTGCCCAAAATTGAACATGATATATTCAGCTAAGCTTTTACTAGCACAAGAGTTACTTGCACTTGTAAGAGATGACTGTAAACTGTACACATCAAAGCCTTGACTTCTCTGCTGCTTTTGTACAACAGCATGATCTTGGTCATGCACTGTTTGGCTTGTGACCCAGTATAACTCCTACCTCTGTCTTTAAAGACCAGCCATCAATAGTTCACTGCAAAACAGGGGACAACAACTCTGAATTCATTAATAGAGCTTGTCTTGCACTCTAACAGCCATAGCTCCAGCATTTCCCTGCCTGGCTTGTGAGAATGCCATAAGATCAGGTTGGTCTCAGTGAAGATCTGAGAGCATCTAACACCTACAGCTTCTTGCCTGTCCACAAAACTTGCTGCTTTATTATAAAAGGAAATTAACCTCATCCAAAGTGATGTGTTCTCAGTAAGCCCACACTGGCAGCTACACACTGCCTTACTATGCTAGAGGTGCTTATGAGGATTTTAACTATTTCTTTCCTATTTCTTTTTTATTTTTTTTGAGAGTTGAGGCTGAGCTTCATCAGTTCTGAAAACAGAAACCTCATTTGTTCCTTGTCTGTTTTCTGGTGCTTCATTCACTTTCTGCTAGTTGTTAGGCCTGATGACTAATGGCTCAAACATTCCTACAGACCATTTGTTTGCTGTCCTTGATCAAAGTTGGGCAGCCTCAGCTCATTCAAAAGGTTCTAATCTCTTGAACCTATTAAATTCTTTTTGCTTGTCTCCCTCCTTCCTTTTCCAAAGATTGCAGCTGCCAAATGATAGAGTTCAAAGTAACACTAATATTTTGCCTGACCTTCCTGAACAAGATTTATCTCTTTTGTATCAATATTCCAGCATATCCCATCAAGGCTCTGCTACAGTAAGTCAAAATCTTGGTAGGTATTAAAAATTCTGTGGATACATCTTGTGCAGGCAGTTAAACCAGACATTCAGGCACAGAACTTGCTTTATCAGATGTGGTATAAGAAAGGGAGAAGCTGAGAGGAAAAAGTTTGGAAATTGGAGAGTTTTTACTGAAGACTGTGAAGAATAAACAAACATCTTGTAAATGTAGAATATTGGAATGACTGAAGCCAGGTTTCACAGTATTGGCCAGACTAAGATTGTCAACAGATATATGCATGGACAGTGTTTATTGTGTGTCTAGAAAGGTGTGCGTGGCCCTGGGGCCCTGTGCCAGCAGAAAAAAAAATACATCTTTAACTAGAGCCAAGGAGAAAATCTGTATAAAGTTACACATACAACTGGGCAGTGCAGACCCAGAGCCTTGGGGGATACTCTACAACATACAGTTATGCCACACAGGTATTCCAGTTTCTGCTTTCAGTTCAATTTTCTGGGAATTGCCTTCTTTCAGACTCTGTATTGGAGATTTATGAGATCAGTTAAGAAGAACCACTGTCCATTTAATAGTTCCAGTACAAAGAGATTGTGACCAACTAATAAATTTGCTTTAGAGTTCTAGCCCACATCCACAAAAGCAACAATAACTATTTTATGCATACGTATGTTTCTAAGCTTAGACAGATGCCAATAATGAATAAAGCCCTGACCTACATTTCACAGATTCACACAGGATTAGGGTCCTTTTTTCCCCCCTACAGCCTCTCTATTTTATGACTTTTCCCATTTTAATAGTGTAACTAAAATAGTGCAGCTGTAAAGTGCCTTGGGACTTTGTAGAATAACACTATCAACATTCATGCTGTTAAAAGCATTATGGGTTACTGTAAAATTTATTTACATTGCTATTATCTCTCTTCAGCAGCTTAAATGAATCATGTTCCCAGGTTCAGAGTGACTGGGGCATCAAAATGAGCAAGTTGTGATGGACTAAGCAGAAGGCACTTGCAGCCCCAGCTGAGGAATTCACCCTGTCTTTTCCTCCTTTTTTTATCTTGAAGTGAGAGAATAGCAAGTGGGAGCTCTTATTTGGAGAGAAATGTTTGTAGATCTGCATGGACACATTCATGGCCTTTGTCCCTTGTGTAACCTGTATTCCAAAATACTACTGCATGTAAAGTCATGTAACAATCTATTACCATGTAGGTGTTCTGGTTTTGCTGCAACTGGGCTTCCAGAAAAGTCAAGGGATTTTATGCTGACCTATATTACTGTCATCAAGCTGATTTATAAGAGAAAAGTATTCCCCTTCACAAAAGTCAGCAGCATTAGCTTCACTAACAAATGACTCAATATATTACAAGGAGTTAACAAAATCTATGCTTATTTTCTCTGGCCTTACAGAGAGGGAAATCCAGATGAAAACTTTTAAAGACTTTATATGGAGGGTCTCATAGCAGCTATAAGGAAAGAATATTTTTGTGGAGAAAATAAGCTTACAAGATGGGAGGTCATCTCCTGACAGATGTGTAGGGAGGTGAACTGCCTACCAGTTCCTAACACAGCAGCACATCTTTATCAAAGAAGTTAATCCCACAAATACATTTTAAAGTCACTACATCTGAACACCTAATTTATTTTTTTGCTCAGCCACTATTTATTTATAATCTTTATAAATATGAAGCATTGGGAAAAGCAGGTCAACAGAAATTATTCTTCAATTTATAACCACATCACAAAGCAAATGAACCTTCTTAGTTTTATGCACTTTTTCTGCTAGTCACTTCAGCAATTGGATGACCAGGTATTTGTGGGCTACTATTTTTACTGATTTTTTTTGGTTTTTAAAAAGAAACAGTAGTTGACAGGAGCTTAGCAGAAGAAAGTATCTCCTTTATAATTGAAGTACAAGCAAGGGGGATGGAGTTGTTCAAGTCAGCTTCAATTTGTTTGATATCTGGAATCAAAGAAATAAAGCATTGCCTACAATCCATGGTTGTTTCTGTTACACCAGAAAAAGCTGTATTTTTCCTTTTGGAAAGGTAATTGTTGATATGGTTGCTTGCAAGATTTAAAGCCTGCTCTCTGTCAAAAGACCCAGTGTTCCTTCCACTGAAGTCAATGGCAAAACTAAAAAAAGCTTTTACTGTTTCTATACAGTTGTTTTATCCATTGAACTAGAGATGAAAGAACAGGAAAAAAACTACCTTCCTTCCAATATTTGGAACTATAATATATAATATAAAATACTAATTATTACCTAATAATTTTAAGTTGCTGAATTTCTAAGGTACAATTTTTATTTTGTATGTGAAATAATCTCACCATACAAGCTGTGTCAGAAAGAACCTCTACTAACATGTTACTCCCAAGTCCTTTTACTCCCAAGGGAAAGCATATACCACTATTAATCATTAACTGATTTATATATATTACCTCTCCTTATCTGATCATGCAACTGTTACATATTTTAAAGCAAAGGAGGAAGCTGAAACCATATTAGAAAACTTGTTTTCACTATGCTAACCCTTGCAGCAACATGTTTCTCTGGCCAGCAGAAACTGAGGGAGATGACTTCTTTTAGCAGACACCAGAGGAGTACATGAAATTACCTCTGCATTGATCAAGCCTTGTTGTTTCTGTTTTGCTGGTTTGCCTTTCTAATAATCTGCAGTTAGATATAAAAGCCCATGTATTTTCAAATCCTACTTACATTTCTCCACAGCATATGCAGTTTATAGCTCTGCAAGAGATTTTGTATGCTAAAAATCTTGCCTGCTCTTTTCAACTACTTCATTTAGGCTAATGTTTTTACTTCTCCCTACAAAACTTGCCTAAAAAGAAATCTTGGAAGATGAGAGTCAGAACTTGCTTTCCATCCTTGCTTCAGCAAATGATCTATATTCAGGGAGTTCATGCATATTTAATGATATGGTTCAAATGTTAACCTAAAAGCAGAATAGGATTTTTCCCCTTAAGTTTGATGCCTTGTGTATTTTGTCTGGAGTGCAGGGGATGGGAGTTAGCACAAAAATTTGAAAGCTCCTTGCACTGACTTGTTCTGTGAAGAAATCATTCCCAGAGTCCATTCCACAACCCCCTAAAATCCAGGATCTTTCACAAGTTGAGAAAGAGTTTATTTGTGTACAGAGGAAGTGCTACTTCTGAAAGAAGATAATGGTTCAGATGGTTTCCCTGAAGCCAGAAGTTACATTTCAGTAGCTTCATATGAAAATCCCAGGTCTCTCTCCAAGCATTAGTTTTCTTGTAGGCATACAGACTAAAAAGTTCTACTGAAATAAAACTTCTTTGACTCTGTTCTAGTTTTAAAATTTCTGTATGCAAAAAGCTGAATAAATGAAAAGCAGCACTGAGAGCTCCTCACAAAGGCACGGACAGCGAGGAAAAGTTCTAGTATTGAAGCAGAAATAGAGTCTCTGTAGCCACTGCACTGTGCAGTGGGATTATACTAATCTTCAGAAAGCCATTTCATGAGGAACCATGAAACACTCTATTAGACAAAAATATATATTAAGCTACTTCTCCATCTTTTGCTCCTGCTGGATGAGCCCTTCCACTTTGCCAATATTAAAGGCTTGTTTCATAACCAATTCCTATTTCTCCATCTTCTTCCTTTTTGTTGCCTGCAAAGCCCTGCTGTCATATTTTCAGGGTCTGCTTTGAGAACACGTTGCTCATTGGCCAGACTTTATAACAAGGAGGAAGATGGCAGAGCAAAGCAATACTGTTTAAAGCATGGGAAACTGCAGCAAGACAAATCATTCCTTTTACTGAAAAATTACTGTGTGAACTTCATGATCTCTTACAGGGGACATCAATCTAAAAAGACAAAATAGTCTCTCTTTACCTGAAAGAGTCTGTGTCTCAGCAAATCTGAATCACAACATGCCCACTAATCATTTTCTTGCATGACTTCTGGTCAGCTCTTTGGTTCTGTCCTTCCTCCTGGGCCATTCACAGCAAGAGTGAATACCTCCATGCCAACAATCACCTTCTAGGGAGCATTTCATGAGGATTCCTCAGAATAGCGGAATCTATTTTCAGAATAGATTTTGAACAAACTTTAGCCCCCTTTTGGTGTTTGATCTCATCTGCATCCATGACCAAAATGCTATCAGTTACAAACCCAATGCTTCAATAAGAATTAAACATGCTTTATCATTAATTAATTACTGAGACATAAATACTGCCCTTTCAGCACACTGGAGAGAGAATACAAGTAGAGGATGTGCCATAAAGATAAGTCACACAGCTGACTTGGTAGCTTAGGTAATAATACAGATATTAGCATTCACTTGATTAACTCCCTTGAAAGAATTTGTAAGGTGTTTAAGCTTATGACATTTATGACATCAAAGGCAAACTATCACAATTTCAGGGAAAGTAAATAGGAGGAACTGACAAAGCTTGTCTATAATTCATATTAGTTCTAGATAGTACAAGACCAGATTCATTATGGAAGCTCAGAGAACAAACATATAGATGTCTGAAAGAAGTAATCTTTCCTAGTAGAAGCCTGAACAGAGAAGCAGTTGAATAAAAACACAAAGCAAGAGGTTCTGATACATATCCTATACAGAAATCCATTTCAGTTGCATATATATATTTCAGTGACAGACAGAAAAAGATTGGAGAAAAGCACAAACCTACAAATTATGACAGATATCACTGAATTAGTCTGAGAAATTCAAAGGAAAAAAAAATGAAGTAAAGAAAATAACACCTTTTGGTTTGTCCCCTTAGTGTCATGACAGACCATAAGGGACAACAAACAGGTCAGCAGATGTCTCCCTCTAGACCAGGTACTACTAATTTCCATCAGCATATTAAAGATACCAGTTCATAAGCCCTGTGTCCTTACTAGTCAAGTCTGACCCTTTTTCCTTCATCAGGCATCTATTCACATGAATCCTTTCTTTCCAAACTCAAGTCACAGATAAATTAAAAGCAGTCAACTGTCCATTCAATGGAAAAACAACTAAATCCCCCCAAAAAACCTACAAAACCAAACCAATCCAACCAGCCAAAAAAACCCAGTCCCAAACTACTTAAGCACAGAGACCTGGTCCTCAATGTTTTATTCAGGCAAAGCTTCCAGTATGACATGTGGCTCTTCTGCAGGTGTGTATTGCTAGGCTGCAGCAGCCTGATCCCTTTATGGCTCAGTTACAACTCTATATACCAGCCTCAAGAAGGGAGGACTGCTTATTTCACCAGCAGGGACACTCCCAAGAAACACAATCCAGTCACAATCCCAAGAAACATTGCTCTTCAGAGACACACTTTTCCCTTCACTTCTGCCTTCTGTGGTTGGGAACAGTAATTTGTTGTTGCCTTATATTAGAAAAATTAATTTCCTCCTTGGCACAGAATCAGTTATTCTGTCCAAAAGGAGAGAAGATGGAGCTAAGATTCCTCCCGTGCCCTTTACAGAGACTATAGCCACCAGCTTATCTTGCTTTCTTATGATGCATCTGGACCTAAGGAAGTCAAAGAGAAAACAAATACAAGTTCAAAGGAACCTTCAAGGGCATTTTCTTTTCTCTGCATTGCAGTCAAGGCCTGAAAGAGAAAGGTAGAATCCGATACCAGTTCATTTGCAGGATACACTGATATCACCACCCTTCTTTACAGATGTGTGTGAGGGGAAAGAAATGCCACGTGCACACTTTAAAAGTCATTGCTATTAGACTTTGTAGCAGAATTCCTAATGCTTAAAATTAATCCTATATATATATATATATCAATAACAAGTGAGAGTCATGACTTTGTAGTGTTCATTCTTCACCTCAGAAATCACAGACAAACACACACTCTAAATTCCAACTACATCTCTAGCTTTACTGCCACCCATTCAGTGGCTTCCCACAATAGCTAACAGCCAGCCAAAAGGAAATAGTAGTCTGAGGGTCCAAACCAGCCAGATTTTCATAAGTCTGTAATCCTCATTAGAAAAAAAAAAAGTGAGAGAGAGGGGAAAAGCTTATCAAGTTTCTGGTGAAATCAGGAATATCACCCTAATCTCCAGCCCTGCAGTCTGTATTTCAGTTTCACTTCACAGCCCACCTGAGTCATACCAAACTCAGAATTTTTTTAGGCTAAGACTACACCCAGGTTGCTATGCTGAAGTCTTATTGGATATGATTCAACCCCAAAACGTTTCTGGTTAATGGCTCAGAAAACAATCAGACTAAAAATAATCTCCCTCGAATCTCATCTGTTGGCACAGCAACTGCCTACACTTCCACCACCCATCAGGTGCAACAGCACCACAAGCACAGCCCCTCCTTTCTCAACCCCATGAGGAGCTTCTTCCCCTCAAACAAACAGCCACCCCAAGGTGTCTGAATCTTCATTTCCAGTCTTTCCCTGATGACGACTTCCACACTATTACTTCTAGAAAGACACCACAAGAGCCTGAGCTACTCAGCAGTCACTCTGATGGACATTAGCGTGGGTATGTCTCTGCATGCACGTTGCCATATTTGCATTTTGAACACATTTACTGGCAGAGGGAGGAGATTAGAAAGACTTTCTTGTGAAGAGTCTGCTACAGCAGGGTTTTTCTACAAAAAACCCACTTACTGGATGTTCAGAAAATGGTAATGGGGCTTAATGTTCATGCTGCAGCATAGGTTGAGCCTCAGGATAAAAAGAAATATTGTCTTTTGCCCTGCCAGTTGTATAATCTTGATCAAATAAAGACAATTCTATTCATTTTGCTTGTGATGTAACTGTTTGGGATATTTGCTCATTTAATATACTGGTGAGAAGAAGAAATAAGATTACTCTAGAGTACCTCATTCTTGCTCCAACCTCGCATTCCTCCTAGCTTTGTTTTCTACAGCATAACCCCACTGAGACTGTTCCTGGATATCTGTATGTATATGTATCTTTAGAGGCATACAGGGGGAAAAAAGATTAGATGCTGTGTAAGAGGTAAGCCTCACTTTTCAGACTTGCTTTCAATTTTAATAGAAGCTTGATCTCATTATGTGTGTTTTAACCACAAAGAACTGTATCTTCCTACTGACATGCACAACAGCTCTTAATGAACACATAATGGCCAATATGGTGCCCAGTTACAAGAATTCTTAGCATTATATTGCACCTGTGATGGTTCTTTGCTAACATAACTCAGCAGGTTTCTGGAAGGCAAATGTGACTAAAAACAGTTTGCCTTCTTTTACTTGAACAGATTTCAAATGATTTTTTTGTATGTCAGAATGGCCACTCACATCAAAAGGGACTTTGACAAGGTAATAAATACTAGACCTATAAATAGGCTTTGATCCATGAGCAGAGAAAATGTCTCCAACAATTCTAGTGCAATGACAGTGAAATAATGAGAATGAAATCCAGAGTGAGCATCATTCAGTATGTTGTTTGACTCCAAGTGCTTAAACAGTTGCTTGTGAACCAATTTATTCATTATCTATTATGGATAGAGTTGGAAGCAGCAAGATAGGTCTGTAAATAATAAGCTGAGTGGGCTTGCTTTCTCTTTCTTATATAGCAGGATAACATTTGTTTTCTACTACTCTATTGGAGAATTTCCAAGACACAGTGATAAATTGAGCATATAGGTGATAGGGCCCTGGTATTACATGAGCAGCCAGTTTAAAAATTTTTGGAGATGCACCAGAAACACATCCCATCAGAACCTGCTGCTGCCATTTCTACATTTGCATATGCCAGGCTGTCTCACAAACTGCTGCTCCTGTTCCTACAGCTTTCCCAAGCCAAACTCCTTCAATCTGTTGCAGTTGTGAAGGCCAAAACCCTTCAATCTGTTGGTGCTGTTTCCAAGTGTGGATGATGCTCCAGCAGTTGCCCAAGCCAAGCTCTGGAGTAGTCAATTGCTGTTTATTCTTAGCTTGCTCAGCTCTGATACTGGCTAGCTTTAGGAACCTAACAAGAACCCTACATTAGGAACCTCCTCACCTCAGACTCCTCTCTATTCAAACAGGAAGGAAGAGCCAACCCTAAAGGTTTGTTCAAATCCTAGGTAAGCTGGATCAGTGAGGTACCTGAAGGACTTAGCATAAATCAGATCCCAAGCCCTCCACTAGGCTCCATGTAGGACTGTCTGTATGGAATCACTTAATCCAAACAGGGATACAGTTCCAATGTTATGCACTTCATTTATTTGCATATTTGAATGTTACCTTCACTTTCTGTTATTGGTAAAATTTCATTAGCATCTCTACTGAAGGAAGATGATGACTCTGTGGCCTAGTGTGTCATGTAATTGCTACCACATCACAAAGGACAGGTAAGGCTACCACACACCATTCATGTGATCCACAGTCACATCGATCCCCAGCAATGCTTTTAAAAGTTCCATTAGACTCATGCCTTGGCTTGGTTACCTTTCTGACTTGCCCCAACAGAAACAGAAAGCAAAGGTAGTACTCCAGGGAGACCTCCAGCAGCCCTTTTCCCTTCAAGGACATGGAGGAAAGCAGTAAAGTGTGTATTGTACCTCAGCTGGGATAATTTTCCAGTGACCAATACCCTGTTTCCCTTGTCAGTTCTAGATTTAAATTTTCTACTGCTTAGTGCCTGTGACAACAACACTGGCTGCCTTGAACTACCACAGGTGAAGACCTAGCCTACAGTAAGTTTATGTCTTGTTAACATAAGCCATGCTAGAAAGAGGCAGGCAACGTCTCCCTCAGCCAAGATTATCTTTTACCATTCCAAAAGTGTCAGCCAAAGAAGCCTGCCCACTCCTGCTGCACATCATCCTCTGTGAGACAGGCATATAGGTCAGCTGCACAGCCAGGGAGCAACAGCCTCAAAAGATGAAGACATTTTTCCCTGCACCTTTGCTTGCTGGATTCTGCGTGCAAAATTATTTTGTTCTGTATCTTGATAAGCACAGGTCACATTGAAACAGAGACTTATGGCAGGTCATATATTCACCATCAGCATGTTCCCATTTTTGTCTGCATATGCTTGACAAGTGTGTTTATTATAGCTTCCTGCTTGTTACCCTCAGAGATGTGCTTTAGCATTGACTGTGTAGCCTTGTGGAATAAGCAGCAATGTAAACACCTTCAAAGTTAAAGGAGGTTATAATTAAAAAGGAGGTTGTCAATTCTTGATGATCTATTGAAATATTGGCTACACAGCTTGAAAATAATACAAGTAAATTGGCTATAGAATCAAACTAAATACATTCCATCTGAAGTACCATTCATGTTAACAGCAGGTATAGCTGTAATGGAGAATCAGTCTCTGTGCTTGTCTTGAAATATGTTCCTTATTGCTACATTCTAAGTGTCAAAAAACATATGTAGAAAATTGGCAAAGAAAGATCTGGGCCTTGGACTATATTCCCCCCCTCCTGAAAAACAATGCAGTGTTATAAATACTGCTACAGATGCAAGAAAACAAGAGCATTTCATAATTGTGTTTACATATTTAACCAAACTACCAGACCTATTCATCTCCACAAAGCTTTAGAAACAATATCAGTAATGATCAATCATTATTATACAATCCATGAATACTAAAAATAGCCAATATCTTTTCCTTTGCTTTCATGTTGTTTTCCATCCTCACAAAAAAAGTTTTTCTTTGTAAAGTTGTGATCATCTAGCAGGCTGCAATAATTGCCTTGTACTGTATCTTTATCTGTCACACCACCAAGATACATTTGGGAACCAAGTGTAAATCTTTTTGCTTATAAATCTGTCATCTGCTGGGAAAGGTAACTATTTAGAAACCTCTTTCTCTTACTATGGAAATAGGTACAAGGGAATAAACCAAAGTGCACACCCAAGTCCTACAACAATAAATATACCCACAAACCTCCTACTGGAATAAAAGGATTCCCTGAGTTTTCTTCACATTTCTATACCCTGTTCAAATAATATATTGCATTTTCTGTATAAATATATCCTGACACAATATTTAATAAATATTAATTTTCATATGGTTCATGAAGAACATGTTTAATCCCCTAAAGACTAAATACAGTAAGAGAGAAACCAGAACTGATCCTAAGGTATACAGCACATTAACCTGTACTAACATTCTGAATGGTTAATACTCAGAAAAGCAGCAAGTGCTCCCAAAGACTGGGGAGGACTTTGATGCAACTGCAAAACACTTATGTAAAAAACACTGGTAGTAGAACTGCAAATTAATTTATGTTGAGAGGATCAGAAAGCTGAACACCTTTTTGTGGAGACAAATGATATTTTTTCTATTCTCTGGGGGTGTATTATGTGTCTCTTGTCAAGTTGTTGCTCAGAGACCATGTTATCTGAGTGCTTATATTGTGATTTATAAAAGAACAGGAAGAATTCTTTGTGTACTGTCAGGGATTGTCTACCCACTCCTTTGCTACTTGCACCTACTGTTTACAGCAGTGTTTCAGCACAAGCAGGTACAAGAGGCTGCTAACACTTCAGAGGCTGTATTTACCCCTAGAGATATTTAGTGCTGCATAAGGGTTGAGTAATTTCAGTGCATGCAGTTTTACTTACTCAAACACTTTATCTTTTAAGAAGAAAAAACCAAGTGACACCCCTACAAAAAGCTCAAGACACTTGGAAAGTTTATTAGTGCTACACAACAGAATAGAGACCAGCCAGGCTCATTAAAAGGAAAGTAGTTTTATCAAAAAACCTCTACAAGCTAATAACAGAGAAGTTCTAATCAGCAAACTGTTGGCTGGGATATTAAAATCAGAAACATAAAGAAAACTAGACAACCAAAAAAAATCCCACAATAAAACACACACAAACCCCTATCAAAACATATCTTATTAAATTAAATGATAATTGTGACTACTAAATCATACAACTACTCTGTGGGGCTTCTCCTGCCATGATTGTATCCATCTTTGAAATAAGCTGCTTTGTGGTATTTCTTCAATTTGACTAGAGGACTCTTGCCTGAAACAAGCTGTTCATAATAGGCATTTCTGCCCTTCTGCACCTTTCTGAGGCCTCCATGATCTTCTAGATGGTTGGGTGGCACGTTCCCAATTTGGCTCAGAGGTGATTATGAGCATCTTCATAATGGGGGTTAGTGCCATCCTGGGGCTCTGTGTTCTGTCAGATTCCACATGAGTGCAGAAACAGAGGAGCTTGTCTACTGTGTCTTCACCTATCTGGACAAAAGACATAGCTGTCCTCAAACTAGTTGAGAGGACTTTGAAGCTTCTTTAGGCAGATATAACTTCAGAGTAGCAACACATACCCCCAAATCTAGGACAGGCACAAATGTTAAGGCCACAACCAATTTGGCCTTAAGGGTGAACTTTACATTCACATCAAATTCTTGAACAACACCTACCCACACTAAATGCTTCCTGGTATTCTGAAGCAGGTGAATGAAACAATCTTTTAGAGCCACTTCTAGGAAGCATTCCTTTATGGCATTCATGACAACCATTTCATAGGCACAGTGGATGGACTGTGGCTCTATGGTAGCCACGGGTGCTTCAATAAAAAACCGAACAAACAAAACAAACAACTGCACACACATGGTGTGCTTTTTGTCTGGCAGAAGGGTGTACAGCACCAGATGCATGTCTCCACACTTCTTTGCCAGGATCCCATAGACCTAGGCAAAGAGTTTGAGGGCTATTGCAAATGTGCCATCCACATACCAGGTGTTGGATGTTTGCAGAATTTGCAGCCAACTTGTTCTGCCAAATTTAAGAATCCTTCTGGATCCTTCTCCAATATCACCAAACAAGAATGACTCATGCATGCTTGATGCTGATGAATAGGTCCTGTATTTTGTCAGGTAATACAAGGTTCATCCATGCTCACTGGTTCCAAAGGTGCTGCCTTTAATTGCTTTCCCTTTTGCCAGGTTATTTTAATAAAGCTTCTGTTGTCAGAATTACAGCATGGACTACTGAGCTCAAGTTAGACATGCAAGAATGAGTAATTTCAGTTGTACCTTCCACTCTTACTCCAGCTCACCTCTACCTCCATCAGAAATCTTGCCACTTCAACATTCACTGCCAAAAGAAAGCAGAAACTTTCATTGATCTTGATGATCTTTTTGTTGCTGGTATGAATTTGGGCCTTGCATCATCAAATCTTAGCCCTGACCATAAAGCTAGCCTGAATACTATTTGAAAAGACAGGTGGAGATAAACCTATCATGGTTCATTCATGGTTCTTTTGAGTCTCAGCCCTGAAAATGAGTTCTAGTCCACCCTGTTTGCACATCACCTTACTGTTCAGAAATTTCATGCTGTTCCTTATGCCTCTGCAGCACCCAAGGTTACAGTGGAACTACTCCTCAGGCCACAATAAGCAATGCATGAAGACATTGGAGTCTCACAGCCCACCAAGAGGCACAAACTTAGGTTTACAAATACATAGGGTCCTGAAGCCTCATTATGACAAAAATAGGGTAAAAACCCACACTTTTTCAAAGGATGCCTTGTAGAAGTTTTTAAAAGGAAATCTGTACCAAGCAGGTTGTTTCTTATCTTGCTAATGCTACTGAAAACACAAATTTGTCAAGCTTGAACAAACCAAGGTTGGTTCAGTTCTAATAACTGAAAACATACAGAAGTAAACAAACCAGCTGAAGATTTCTGTAAGCTTCAATAAGCTTTGGATGAAGCACATAGCAATTTTTCTTTGCTTTTCTAATTAAACCTGATCATGCTAGCCCTCCTCAACTGAGCACACTCCTGGAATGTAGATACGACCTACAGAGTTATTTAGATCACTGGGATGCTATTTCATGATCTCAAATTACATTGTTCAGTCAGAATAGAGATGGACTATCTACCTGAGTGCACATTCACAAATTCAATACGTTTTTCTCTGTATCATTTGAGCTAAATACACACATAAATGTTTGTCAACTTTGCCAGTTCAGCTTCTTCAAATTGATTAATACTTTTAAAAGGAGAAGAATGGGCAGCCTGCCATTCCTCAGTCTCCTTTTCCTATTCTTCCTGCCATTTCCCCATAGAAAACGAGCAAGCAATAAATCCTAGCCAGAAAGAACAGACTTTCAACATTTCTTTTCATAGCTTACACATTGTTATAACTTCATTTGGTTATTGCTTTTTAAATGAATGGAAAACATATTTAACAGAGTGTTGGGAAAATTACATTTAATTGTTATATTACAGGTATAATTGTGATATGAAATGGACATAAATTAAGCAATACACAGTAGGCAACACTAAAATATAGTGCATACTAAAAACCAGTCAGTACTTGTCTTCCATTTGGCTGCTGAAACAGCAAATATCCTATTCTGGGTGAGAACTCTACAGAAAAAGCTCCTTAACAAAACTAAATATTACTTCATTTATTTGATGTGAATATAATATTCATATCTGCATGTTATTTCAGTGTTAAGTTTTCTATTGTTTGTACACACTTACTGTAATACTTCTCTATTGCTGTACACACCATTTCTTGATTAAAATATTCAAAGAACCAAATATTGTATTTCTTACTTCACCATTTGCTTCAAGTATAGACCTCCACTTTCAATAAATGTATGCAAGGACATGAAAATCAGCATCAAAAGCCTTAATCTCATAGAAAGTGTATTTGGTAATTAATAACAAGGAAAACAGATCTTTGGTTTGGACAATACTGTCTCCCTAATCTTTGGCTGAATACCTCCTGAACATGAATCAATTTATCTTCACAGCAGCCCTGTCAGGTAAAAAAGCAGGAGGGTGAGCCAGACTGGCTGAGAAAAGGTAATGGCTTCCTGCTTCTCTGCTGCTAAAGGGGGAGGTCTTGTTTCCAACTTTCCCTCCAGGTTCACCTCTCTCAGTCCAGACTGGCTCTGACATCATTTGGTCTTCTTGATTCTACTCACAAATCCAGCAGAAAATTACCCATTTTTTAAGTTGTTCCTCTCTTTTTTGGCCTAGTAAGTTGAACTGGTTAAGGAGAGGTAGAGATAAAAGCTACAGCTGACAAGGTCTGTGCAGATAAACTCAGAGCAAGGGTAGAGAAATGAAGACGGAGGAGAAAATGGAATGCTCCCTTTAGATGCAATGAGATCAGCTTGAACTCATGCAACAACTTTGAAATGTCACTGATGGAAAACCAAGATAAAGAGCATTAAGAAAAGTCCCAGCTCAAACCAGACTACAAGTCAATGTCAGAGTGAGCTTGGAGAAACAGTCCTTCCCTGGACCTTCTGAGACTATAAAGTGCTTCAGCTAACAGTGGTGGTAAGGCCAGCCATGTTTATTGACAGTGAAAGCTAGGCAGCCACTGTGCAAGGTTCTTAGCTGTGTCATTTAATGCTGATAAACAGATACAGAAATGACAGTAGCTATAGACAATTCACACATTAAGGAAAGGCAAAGGATTTTGAAACATCATATTGAATTGTGAAATTGCATACCATGGCCAGGACCTTCCAACTCCTCCTACACTGTGATACTGTGACTAGGGTTTTTAATTTTAAACCTCAAATGTATTTTGAAGTTTGCCAAACAATGCTACAAACAAATATTTTTGCAAAGTGTATGCCTTTTTGCTTTGAATACAGGCTTCAATGGATCATGAAAAACATTAAGCCACTGTTTTGATAAGGTGTCTCAAGAAAACATTTGTAAACAACAAGAAAGCTCCTAAATGATGAATACAAGTGTATTTGCAAATCCTTCCCAGGGAGACCAAACAGTTTATAGAAATACCTTAAATTTTATTTTGCCTTTAATTTAGTACTTCAAATCTAGCCCAAGCTGAGAGTAGAGGAAAATAGCTATTACTATCTGCTGGCTGCTGGGCAGCCTATGCAAAGTGAACCATTAGTTTTAGACCTGTTCCTATTAGATAAATTCTCACTTTGTAAAATCACCTCTGTAACCAAAAAACCTTCATCAGCAATCTCAGTGTCCTTGGCATATGGAAAGAGAGATACACAAAAACTTATTACTGATAAATTAGCTAGTTCTTTCTTGCCAGTGCAAGAATAGGGCTGCTGCTCCTTCACTATGTATTGCAGCTACACCTAACTTATTCCTAAAGTACTGCTGTTTTGTCTAGGGGGTTCTACATATCCAGAAACAGTCTTTGCCATTATTTCCCAGGGGGCCTAGATCTAAGTGTAGTAGAGGATTTCACAATTAGTCTATTTTCCCATTAGGTGCAGCCTAAATTTTTCCTCCTCTTAACACAATCACATTTTTCCAACTCAAAATCTCTTCTGCTCTACATAATTCATGCCTCTTCTGTTGTCTGAATCATAGCAGAGTTTATAATACCTCCCTCTTTCTCTCTCTGTACATCACAAAATGGGGGTTTTTTTGGAGTTTATTGGTTGTTTTTTGGGAAAGTGGTTCTGTCATCCCAACTTCACATATCTCCCATAGCTTTGTGAATAATTTCCTATTTATATTTCTTATCTCCCCAGACTCCACCAGATCACACAACAGAATGACTCTAGAAATGGGTGCTGGGGCCAAGGATGGGGGTAAAAGCTCCCTCTCCAGGAGCCATAATCCCCACTGCAGGACTAGGCTATGGCTTCCACTACAGGATACTATACATCAAGATCAGAGCTGAGGCAAGCTCCAGTGCTTCCACAGCCACAATGTGCCAGTATGCAGGACAGGTGCAATACCAGGAGAAGGGACAGAGGGAAGAAAAAATTGTTCATCACTGCAAGCATGAAACCACACAAATCCACTGACTTTTCCTAGCTTGAAAGGAAAGCTAATTCCTGAGCATGAAATGTTGTTCCTTCTTCTTCTTACAATATTTCTTCATTACCATCACGTTTTAGCAGATTCTTAACTTGCTGTATGAACAGAGCTGTGTTTTCTACCACAAACCATGCTGTGCACCAGTCTCAAGCACCAGGACATGAGGAGGTCTCCCTGAAGCCTCAAGACCATTCCAGACCTTTTCCTCATCCTTCTCCCTCAGGCACTCCACAAAAATTAACTCTGACTCTGATCTTAAAGGTGATCTACAAAGGTTTTGCTGAAAATTAAAAGCTTGTTTGAGATCCCTTAGGAAGATAAAAGTACACAGCTTGTCTAAAATGGAATTACTGCAGTATTAAAATGAGCTGTGAGGGACAGACTGACAATTACTTCACATCTTCACTTGAGATACAGAGCTGTGGCAAAGGCAAGAGGTGACTCAAGGAGTCCTCGGTTCTGTTCATTTCAGAGGCAGCCTGGAACTTGCTTAGTCCCCACACATATGGAAACAGAGATACACAAAAGCTTACTACTGATAAATTATCAGCAAAGGGGAAAAAATCCTGTCCTGTCAGCCACGGCCCCACAAAGCCCAGCATGGGCCACAGGCCCTCGCAACCTCACTCCATTCCCCCTGTACCTTCCTGCTTTCCCATTTTGGAGGCAAGCACCACACACACATGAATGAGGCTTGGTGGAATGGGCCACCAGCTCCCATGGACAGACAGTGTTCATGGGTGAGAGTTGCCTCCAAAATACCCTGTACCTAACTGCTCCTCAGATACATTTTCTGAACACTTGACTTTCCCAATCGCCTAGAAGAAACGTTGGAACAGACTCAGATCCCAACCAACCCACATCTGGGGCTTCTTTCTTCACTTCCTTCTGCTTTAGTTCTTTTTCCTCCCCTTTTAACTTTTCAAATTTAACCTGATGTGACAATTTACAACATTCTTCACTGCTTTGCACCTTGTGGAGCCCCATCTGTGCATGCAAAATGCTTCCAAATCCAAATGTTAGTGCTCTGGATTGCAGTTTAACTGCTGGAGTTTGAGGATTTGTGTTTTGGGGAAAAGGGAAGGGCACTCTGCCTCTCAGAGTAGAAAAAAAAAACAACCCTTTTCTATTCATCTCAGTTTCTCATTCTTATATACGATATTTGAAGGAAGAAATGACATCTATAAAATGGTTTTATATATATATATACACACACACACATATATATGTGTACACACATACATATATACAGTATAGTGGTAAAGGAATGAGGACATACTGCTGAAGAAGAAATTACAGCATCAATACCCACATTGAGCTGTTCACCACCGTTAACACAACACAGGGCCTGGAAAGAATCACAGAATGTTAGGAGTTGGAAGAGACCTCAAAAGATCATCTAGTCCAACCCCCCTGCTACAGCAGGATTCCCTAGACTGGGTGACCAGAAATGTGTCCAGACAGGTTTTGAATCTCTCCAGAGAAGGAGACTCCACAACCTCTCTGGGCAGTCTGTGCTCCGGCACCCTCACCAGGAAAAAATTTTTCCTTGTATTCACACAGAACTTCCTATGCTTCAGCTTACAGCCATTGCCTCTTGTCTTATCACTGGGCTTCACTAAGAAGAGTCTGACCCCATCCCCCTGACACTGACCCTTCACATATTTAAAAGCATAGATGAGGTCACCCCTTAGCCTCCTTTCCTCCAAGCTGAAGAGACCCAGCTCCCTCAGCCTTTCCTCATCAGGAAAGTGTTCCAGCCCCTTCATCATTTTTGTGCTCTGTGCTGGACTCTTTCCAGCAGTTCCCTATCCTTCTTCAACTGAGGGGCCCAGAAGTGGACACAATATTCCAGATGTGGCCTCAACAGGGTAGAGTAAGGGGGAGAAGAACCTCTCAACCTATTAACCACACCCCTTCTAATGCACCCCAGAATAATTCAGATCCTGTACTCTGCATGTGTTGAACTCTGTTACCACAGGCTGCCCCAGTCATGGCTTTCTGCATAATGCGCCCTGTGCCATTCATCCTGCTCCTCAACCCAAGTGCCCCATATATGAAGCATTATCTGTCATGGGCCATTCACTAAAGTGGCAGCAGCGTGAAATCTCCTTTATGGTGTCTCCAAAAATGCAAAGTCAGCTATAACATGACTGTAGCAGTCACCTTGTAACACCAGGCTCTCCATCTTCCGTTTTTCCATCTGTGAAATAGGTCTAATTGAAAGGAAAGTTGAATTCCCTTTGAATTGAAGGGAACATATATATTTCTAAGAAGGAGCCAAAAAGAGGAGAAAAAGTATAAAAATTTCAAGCAGTATCATCATTCAGAAATGCTGATGTGGTATTGAAGTTCACTGCTGCATTGTTCAGTGGAGATTACAACAGCTGCAGTCTGAAACGGTTCTTCAGCTACTGGCACTGTTGAAGGACCAGCCTGAGCAGACCCCAATCACCCTGTTCCCCACAGCCATCCCTCCCAGCACTGGTGCTCCAAGAGAAAAGCATACAAACACTCCCTCAGGCATAGACACTTATGTTCTGTCAGAGTAAAAGGCTTTGAAAATGCTATGTACCCCTTCAGCCCAGTCTCAAGTAGCACATTCACAGGGCAGAAAATATCTGACCCCAAACAGTGTATTGGAGAAGGTAGTTAAGAGTTACACTGCCAACGTTTTCTTCCTTGTTTAGGATGAAAATCTGGATAAGTTTCATGGTCAGCTGTTGGATTTTCTTTACAAATTTCCCTACAAACTCTGTGCAAGTGCTACCTCAGCTCCTTACTTCAACAATTCAACCTTGATATAGCATGGAGCATGATACATGCTTGTCCTAATTATTTTCTCTGAATCAGGGGAACATCAGGAAATTCAAGAGCCTCAGAAAATGAGGGAAAAGGGATTTTTCTGGGTAAGCTGCCATTATTAGCATATGAAGCCAGGAACAAAGTTTTACATCACTGTTTCCCCTTACAAAACTTAAGGCCAATGAAAGCATTCAAAGCAAATTCTACCTGAACTCCAGTAATTGTTTGTGTGATGGGTAAAGTGATGCAATGTGGCATATTCTGAAATGTGCATTTAATTTAGATTAATTGCACAGCATGCTGACCTTTTATAGCCTGCAGTGAGACTGTAGCTCTGTGGCAATACATAATGCAGTGAGGCAGGAGAACTAAGTTCAAGGTTAGCCTAACAGCAACTTAAGCTTTCCAGCACATGCAGGTACTACTCATGACAACAAATTTCCTTGGTCTTCACTGATAAGCTGCAAAGTCTGTCTTTTCTCATCATTCTCTTGAGTGAGTCATCTCAGCAGAAGGCTCTGACAAGAGCCATTTGGTCCATTCTCACACAAGGAACAGGAATAATTAGTCATATCAAACTAAATAAAAATTAAGGCAATTGGCAAAAAATGGGTTCTACAGAACTTGCTGGAAAACCTGGTAAGGCTGCACCCTTATACTGTGCAAAGGTTCCAACGAAGTCAATAATCTCACCAATGTATATAAGCTGACAACTGCCTCAGTGAATGTAATGGGAAATTATCTTCTTTCTATAGATTTTTCTCTACTGTTTATAATTATAGTTCTCTCTGCAATTTTACAGGATGATTCAATGATCAACCTTCTATTGCAGACTTTCTTAGAAATTATTCAGTCCATAATTTTGGAGAGCAAATAGATGCAATACATTCAGAGCAGCTTTCAAACTAATCACAAACCAAAAGTTATTTTTTATTACTATATAATGTCCAAAAGCTGACATTTACAGCCAGAAGTCTGTACATAGGCAAACAAACTCAAGGAGAATGGCACTGGCCATCAGGTAGGTCCACCTGGGTGCAGGACTCTCCTTGTGTAGCTCAATTAACAGGATTCATAACTCCCACTTCATCCCTTTTCAAGACAGCCAAATTTATACATTATCTATTTAAAAGTTAGGAAGAAATATCTCAGAAATCTTTAACAGATATCCAAAGATATTCATAGCTGAAGAAAAGTTTGGAGTTTTACTGCCAATACTGTTTTAACTGAGACAAAGTTTTACTTAAAACAAAATGGTAGAATTAATTTTTAAATTATACTGCAAAACCTGCATAAGGAGCAGATCCTCCACTACTGTGAGAAGTAGAAACTGAAGGAGAAACTCTCCCAGAAGAGTCACAGACTGATTTTTCATAAATTTAAGACTAAATTTAGTGGGAGTAGCTTTGCAAAGAACTTCAGTGCATTTAAAACGCTTTTAAAGACATTAACCTCCCACATTTTATGTTACAGTGTTCCCTAGGTAACCTTGGGGCAGAAACACCTCTTCCATGGTGCACATTCCCCCAGGATGCTGTTACAAAGAATCACCCCAAGACAGCAACAATGTTCAGATAACATCTTCCCTTTATGTTATGCCCTTGTAACACCAGCAACATTAATACATCTTTCTTTCAAGAAAAGCAGAATCTTCCTGTTACAGAAAGAGTCAGGTAGTTACAGGAAGGTTACAAGTAGTTAGATATGCCAAAAAAAAAAAAGTGTTAAAAGTGCATATAAAAATAAACAAACCCTTCAGCAAGCTGAGGATCATTGTGTAGGCAGATGAAGATTGATGGTAAATCCCAGGGTAGTGAAGTAGTAATTAAAAATAAACAAACAGAAGATAAAAATAGAACTTCAGCAAAATATTTCCCTGCAACAGTTAGAATAGTCAAGCACCCTATCAAAAACAGCAGGAGAGAAACAGAAAGACATTAGTTCTAAGTAAAACAAGATTCATTCCCCTGTAGAAAACAGGCTGCAGCCTCTGATTAAGCCAAGAAGCAAAACTAGACTAATCTCCAATTTGAAATGTGTAAGAACCCATGATTATTGGAAAAATCCAGAGACAGCCTGACTTTGATTGTTAAAAACTTGTTGGCATGACCCCTGCAATATATACCAGTTACACCCTCCTCTGTCACCTAAAAGACCAAGAAGAACATGGTGCTAAATGCCTTAGCTCTTTAGTAAATTGAGAATGTAAGGTTCAAATGCTTTCTGCTTAAATGGCAGTCCCTCAAAACTGAGAGAGGACCCATCATGGCACATCAGCAAAACAGACAAGTTGGAAATCTTGTTTTAATGTTCTCTTTTTCTGTACTTTGAGAAGCTCAGTGGTCATGACCAGGGAATACAAGAACTCAAGGGTTCACGTGACAGACATGTAAAATACAGACCCACAAATGGAAACTCTAGCACAGTCCGTTAATGATCCCTGTGCACATGATCTCTGTACTTTGCCTTTTGGGAGTATCATATAATCATAAAACACTCTGAGGCAGAAGGGACACACAAGGATCATCTAGTCCAGCTACCAGTCCTACATAGGACACCCCAAGAACCGCAGCGTGTGCCTGAGAGCCATGTCCAAGTGCCTCTTGAACTCCACCAGGCTTGGTGCTGTGACTACCTCCCTGGGGAGGTTGTTCCAGAGCCCAACCAACCTCTGGGTGAAAAACATTTTCCTGATGTCTAACCTAAATCTCCCCTGACTCAAGTTCATGCCATTATCTCTAGTCCTATCACTATCCACAAGACTAAAGAGATGAGTGCCTGCCCCTCTGCAGCCCCTCGTGAGGATGTTGAAGACAGTAATAAAGTTTCCCCTCAGAATCAGTGAACAGGTGGGATATACTTTTATTTCTTATACCATTCTGTCATCTTACCTTTGGTTATTTAAGTTATTGAGAAGATTCAAAGCAAGTCAAGGAAAAAAAACCCAACACAAACTCTGCACCATTCCACTCTGAAACTGCAAGTTTCAGATACCTTGTCTGAATTAACATCCTCTAGCCCAAAAGCACCACTTGAAACCTCAATGCAATATTTTCTGTAATCTTTATAACACCCTTGTATCCTTCTCAAAGTACATAGCTATGCATGAACTTGGCAACATAAAAAATTGGAGTAACATAGAGCTATATTAAATTATGCATAATACAAAAGGCAAGTGGCAGATGGTATTGTAGAGTATGCTGAGATACTGGTATTTATACAATCAGCATTCAAATAAATGTGTCTAGATAAAGGAGGCTATTTGCAAGGTATGACGCAGCTAACACTGCAATGAATGTTTATTTTCAGGGTGCATGTCTCATGCTCAGGTTATTTTAGAGGCTGCGTCTGCCAGGTTGGAAATTGATGTGATGCAGAAACACAGACACTAGTAAGAGAAACCCACAGTAGCAAAGGAAGAGAGAGTTCATAAACCAGCATGGAACAAAAAAACCTAACTTGACATCAGGGAAGACAGGAGGGACAAAGAGAGGTGGCAAAAGGCTTCAAAATGCTTGAAAAATGAGACCAGGAAGATAAAAGGGACTGCAAGATATAAAAGCAGCTGCTACAGAATGTGGCAGCCACCTAGAAGAGAGGGAAAAAACCCAAGGCTCTCATTTCAAGTTTCCCTCATGTCCTTCACTCAACTATTCCATTACCAATAAGAAGACTGAAAGATATGAAATGCTGTAACATAAGACCAACATCCATCTCTTACAGCACTGTTCAAGTTCTCCCTACTTGGGCTTGTCCCAGTATCCTGGCACTGAAGTGAGCAGATGAGGTGTAGGTCCCTTCTCCTGCCTTAAGAAAAAGAAAGTATAACAAAAATCCAGTGCTAACAGCAGGGCATATCATTGCCTTAAACCACCCTGAGTTTGTCAACAGGTTTTTGACCTTAGGCATCAAAATAGGGCAACAGATTTTGTGTCCCTCTAGTTATAAAAACAGGTAAAGATAGACACACGAAACCCTCCCATATTTTTGTGGCCACCAGCAGGAGCACAGCTGTAGGAGGAGAAAAGGAGGAGACAGGTCACATTACAAGCTGTCATGTTTTACGTGGAAGAAACTCAAATAATCACATGGGAATAAAAGGAAGTGTTTGAGGAGAGAGGCAGATAGGGATAACAGTGAGACTTGGATCATACAGAATAGTAATGATGAAGGAAGAATGCAATTATCACAGCTTCTGAATGGAAAGGAAAATTTCCCCTCTCCAGTGCTCCAGACACACTAACAACCTTGCATGTTGGAACAGTTGTCCAGCCTTGCATCACATTGTGATGGTGCTGTTACTTAGTTTACCGGGCACATAGCTCAGACCCTCTAGGTACTAAAGGAGGTGTCTGTGTACAAATTAAACATTCCCCTCCCCCCCTTTTAAAAATAACAGCAATAAAGTCTCATTCCACTGGTGCATTTAGAAGCTCCTTCAATAGTCTATTCCAATTTCTCAGCAATTTTATAAACCAAAATGAATAGCAAAAAACCAGCAAATATATCTCCTGCCAAGATGAGCTTTCCTGGTTTAAAATCTTTTATAGCTTTTAATGTATTTATTTGCATCAAGAGGGCATTATGCCAGTTAACATCTGTGTTCTCTAGAGCTGGTAATTCTGCCTACCATAACTAGTCATCAATTCTGCATGAAAATACACAACTGTCTTTCCACTATAGAGTCTATGTGCAGCTCATTTTTTCCAGGTACATTTAGAGAAATGTTTAGTGAAATGCTTCTGCATAAAATAGATAGAGACAAGAAAGAATGAGTCAAATGTCTTTGGACACCCCATCCCCACCTGGGGATGTCATTTATGGACCTTTAGATTCAGATCAGATATTCCATTATGAAAATAAAAAAAAAAAAAATCAAGTCTTCTGCTAATATAAATTGACACTGAAATACAAAGAAAATTTCCCAGGTGTCTATCAGCTAAAGATTTGGTCTTGAAACCCTTAATCAGCTCACAGCATGTTAAGTAAGTAAAGGCACATATACTTCAACGTAGATTAAATTACCTCCATTAACAATAAAATCACAGCAGTTGTCTTCTCCTGAAAGGCAGACAAGTTTTACCAGAAGTAGAGGATTTTCCCCAATTTAAAATGGCTTGAAAATCTGTGTGCCAGAGTTGTAAACATATTTAATGTCTCCTCAATTTTAGGTGCTTGAATACCTGTCAGTATCTAGCATTAAGCAAAGAGGAAAGAAACCTATCCTTTGTCTATGAGAAATTATTAAGGAGAACTAAAGTCATAGGAGACAAAAAGGAGTTGAAATTTAGACCAAAATCATGAGCAACTGGATGGATCAAAGGAAAACCATGTGCCAAGCAAAATTATGTAACTCATTATAATGCAATCAAAGGGCCAAATTTTGGTTCCAGGATCACCACATAGTTTCTTTCCTCAGCTGACCCTCCTACCAACCACACCAACCCCAGGGTGCAATTGCGTCCTTTAACATCCTTAAAGTCTGCAAGCTAAATCTCTGCCTATAGCACCCAAATCTCTGAATCTCAGCACTAAAATTCAGCTATTGCAATGACTGGCTTGTCAATGTCTAGGTTCTCTGGACCTGGTTTTATGAGAAAAGCTTGTGCTTGTAAAAGCATACCTTCTATAAAGATTTACACTGCAGATAGAAAACTACCCAAGAACTCCACTTCTGTGCATGCAGCCATTCAATGGTACCTGTTAGTCCAGCAGCACGGTCTGGTGACTATCCTACTAGTTAATGAACTAGCCATTGCATAAATGGCAAATAGTTCATAAAGGCAAGAAACAGCCTGTGGAGGATTAGCAGAAGGATGACTGGCCAGTTTTCACCAGTGTGTCCAGTATTTGCAGTTCACATTTTATTGCTTGAATGTTTCCCCAAGACCTTTTATGATTGCATGGTTGGAATCTATGTTTTGGTTTTGGCATAGCTGCAATTGTACAAGAACTATATAACACTTCAGCAATCAGAACAAGAGACTTCAGTGGAAGTGCCATGTGCACTGAATATCCCAAGAAATATCTTAGAATGACAAGGTCAACAACATGCCCAGCTTCTCATCAAGACAACACAGAACAGTTTTTACTACTTCTTGAAGTTTGTGAGCCAAATTATAGTTCCTATATTATTGTTAAACACAGTACTTACGTTCCCTGGTTATTAGAGGCAGTTATTTTATTTATCTGTTGCAGTTACTGGGTTTTCTTTTTCCCTTCAGATTTCTCCTTGGATCAGTGTTTTCTCTTGAAATTGTTCATATCTTGGACAAGAACACAGATTTATTTTCTGTGATACACTTTCAATTGGCAATACCAGAAAACAAGTAGAAGAATGTGATATAGTTTCAGGTTATGTGTAGGAGCCAATTTTCTAGGATTAATGTCTCAACTAAATGGAAATATAACTCCAATATTTTTAAAAACATGTATATCAAATCACACTGTCTTTCTCCTTCCTGGCAAATGTTTCAGTTATTTTATTTTACAGACCAAAGTTCTGAGAGTCAAGTCTTTTCCCATCTCAATTGCAACAGGGTAGACTTAGTTTTCAAACTTGCATATATGCAGACTTCTTGCAGGAAGATTTATGGCAGTCCAAGTTCAGTCAACACCTTAGTTAAGAAACAACAGGACTTTCACACTAGCTATGACTGTAAACTACTTTATACCTCACTGTTCAGACTATTAACTCAAATCTTTCTTGTCCAGAAATCTTCACTTCATAGAGAATCTTTCTAGATATTTCTCCAACACAGAGGTCTAAAAGGGAAGCATTCAGCCAATATACATGTTGAAAGTAAAATCACTGATCAGAATTAGTTCTGTTCTAACTCAAACCAGGACACCTTCTGATAAAAATACTGAAAATGGTACAAGTTTGGTTTCATGTCTTTAAAACAGGAAATGCTGCACCTCTACATTTACAACAAAATGACTTACATTGAGGGGGTTTGGGTTCTCACTGCATGATGTAAAAATCAAAAGCTAATGTCCAAGAGGGTGAGAACTCCTTTGAGATTTTTTCCCCCACTCTAAACACTGAACAAGAGCAGCCAGACTTTTTTTGTTAAATAGAAAGCATTGTAATGTTGCTGTGTATTCCAGCATGAATATAGTACTAACCAGAAAGAAGGAACCACATACTAAACTTATGTGATTCTAAGAAATTCTGCCACACACTTGAGTCATGGTCAGGCTGTTTAGCCTAAACATATTGTGGTAAATGTAAGTAGCAAGTAAAATTGTTCTTCTCAGGCAGGGTATTTTAACCCCATCCATATTTTTTTCCAGTTACTCCAGATGGGAATGCAAAAAGAAATGTCTAGTCAGAACCATCTGAGTAGTTCTGATACTTCTGTATAAGAAAGTGCTCTAGTATTTTTTGGCAGTGACTGGTGTTTCCTAGCCAGACTTACTACTTGACAACACAGACAGCAACAACAGACACTGTCATTTCCCCTAGAACTGGGCTGCAAACGCCCTTCATACACTCGATTTTCAGGCTCAGAACTCTACATTCTCCAAGTTGTCCCTAAACACAAAAATAACACAAAAGTTCTATTGTTCATTTTATAATTAAACATCTCAGCACTCTACCTTATTGTTTGAACAGTAATGAAGGATTTTTTAAATAATCTTTCAAATGCAACTTCGTTTAAAGGCTCTTTTGTTGCTGAGCAAACCGAGGTATATTCCTGGCTGTCACACTACAAACAATTCAATTCAGCAGATGCTGCAGTTGTCACTGTTTTGTGTGTTTCCACATAAAAACAGAGAATTGCACTGGTGCAAATGTCCCTCTTGATCTGCTTTTCTCACCAATGCCTTCTTTACAGTTTATGTTGGCATCCATCAATTCTCACTGTGTTCGTGCCAGACGATATAGAAATACCATACATTCCAAATTCTGGCCACAGCCCGAATAATATAAACTTAAACCATTTATTTCTCAAACTTCACACTCCAACATCTGGAAAAAAATAGTAGCTACAATGCAAATTCCTGAATTCTATTACTCAAGTAGAAAATCAGAGAAGATTTTTGTGCATTCGTATGCATGAAGGTCACATCCTACCAAAAGCAACAGAGCGTGATAGGAGTTCATTGTGCTTTAGTGAAAAGGTCATTAGACATTTGAAATAGTAATTACCTGCATCTATCTACCATCCCCTATGACATCCTTAATAAGACATTTCTCCTTTGTCATGCCTCTTGTTCTCTTTCACAGACAATGGAACAAGGAATGAAGGAACTTTTAAAATTATTTTTACATTTTGAAATAAATTATTGCAAAAAACTTTGTGGGAGGTCATCTTTCTTTTACGTATTTTGAATCAGAAAGTGCAATACCTACTAGCAAAAATATGGACAAATATCATTAAATTTCTCTACAAAGAACTATTAAACCCCAAGGCACTGCAATGAGTTAGAATATCTATTGCTAACTTCTTTATTTTAGAGACAGGAGGAGGTGGCAATGGGCCAAGAGAGTTGTCTAAGGCAGAGATACTTCATGATGTTCAGGTCATGATCAGCTGTTTCATAAAAACAAAAACCAGACTATGAACAGCAGCAGCAGCAGCATCCCTGCTGCATTTACTTTTTTGTCCCCCAGAAGCCACTTAATGTGGTGTTTAATCATCCAAAACTGCTAAAGCCAGGGCTCCCTTACAAAAAGTCCCCTTACTGAAGGTATATGGATTTTTTTTTTAATTAAAGCCTTTATACATCACATTTTGGATGCTTTTTGCTTTTCCTTCTATTTTGTACCTGTAGTACAAGCTAAAAATATATTTAATAGTGATTGCCATGGCAATAAGTAAGCTCAGTTCCCAATATTGGAAGTACCATCTAATGCCTGACAGTTCACTGCTGTGCATTGACTCCAATTTATTTATTACATCCAGTTGAACTCAGCAGACTCCACACAACACTGAGGTTCATCACGGCTCCACACAGTGCAGCACAAGGTGGAATTTATATCCAGCTGGGAAAGGAGCAAGGACATGAAGTATAACTAATTTCTTGAAAGCAGTAGTATTATACTTCAATATATGGGAACACAGCTATGCTAGTTTCTGCTTTCAGCCAGGGGACTGAGGACTGGCTATGAAGGAGTTGTTCTGTATTCCTTCCATGGTCTTCCCTCCCCAGTCCTCCTGCTTTGCCTTTTTCTTCAGCATAAAGCCTGTTTTGCAGGAACAATAAATCCAGTCCTAAGTGAAGAGGCACAAGTCTTTGAAAACCACAGAATCATTAAGGTTGGAAAAGACTTCCAAGATCATCAAGTCTAATCATCAACCTATCACTACCATACAGCTAAACCATGTGACCAGATACCACATCAACATGTTTTTTGAATACCACCAAGGAAGGTGACTCCACCACCTCCCTGGACAACCTGTGCCAATGCCTAACCACCCTTTCCATGAAGAAACTTTTAACATCCAAGCTAAACCTCCCTTGCTGCAACTTGAGGCCATTACCTCTTGATTTATCACTTGTTACCTGGGAGAAGAGACTGATTCCCCCCTGGCTACAACCTCCTTTCAAGTAGTTGTAGAGAGCAAGAAGGTCTCCCCTGAGCCTTCTTTTCTCCAGACTAAACAAACCCAGTTCCTTAAGCCACTGAATGTACTGAAAGTGCCTCCATGCCTTTGGTGAGATTTCAAGAAAATGAACTCCCCTTGATATTGGCAGAAAACTGTTACTGGTAAGGCATTAGGAGCAATTTTATACCTCTGCTTTGGTTTTAGTTTCTGTTTAGTTTTTATGGAATTTCTCTTCAAATCACTCTGGAATTTAATATATGCTTGATTACAGGAGACATAAAAGATAGGTAATCAAGAAAACATTCAATGGTTGCTCCTGCTTGACTCACAATACAAAGGGTAAAGAGCTGATTTTATAGACTTTAAAATACAAAAAGGACTTAAAATCCAATATACAACTTTTGGTTGTTTGCTTCAATAAATCTGCATTTTATCTTCTCTGCAGGGCACAAGTTTATCTTCCAAACAATACCCATTTTGAAGATACACTCATGAGCAATGCAGACTAATTTTTGAGAAGTACTGCAGCATTTTGACTCCTATGGAGTAGGAGTAACAGAATAATGTAGAGATTACAGCTTAAAATAGAAGTACAGCAGAGCACATTTGCCCCTGCCTTCTGCAACAGACAGTGCTTTGATATACAACTGCACCATTAGAAAATGCATAGCCTTACTCAAATCTACAAGAAAAGCATCGGTATCATGCAGGTGGGTATTCATGAGTCACACCAGGTGCAGGCAAACATGCCTGATTTTGAAACTACACCTGCTTAGTCACTTGTAATTTGTAGTTTTTCACTGACTCCTAGTTTTGCATCTCTATAACTTCCTTCAAATCAAACCTGTAGCTCATCATGCTGCACTTTACCACAGCTTGATCCTTCATTAAGGTTTCAATATTCATCCCAGCACTCTTGGTTCCAGAATCCCCAATTAAATTACTGCTTTAATTGTCTGCTGTCACTGACAGATAGGTAAGTGCATGTGCCTGGTGCACAGCAGCAACCAAAGGTATTTGCCTTAGTGCAGAATTACAGTACAGATTCAAATGTTCTTTCTTTATGCTTAAGGAATGGTTATAAATCACTGCTTCAGCACAGCCAGCTCCAAATGGTGAGGATTTCTTTTTTCTTTTCCAAGTTGTGATTCACAGTTGTGCTCACCACTGGCCTAATTTAAAAGTTACAAATCTCTCTGCTTTCCAGACTTTTTCTATGTTCTGAAACTGCTAATACAATAAGAATTTCTCTTAAAATGGAGAGGGATTTTGTATAGTTTGAGTGTCTGGGAATGCTTTTTATATTTTGATGGACATCCAGGAATGAAGAAAGAGATTGTCATTGACACAATGAAGCAAAGCTAGAAGGCCAAATTCTCTGAGTTGCCTAGTAAATATTTCTACTGTTTTACTCAGGCAAAGCCTCACGCTCCAGTGCATGCAGAACCAGCCCAACCCAAACTGATGGGAAGCAGTGGCATACACCTGCATGTGGTTAAAAGTGATAGCACCTCCAATCACACATTATTCCTTTTATTCTGTTTTGATTGGGTTATACTACTAGATCAGAGATTTAAACTGTGCTGAAAAGGTTTATACTTCTAGTTAAGTTAGGAACTGACATTTTAATGGCACATTTGAGGAATTTATATAGAGAAGTCATATGACCCTAACTTGATAGCTTCAATGTAGCCCTCAGTAATTCAGCCCAGACCCCAAGACTTCAAGCAAAGTCACAACTCTCTTCAGTCTTTGAGCCATTAAAATTCAGCTAGACTGTGAAGTTGACAGCTGTTTACTGTAAGGTTACCTCCTGCCTGCCAAATAATAGGGCTGCTATTGGCACCCTTCCACTCTTTTAGTTGAGAAAAGTCTTCCTTATAGTCAGAACAGAGGTAAAGTATTGCATTCCTCAGGCTGAAAAAGTGTGCATCTTCAAATAGGCTTAAGCAAGATTGAACTGGTTCATTACCTTGCTTCTGTTCTTTTCAAAGTAAATGTTATTACCACATTTGAGTGTAATATAAATGCCAAACTGGAATGCAGCCTAGTAATACTAGCAGTCCCACCAAAACATCAAGAGTAACAGCACATACTCTGGCAGAGCCTCCCACCTCACATCTTCCTTGGGATGCCCACATTGCTGCAGGGAGAAGATTATGCTTCCTGTCTTCCTTCCTTAGCTATAAATGAGAAAAAATACTTTCTCCTTTGTCACAAGGGGAAAAAAGCCATCATTTTGTACCACCAGCAGCCAAGAAGATGCATATTAATGATTACAGAAAGACAAATGCCATGTTGAAGTCAGAGAACAGTGCAGAAAATCAGTAAACCCCTCACACTACAGCCCCAAGCCACCTTGCTCATGATTTTGTACTTGTAAAATAAATTTCTAAACAACTTCATTTTCAAATCCACTCTCAGTACTGTTGAAAACATTTTATATTACATCAGTTTTAGCTAAAAACAGAGTGGGGAACACAAAAACTCCTCTTTCTTTCTGGGTGCTCTCTACCAAGAGAGTTTTCATTCCCTGCCACAAAGTTTACACATATCACTAAAGAAGACAAAGCCTCCTTGCTTTCCCTTGTAGCCAAAAACACATGCCAAAAATACAAAACCACATTCAAAAGTAAAATTTTGAACCACTCAAGACAACAGAAATCTTTCATCTTTGAGCCACTCTACTTCTAGAAGACTACATAAAAGGGAATAACCCTATAACTGCTTCCTCTTGTTAAGTTTTAAAAGACAATAAAGAGATACCTACTCATTTCTCTCAAAAATACAGAACAGACACCTACCTGCAACAGCAGAGTTGGTCTTCTGGTCCTTAGAAGGAGGACTGCCAATCCACCATCCCAGATGGCTCAAATGCTCAACCTTGAGAAAAGGTGGAGTCCCAAACCTCTCCTTTTAGAATCTGCTGTTAAATAGGTGCTAAATAGCTTAATCATGCAGCTGCCTTGCTTGGGTCTTAGGGTCTATGCAAGAGATCCCAAGGCCCAAGCTTGGTGTGAGAGTTAGCTGTAGTGAGCAGTAACTGCTGTGTGGGTGTTTCTGGAACTGACTGGGAGGCAGCAAAGTGCTTACAGATACTTGTAGTTTTTAAGTCATTTGATACTTCAGAAAATCTTATCTAAGTGCTTTCAACACGACCAAATATCAGCAAAACTGGAATGCAATTAAGATACTCCTTATGAACACAAAAGCCCTTTTCCTGGGTGGGTTATCAGGGAAGTGTTTACACCTTAAAACGGGCTGCAGAGCGGATATTTGTACAGTCATATCATGGAGGCACTGAGCCGAGGCTTAGTGCTGGAGCTGGTGCAGCTCCAATACCACAGGCTCCAGAGGAGCTTGCTGATGACAGCAGCCCTATGTGCTGCAAGCCATCACATCCCTCTCCGTATTATCCAGTGGATTTTGATAGTCTGGACAGGTACCCTCATTCTCTTCCCCACCCATCAATGTTCTGCTGTTGTGTTCCCCCCAAAAAAGCAATCCACACCCTTCATGGGCATTAGGATCAACTGTAACTCCCATTTATTTTACTTGTCTTGCTCATTAGTATTTACTGTGCCTTCCTTGGCTTTTGTGGTGTTAGTTCTGTTTTTTGTGACTAAGATAGATGTTGAATCCTTTGCAAATAGGACTGTTCAACAGATGGCTGTTCAGTTCATGCTCTACTGGAGTGATTGTTTGGTCTTTTCATAATTAGATTTTTCTGGTGCTTTGTATTATTTTAATGAATCCTTATTAATGGATGAGGCTAAACAAATAAGGCTTTCCTCAAGTGTAATGGCTTAAAACAGTTAAGAGCATGCCTTCTTATATAAACAGCAGTTAAGTCCATCTTGGCCTGGAAAACCATCTTCAGACTGTCCTTGAATGGGTACAGGAAGTTGTGGTTGTTGCCATTATTTTTAAACACTTAATTATTTTTCTTCAGATTAAGATTATTTTCTTCCTCTAATGAGAACTATAAGACCTGTTAGGTTTGAGGCTTCTCTCTTTAGTCATTTTTTGGACTTATGCAAGTCCAGGTTTTAGAATAGAACACACAGAGGCTCCTTGACTCAGTTCAAAAATGGCAGAACTAATTCCATAGAAAGATTTCTCAGAGAAAGCTGACTTTGAAGCCAAGTGGATGATGGAAAATTTTCCCAAAAATATATTTTGAGAAGGTATGAGTTGCTTAAAATGCTGTGTTGCATCTTAACTTCAACATTTGCTATCAGGAACACTATAATAACATTATAATTATCTATAATATCAGAGAATTTTCTGTTCATCCTACTGAAAGGTAATTCAGTATGAGTCACTAAAAATGATGAAACTGAATTTGAATTTCAGGATATCATTACCTCAACTTGCACGACCCAGATATACCCAGTCAGGAGCAAGTTTTCTTATAGACATGTTTATATACTTGTATGTATTCTCATACACCTGTGGAAAACCAGCCTCACTAAAAGTTAACATCCCTCATCTTTTGGGTAGTATGATGCTGGACATTAAGATGAAGTTCCTCTGTGGTGCTTCTCTTCCCATCTGTTATGTCTCTCCTGGATTACTGGCAGTTTTTCCCACTGACAACTCAGTGGTGAAGGTCTGAATCCAGCGATCTGAGTGGGTGATAGCTATCAATCTTGTGCCACACGTATGCAACATTGCTAGGCAACACGTAGCAGCATGACACCCACATTCTGCAATTTCCTTTTGGTGACTGAGACTTTTACTATATTAATTATACTGAACTTTATTTCATGTATTTCAGGCATTAACTTATATGGAAAATATTTTTTAAAACTCTTTGACCTAAGATTACTTTCTGTTGCATATTGAATGAACAAATATTAGCAACCAACAATGTCATAATTCTAACAATTGCTAGATATGAATGTGGTGCATGAAGGCTTCTAAAATTGCAGATAAGTGGGATATCAGATTACTCTGTGTTGAAGATAACTAGGCTACAGGGGAAAATTTTTGCAAGGACTTCAAAACATAAAATATAAAAATATAAAATGAGGAGTTACCTAGGGAGGAAGTTCTTTTTTTTCTCTTCTTGCTTTCCCTTTTTTTTTTTTTTTTTTTTGTTTTGCTGACTTCCCTTATTCTTTCACACAGAAAACTAGGCCTTAATGCCACACCTCATTTAGTGTTTAGGATGCTGCTTAGGGACTACGATACAGATTTACTTTCATACCCCATCACAGACTTTTTGAGTGGCCACAAGCAAGTCGAGGCTATGCTACACCACAGAGAGAATGCAAGTGAGCTGCACTCACTTCTCTTGAATTAACCTAGCTCAGGAAAAATAGCCAGCCCTTCAGCAGTATTACACCCTTGCAACTAATGTATTTTTCTGTGAATCTGGGCTTTCTCAAAGAAGTGCTCCACAGTTATTTAGGCTGCAATAAACTGGGTCATTCTACACATTTAATTTTTAAATAATTTGCATGTCCTTTCTGAATACACGAAGGAAATCCCTGAAATGTACTCAAAAGGAGTGAGTCTATTTGTTGTAAAGTGTTTGTGTTAGCCACTGATGAGTAATAGTAAGTTCAGCTTTAGTTCACACCCTCTGAGAAACCAGCCAAATCAAATTAACAGCAGCAGCATACTCATAATCAAAGTTTTGCCAGCAGATAGCACACAATTTGGGGCAGCCCCTGGATTATAACCCAGACTGTCTTTGCAGCAAGACAAGGCTCTTTAAAGTTATATTCAAATGATAACGAGCAATCATTTGCAGAACTACCTCTGGTTTCTGTGTCTTGGCTAAACATGAGTAATCCAGTATGCCAGTACCATTTATCAGAACTTGAACAAACTTAATCAATTTAGGCTTTGGGTTCTTACATATATCACTTTATCTCTCACTGTGTTTATGAGCTGCCTGTAACCTGGGTGTGCAGGTACATAGTTCCCTGCAAATACCATACCAAAGCAGATAGTTCCTTAAGGAGCAGCCTAATTTTTGCTATATTAAGATGAATGGAAGGAGGGAAGGACACTCCAAATCTTTATGTAGTTTTTGGTCAACAAGACAAGTACTCTTCCATGCTGTATTTTGTAAGGCAGCTATTTTTATAGATGAAATCTCATAAGTATGTCCATGGGATACTGAGTCTCAGCACCATTTATGGTACAGGCATGACCAGAACTTGCATGTCTATCTGAGAGAAATTTGCTGCTGTTACCAGGGTTTATGTTCAGGTTATATCTTGACTGGAATGTACTTTCTGTACAGAAATTTTATCTGTATACAAAGGCAATGACTTCAAGAATTTGAAACACATGAAGAATTTCTTCTTTTCTGCAGCTGTCCTCTCCTGACACTGGCTCAACACTGCAGAGTGAAACAAATTCTGAACCTGAACAGTACAGGAAAAACATAAACTGGATAGGAACTCTTGTACTCAGCTGTGAGGTATGTCAGGAAGAAAGCAAGAGAGCAGTTGTTTCAGAAGAGATTTTTCCTCTCATTTAGACTCGAAAATCAGTGCTGGAGCAGCACCAAATGGGTAGTTTTGTTTGAATGAATTAAGTTCTTCTGGGTGATGAGGAGGCTCCAGAAGGAAAGTCCAAATGGACACACTATCTACTAGCTGAGAGCAGCAAGTCAGGAGACAGTTTGTAACTCCTTCACTAGACAGTAACCTGGATGAGATGATGTCTGAGATACCTGTTACACATCCAGCTGTGGTTAATGAGGTTGGAGAACAAGCTCTTCTGTTACTAACTATACCTTTTTAACACTTAATCCCAGGGGCCTTGGGGAAACAAAATGTAGGCTGACAAACAGCCATCAAATCCTGGATGTGTTTTTGATTAGCTTGTTCCCCATTGCAGGGCATTTTTGTGCCACACATGAACCCAGTAAGAGCAGAAAAGCCTGCCACGTTTGTAAAGAGCTATTAGTAGTCAAACAGGAGAGTCAGAATTTATCACTGAAAAATGCTGGGTTTTAAGCTACAGGATGGTTTCAGTTGTCCTGTTAGTATTTGGATTTTTGCAATTTCTGCTAAGAATTTAGCAGGGAACATCAAAAGCTGTAGCTTGGGGAATACATAAGCAGGGATTTGATTAATATGATTTCAGATTTATTTGTAGAAGATGCAGAACTTGCTGTGGGAACTGATAATTTAATTAGATTCTGGTTTGTGTGATTCATACAACTAATATTCTGAGTACTACATTAAAAAATAAATACAACTTAATTTTTCATAGGGCATTGCTTTGTTCTGCTATACAACAAACTGTTACATGGAAGTCACAGCTGTGATTGGCTGTAAAAATCAGGACCTCACTGTACTGTGAAATAGCTTTCAAATGTAGCTAAAGGAAACAGGCTGCATATACATAAATACATAAAATGCCCAGGGAAAAATTAACACCATATTTGTGAATTTTATATTGAATCTCACAAATCATATGAAGTCTTGAATACCAATAGCTTAAACAGGAAAAAAAAAAATGTTTCATAAACTATTTATAATACCCATTTCTTAAAATGTTAACTTTCAGTTTTGCACCAAGATTTAATGTAACTGGCATGAGACTTTTAAATAAAGTCTCCCTCATATCTCTAGGCTACATACTGTGATCATCAGAAGTGATGGATTTATCCTTTACATGGACAGGATGCAGCTGTAGTTCTGTGGTAGTCACTGAAATCAAACCACTGAAAGTAAAAGAATCAGGCCCACATTTATTAAG
The DNA here is from genome assembly GCA_013399015.1 of Galbula dea. Classification (NCBI taxonomy): domain Eukaryota; kingdom Metazoa; phylum Chordata; class Aves; order Piciformes; family Galbulidae; genus Galbula; species Galbula dea. Next base: position 4,661,211 of record VWZX01007345.1, on the reverse strand, counting down.
TAGAATGGAAATATTCCTTTATAGGTTCAGGGGACACTTAATATGTCTGGATGTATCTGATTAGCAGGGAAAACCAATTTTCTCCTGGACTGACTGCATAATTTAAAATGTATATGCCCTGGGTACCTCTAAAAGCTAATCTAAAACAAGTTTGCTGTATTTGTGCACAACATGAAGGACTTTTCCCCCCTTATTTAGACAGTGCTTTAGTGATCAAATTCTACAGATTGTTAAAAACCTGTAGCTACCTGCAACTAAACAAAATTTTTACAATTTACAATAAATGCAGTGGCAGTGTCATAAATCAGGGTATAGAGAAGTTTAAGACTTGAAGATCTAAGAAAGAAGAACTGTGGGAGAAGAGACAATATTTGTAGAGATTTTCTATGCAAAGCCAACATCACTTCCCTTCCAATTGCCTCTAGAAAGCACGAAGAATGTTATGTGTGTTACCTATTGCAAGCAGGTAGTAATATTTGTTATAGTCTTTCAAAACTTTTTCCTTCCAAATTCTGCCTCTGCAGAACCCCAGCTGCTGGGTTTGGTGCAGGGAAGAAAGAGAAATGCAGCAGGTAAGCTGTAAAACCACACAAGCAGTGAGTCAATTCTGCGCTGACTTGTGCAACAGACACCTGGGAGAAAGCCCTCATGGGGAGGCTGAAGCTGGGCTCTTACTGCTATAGAATAACTTCACTGTGTTGTAAACCTGCCATGCACAAGGGAGCAAAGAGACCAGAGATATGTCCCAAATGGGCCCATTTCACAGAATTCCTCCCTTGTAAAGTGCTCATTGATGCTCAGCTGGAATCTGCCCAAGTCAAGATGATTTCATGCTTTGGGAGAAGTGGACGTAAGGGTGCAGTTGCAGAAGAAAAGAGCAGTATGATGCAGCTGTCCCTTCTTGTCCAAGAGGCTGTATCAAAAGAAAATACTTCTTTCAGCAAGTGTAAGGAGTTTTTATTTTATTAGAAGGTTCAATGAGATTTAGTATGTTTATGTGCATGATTGCTCTGTCTTTGTTTTCAATTTTCAGACAATCTGAGAGCTGTATGTTTATACAATTTAAACCATGGGAGGTATTTTGGCACTCTGAAGATATCAACATCTAAAGCAGCTTGGCTTTCTTTTCCCCTGCATATTTTCCCATCTTTCTATCTTCATCAGAGTGGAGAGAGAACACTATCAGATTACAGGGGTAACATTTTACTTATGCTCAGGGTAGCTACCAATAAAAAAGGCAATGTAGCTATGTACTGGGCATATATGGATTTTTTTCTCCAGAGCTGTATGATTGGTTCAGCTTCACAGAGTGATGATTTTCTATTTGCTTTTCAAAAGCTAGAATTATTGTGAAGCTATTCAGCCATTAAATTTTCTCAGTACATATATGCATACACATAATATAACTAGAAGACAATGAAAAGAATAGCACAACCTGATTTCTTATTTCTTTTGTTGAATTGTTTCAAGTTCTCTTCTTGTGTTTCTAATAGTTTCAGTTGGAATATACAAAGATAATGATGTACATTGCTAATGTACAAAACAGATTTCCTATTACAAGGAGCCTTAGACAATAAACATATAATGAGTCCACCAGTAATTTCTCACTGAAAGCTAACGGTTCCAGAGTCCTTGGTTTTTTTTTTTGTCAAGATGGCCAAAGCCATCACAAGTACATAAATTGAAAAAGGGCATAATGGCTATATCAATATGTCCAGAAAACTATTCAGACTCATGAATGCAATGTACTGAAAGATGGGCCAAGGTTATCACCAGATGTTTCTTGTCCCACATGCCACAGCTTGATTGTACTGTAATTAATTCAGCTGAAAAGTCTCTGCAAGAACTGTGGTTTCAGCACAATTTCAAGCTTGCTTTCAAATACCAGAAATCATTTCCAATTTCTTAAAACATCCTAGACAAATCTGAAACTCTGCAGTTAAAATATGCCCAAAATTACCTCTAAAAATTACATTTAAGGGGCATTAAAGAAGTATTCTCAAAGTAGTTGTAATTAAAGCCTGGTCTCTGGAGTTCAGGACTTAGGCATGTATAGCACAAAGGCTTAGGGCCTTATTCTGTAAACTGTTTGCCCTAGAATACACTGCAAGTTCAGTGGTACAACAGAACTTTGAACTCAAGTTTCTGCACCAAACCATAGTAGTAGTTATCCATCCATAATATGAGCAAACAAACCAAAAATCAATATTTCCCAAGGTATTTTACAGCTCATCTTCCATTTTTTTATGGCATATTGGACCAAGGACCTGTTATATTCTTGTTGTGAAGAAAGATGCTTTCAGTTATTTAAAGTTTGAGGTCCATTCAGAAAAGAATTTCATTAAAGTCAGATACTTACAAGCATGAAATTAAGACATAAATAAAACAGAGGATATTTTATCATAATATACCACTTTGCTGCAATATTTGCAGAAAGAACACATTAAAATGTACTTCCAAACTACTTTAAACCTGATTCTGGACAATACAAACCTGAGACAAAATGAAGTATGTTAAAAATTATGGTTCTAGCTTTCAAAGGTATTGACCATCAAAGCCTATGCTTAACTTCAGGTAGAATTGTGTTCAACATGTCTGAAAATTGGGTGGTTTTAAGTGGTTTTACCTGGGTAACACCCCTTTAAGTGCCACCCACAAATTCTATAGTGATAGTTCTTCCCATAGGAAAATCATCTTTTGGATTATTTTAAGATAAAAGCAGAGGCCAGTGTCAGCCCTCTTACAAGCTGCATACTAATATGAGGAGAATAAGGAAGGATTTATTTGGAATCTGCTAATTGACCTCAGTGGAATTGGGCCTGGACCCATTAAAACATTTATGAAAAGCAGCTATGGAGCATGAATAGTACCCAAACTAAAACATTCATTTCTAGGTAATATTAAAAGATATTTGTTTAAAAATAGGAGGGAGGGGAGGAGCAGGAGCCCAGCTGCATGAAGGGCTCCATTCCTCCACCTTTCTGTTGGACTTTTTTATCATTATTTCATTTTTAAACAGTTGCAGAGACAGAAGTTGCTGTTTTTCCTTGGGCTTCTCCTTTGCTGCACGGTCCTGAGTGTTAGTGGTACTCCTCATTTTTACCTCCCTGCTGCATTATCCTGATTTTTAGACTAATGTGCCAACTTATCATGGCTTCATCCTTTCTGAGGAATGATGTAGGCAGTTAAAGGCATTAAAACAAACAGGCCTCCAAAATTAATGTGTTTTGCAGGAAGTAAGCATGGAGGTATCCAAAGCCAGAGGGTATGCTCAGAACAGGGGGAACTCAATTCCAGGGTGTCACAAAACATTCTCCATCACCACAGCATGGCAGAAACCTGTTCTTAATGCTATGATAGATGCTCTAAATACACCACTTACTCAGAGTTATTGGATATGGGAACATGCAAATCTGCCCATAATGCAAGAGCCTTTGTTTTGTGAAGGGCACAGTTACCAAAGAGGTCACTGCCTCCCTAAGGATTTAGCAGGAGCTGCCTTGAGTATGAGCTTCCACTCACACTCATTAATCTTGATAAGAGAGGGGATTTACCTCCAATAAACATTCTACACCAGGCTTCTTAGAGCAGCTTCTCAATTAGCTCTGTCATGGTTTAGGCACAGCAGGGAACTGAACACCACATGGCCCTTGCTCACTGTTTTCCCTTGGTGGGATAGAGAGGAGAAAATACAACAAAAGGTTTGCAGGTCAAGACAGGCACAGGGAGAGATCACTCACCAGTTATGGTCACAGGCAAAACAGACCCAACTAAGGGCAAAAACCTCTCAATTTATTCTGTTGCCAATCAAATCAGAGTAGGATAACGAGAAACACACCTTTCCCCCACCCCTCCCTTCTTCCCAGGCTCAGCTTAACTCCCAGTTTTCTCTATATCCTCCTGATGAGAGATGGACAAGGAATTGTTGTCAGTTCATCACAGATTGTGTCTGTTTCTCCTTCCTCCTCTGGGGGAGAACTCCCTACTCTCTCCTGCTTCAACATGGCATCCCTTCCACAGGAGTCAGCCCTCCATGAACTGCTCCAGCATGGGTCCTCCACAGGGTACAGTTCTTCAGGAGCACGCTGCTACATCATGGGTGCCCTACTTAAAAGCTTACTTGCCAGCTTACTTGCTCTAGCATAGGCTCCCCTCTCCATGGCTCCACAGGTCTTGCCAGGTGCCTGCTTCCCTTGGAGTCACAACCTTTTCAGGTGCATCCACCTGCTCCAACATGGGATCCTCTGTGGTCTGCAGGTGACATTAAATGGATCAGGCTGTTGGCTGGGATTTGAACTACATTTAATGCTCTCAGGCACATGGTGTCATTCTTGGGGTGCCCTCCATGGGTTTAAAAGCTGAACTCAATTATCCTATTGTGTCCCTTCCAGGTCAGTCAATACTATGATAATACTATAATATCTGCTCCACTGCAAACCTCCATGGGCTGCAGGGGGACAGGATGCCATCTCACTACATGCTGCAGAGGAATGGTTTCTCTGGCATTCCTCCTCTCCTTCCTCACTGACCTTGGTCTCCACATAGGTTTTTCTCAGACCTCACTCCTCCCTCCACTGCACGTTTTCCTACACAGAGGCACTACCACCATCAGTGACTGGCTCAGCTTTGGCCAGAGGCTGCACCTTGGAGCCAGGGAAGCTTCTAGCAGCTTCTCACAGGATCCATCCCTGTAGCCCCTCCCACACTACCAAAATCCCACCACACAAACCCACCACACACCTTTGAGCGCGTGAACATTGTGTTGCATCTCTCCAAAGGTGGAAAAGCCATGCAGTCATCTTAGAGGTATAAAAGACATGTTTTCAATAGATAATGTAGGAGCCAAATGCTGCCCTCCCCTCACTGCCTTTGGCTACCTGCAATTTTGATAGAAGTATTTTAGACAAGCTACTTTGGAGATGAAGAGCAAAGTATTTGATTGAGAATTTTGTTTCAATGTCTCATGAAAGGTGTGGTCTCAGTGCTTCATGTCCTTGTACTGGATTTGCTCTCCCTGCTTGGGCTACGTCTCACAGAACTGCAGCTCGTTTCTCAGACAAGTCAAATTTCAGTTAACCAGAGCTACTTTCTTTTTCTGTTTATTTTTCAGCAAAAGAAAGCAGGTTTTTGTGGGGCTAAACATTTTTAGAGAAGAAACAAAATCCCCACTAAAAAATACCTGATGAACAGTTTTCAAGTATTTTTTTCAAGTAGTATTTTTTTAAGGTCTGCTCCTAGTGAGGAATCTTTGATGCAAGACTTTTCTGCTTAGAAGACCTATTGATATATAGCGAAAGAGAGAGCAGAGAAAAAAAAACCACTCTTGTATGTCACTGGACTCTTAATCTATTTTATGAGCCTTAAACACTACAACTCTTTGCACAGAAATTTCAAAAGATCTAGAAACTCCTTCTTTTTCTTCTCTCCTTATGCAGCTTTTCTAAACCTAAAGTTTTACATTTCATGAATATTTTTAAACTGCACAAACCATTTTAAGCTTCTTCTTACATCTGTCCTTTGTCAAGGAAGAAAGAAACAATTCTGTGAATCAGATCCCATGTGCATAATCACACACCCATACGAACTAATCACATCCATAAAAAGCATTTGGTTCAAACATTGCTGTATAGGGAATGCTTAGCCTTAAAAATTATGCTGTTTGGACTAGCAACTTTGAATACATCTTATGAGAAATCCATCTGCACTAGTATTTTTTTTCTTTTTTTTTTTTTTTAAACTTAAATCAGGGTCATGAGCAACCTGACAGTGTCTATAATAAGCCTGCTGAATACATCACCTTTTGTAATTTTGCTTCTCTTTTTGTTTCACATTTCTGTTATCCTAAGATGCACATTGTTAAAATGTTTTTAAAAGCTAATCAGGTCTTAATTGCCAGCTAGGAAGTTTATAGTAACCTCTACTAAGTTTGTCATGAGCTTCACATTTGCTACCCCAAATACAGCCATCACCTGTCATAAATAGAATCACAGGATCATTGAGGTCGGAAAAGACACCTAAGATCATCAAGTTCAACTGTTGACCTATCACCACCATGCCACTAAACCATGTCATCAAGTACCACAAATGCATGTAGGGTGAGCTGGACTTGCCACTTAGCCTGGGAGGACTCATTTACAGCACAGAATTGCCACCTTTGTTTTTAGCCACTGAGTCATGGCTAGGCCCAGGGGATCAGCATGCAGGTGGAGGGATGGTGGCCGGAGATGAGAGGTGCTGGGCATACAGAGATGATGGGGACACGGGAGGCAGGAGGTGGTAAGGACATGAGGATAAAAAATGTGTACCAGGGATGTGGGGGTATGTGGGGTGGCAAAGCTGCAAGGATGGCAAAGAGAGCAGGAGGTTTGGACACTGGATACCAGGGTTTCCATGGACACATGGAATGTTCTACTTGTCACTGCAACTGCCAACAGCAAAGGGAGGCCTAACTGGTAAGTAAGAAAGCTGTGGTCAGGATTGAATTGAAATTCAATTGAAAAAATTGGAAAAAAAAAAATGAAACTATCTCACTGAAAAGTTTTTTCCTTTGAGGAATAAGAGGGCAGTTTGCTTTTTCTGATCTGGCTTCTGTTTCTTATTTACTTGTCTCCTTCTGGTCACGGACTCTTCAGTCCTTGGCACCTAAGAAGATAGTTTGGCCCTGGGATGGGGCTGCTGTCTTTGAGGTTTATGCCATTTTCCACTCTATTCTGAAATGCTTGCAGTGTTCCAAGTTGTGAACATAACTTAGTTCATCTTCCTCCCTCAGCTCTGTTTTGTGGCCTGACAAGGTTTATTTGTCTGGGCTAGATGCAGCAGAGACTTCCTGTTTTACTGCATCTCTAAAATGCACTTGCAGAATTTCTTTAGAAGCTAAGGTTAACAAGTTGCTCTGATTTAAGTGTTTTCAGCAATTTAATCTCTTGACAAATGAATAAGGACCTTACTTAAAATCCTTTTCTAAACCTAATTTAGATCGGGGGGGGGGGGGATTTTTTTGTTTGGTTTTTATGTTTTTTGTATCACATACATCAGTTGAGCTCAGGTCCTGATGAGCATAAATATGCCTCCTGCAGTGGTCCAAAGTGGGAATAAACCTCTCCTTACACTCCATGCTCTGAGATTCAAGTGGTAGAGGAGAGGTTGTGGGGATACAGATTTCCCTTCTGGTATGTTATAGAAGTAAGACACATTCCAGCAGGCTCAGTTTCTTCTTTTTATCAAATATTGGGCTGAAAGTATTCCCAAGGAGGTAAGGAAAAGCTGAGCTGGAATTACTAAGCTAGGGCGTGCTATAAAGCATTTAGGACTGACTGCATCAGGGACAGCTATGTCTCTAGTGTGCTCCAACTTGGGTGCCCCAGCAAGCTCAAGGACTTGGACTGGGCCAGTGCTTCACTTCCTAAGCATTTCCCTAACAGGAACCTTCCTTAGGAGCCTCCAAGGTGACTACAGTTGTGCTGAGCTGGCTCAGTACCATTTCTAAATGAGACTTAAGGAAGGCAAGTGCAGGAACTCTGAAAGTGAGAAGCTGATCTGCCATGGGTCTCCTGGATGTCTCTGAGTAGGATTCATTTCTCTGTGCCTCATTTCCATAACCCTATTTTACCACAAAGGATACTTCTTTCCTCTGCTTAGTCTATTTAAAAGCATCTTTGATAATGATTATGCAGAAGTATAATAGGAACCTGATCTCACATGGCACCGTTTAATTTTACTGTAGTAACAGTAATAAATGTACTAAGCACAAACAATATGCTCAAAGTAGAAACAGATCTAATGTATTTAATCACAGAATATTAGAAGTTTGAAATTGTTTCTCCATGAATGGACACCCATTCTTGTTCAGATCAGAAGTGGTATCTCAGATGGTACTTTGGAAGATAATAGAATGCCTGTCATCCTCATACCAGGATAAAGTAGAGAAGGAACATTAGATTTCCACTCTAGGCCTGTGAAAAGATTATTTTTTTTTCAGATACTTGGATTTTATTTCATTATGCTTCCTTTTCTTCATTTAATTTAATAATGTTCCAAATCTATTTATCCAAAAGCATCTGTTTTGTACTTGGGGAAATACAATCTGAAAAGAAAATGTAACTTTTTTCCAGTAAAGTTAAAAGAATGGAAGGCAACTAATTTTAACATATTGCCACTTAATGTCATCTTGTTTCCTGATAAAATACATGGTAAAGCATTTTCAGTAATCAGTTCTTGAAACAAAACAGAGCTTTCCTGGCTAATGAATGGAGATACATCTATTTATTTATAGGACCTTCTTCATTCTGATTCCTTTGTGTTTCACAAATACTGGTAAGTTGATCCATGTGACACTGAAAAGAAGTGAAGTCTTATAAGCTCCATGAGGCACAGAAATCACATGATCTGCCTGCACTGACTAGAAAGATGCATGTAAAGGATAATTAGAATTTTAAAAAAGAAAAGAAAAAAAGTTCCTCTCATTACATTACCTAACCAATAAAAACCTCCCTCTGTCATTCAGTATGGCTAACCTTAAACATTAAACACCCCCAGGGAAGCAACCAGGAATATCTAACTATATAAAAGTGGACTTTTTTTCCATTTACAAATACTTTTTTTTACTTCTTTCTCTTTATTTCCTGAGCCTTTATATGATACTTGAGTTCTATTTTTCCTGCAGCCATGAGGGCTAGAGAAATTATTTTAAAGTAACATTGAGACTGTCATCTAATTGCATGCCTCCTAGAAGGTGAGTTGTAAGCAGCCTGCTAAGTAAGATGAGGTCTGCTGTATTTCAGGGTGGCCATACTGCTCATTTTGTACTTGCACTGTTTGCAGAAATTATGTTACTGTAATGTATTACACTAGATTCAATAAATGAAGTATTTTGTTAGGTATATTCCCTTTAGGTAGCTGCTCCTTTAAAAGTCATTAGTTCTATCTATGCAAATTGGTGGTATCCTCAGAATAGACATACTCAAGCTTCAAAAACTAGGTAGCAAATAAGAAGTACTGTGGTAATAGTATTCAAATGTGGCCAGTGCCAAACTTTCATTGGCAATCTCTGGACACAGGTAAAAGTTAAGTCCTTTAAACTGTTTTGCATTGGTTTATCTTTACTCTGACAAAGTCATTAGAGCTTTTACCAACTGACTGAAATGCTAAGTAAGGCCAGGGCTGAGGAAACTCCAAGTATCATTGCTGTTTGGAAAGAATATGCTGAAAACGAAATGTAAAGTGTTTTGCTGCATGCCACATTTCTTCATTACAACTATAAGCCCTAGCTCTGAAACTGCTTGTTTGCATGTCTAATGTTGTGCCACTCTGTGAGGCTTCTCCCTCCTATAAACTTAAGATGCTGCATGTGCATGTTTGCAGGACTGTGACCATGAGGAATACTTGCTCAATATAATAACCACCAGTTGAAAAACAAAACAAAAATCAACTCTAATTGTGCCCATTTAAATTCAAATGTTGAAATATAGCTTAAATATGGTATTTCAAAATGTAAATTTTACAGAAAGTCTGAAGATTTTAGGATTCTGTTAGCTCTTTCATCCCTCTGTAACGAGGCTGTTACATAGCATGGCTTAGATTGATGTTTAAAATAATGCAGCTGCTCTTGCAGCTGCAGCAAGAATTCACAGAAGCCAGGATGCAAAGCAAGCCCTGCTTAAAGTCCCTGCCTTCAGCTTTCTGTTGCTGGTTTGTTGTTTTTTTTTTCCTCCTTATTTATTAGCTTAATTCCAGCATCCTCTGAAATGATGCCTTGCTGGGAATAACTGAGGGTTAAAGCTTTAATGGCTTTACTTAGCCTCACAAATGAAAAACCTGTAATTTACTGTTTTCTGCAAACCAGAGTCACTCTGACAGCAGCAAGCACTGTTCTTTTTCAAAATGAGTAGTTCAATGTTGGTCCACATTAAGACAGTAGCAGTCAAGAAGAAAAAAACAGCCTCAAAAAGGAGGAAAGACACTTCACAGTTAGGTGTACAGGTGTGCAAGGGCATCTTCATGCTTCTGGTATTTTAAGAGACATATATGCCCCTGGGCAGGAGCTGATGAGCTGTTAGGCTCCCACGATGAAATGCTGGTTTGTCATGTAGCTTGCAGACAGGTTTGGAGGAAGCTACAAGTCCAGCACTGACTCTTACACTTCTTTTTTTCGTGACATATAGAGGGTGACAGGAATGAACTGCAGTAGCAGACTACTAGGCCTTGAGTAGACACAGATTTTGGTAATCCCAGAAGATTACCATCATCCTCTCCCCATTTCCTAACCCTCAAGTCTAGGAAGGATAACTGGCATCTTGGTTCTTGCTGATTCTTACATGGACAGCTTAATATTAAGTATTAGGTATTATTTCAAATCATTTTGAAAACAAGATTTACACATAACTTAAAACCAACATGACTAAATTACATCACTCAATCTTTCCTAGTCACCTTGTAAAACCTTCAGAAGAGTACTTCCTAGGGAGATTCACCATAGCAGATGATACAAAGAAGCAGAGCATGATCATTCACCTCCCAACTCTGCAGGTACAACAGCCTGTTAATCAAACAGAAACAGTTACTGGGCCTAAGTGACCTATCCTCAGGACAGGACACAAAAACAATTGTATACCTCTGCTCCTCTTTAAATCTAAATTTCTGAGACAAGGTAACACCTTGGAAGATCTCTACTGATGCAAAGTTTGTAACATGATGTTTGCATAGCAGATGTAGTCACACCAAACACTTCAGGATTCTCCTGGCAAACTCAACTGGATAAAAGGAACTGCTACAGTTTTCTTTCAACTGATGTAACATGTTGGGTCACCTTATTACAAGTTAATATTCAGGTTGCAGTATCTGACATCCATTGAAGCTTTGCAGAATTTTCTCAGGAAGGTCATAAAATAAAACATTAGTGTAGTAGAACTTAAAGGTTACAAAAGCATGGGCAACAGAATCAGCATTAGTCTGTGACAGCATTGGCTCCAGTCCCAGTGCAGCTTATAGGAAATAAAGGTGAGAACCAACCACACATTTCATGAAATGAACAAAAACATGTTAGAATCAACTGCTGGGTCCGAATTTTGTTGGGTTTTTTTTTTAGTGGCTAACAGCTGCCACTGGATTTCCCTTGGCTGTCACTGCTCTTACAGATTTGTGTCCTTGCATACGAGCATGTCAAAGCCCAAATCTGCTCACAGAGCCTGAATATGAAATCTGTACCTGTAGAAACTGTGCCATGTACCTTTCTATTCCTCAAGGGAAGAAAGAAAAATTTCCCTACTGCTCCTGTAACACTTCAAGGTTAAAATTCACATTGACAGAAATAATGCAGCAGAGGTAATAAACATTCCCAGAGATTAAAATAATTGCACAAAGGGCAATTTCTTCGCTGTAAAATGAAGACACCAAGCTGAAAGAAGAAATTAAAACCAGAAGCCATACTAAGAAACTAAAAACTGTCAGAGTAAAAGAACTGCCTTGAATGTTAATCTGAGCTATTTCAGCCAGTCCTTTTTCACAACCTTTCCTTTCCTGCTAACTTTTATGTTACAGCTCTATTGCTTGCACAAAGTTGCTGAATTGAAGCTCTGCCTGTCAGAAGCTCGCATCTGTGCATGCTTTAGCTTTCAGTTGTTAGTGGATTTGCTTCAGCTGCCACTATTAAACCATTGCATGTCAAATTACTAAGCAATTAGGGGGAAATGCATATTTGTAATACCCAGATTAAAAAACCTTCAGAAAGCCCAACTCTGAATTTTCTAGGTTTGTGATGATGACTTTGGAATGTATTAAAACATCTTTTTAATTAATATAATCCCCAAATTACTGACATCTGCTTCACCTGGTGTCACTTAAGTTTTTATCTTCCCATCCTTCTCTTTTTCCTTCCTCCCAGGCTTTTTTTTTTTTTTTTTTTTTTGCCTAGGAATATATAAAGTTCATTATTCTACACTGTGAGTAATGGAATAAGCATAACTTGAGTATTTTCTAAGGTAGCTAGTAAAATAAGAAGGTGGATGGATTAATTAGCCAAATGCTTTAGAGTTTATTCTGAGCCCTGAATTTTGCCTCATTCTGTCTAACATTATGGCAGAAGTACTGTATCCAAGATGAACTCCCTTGGAGGTATAGCAGTAAGATGAGGGAAGTGCAGTGGCTGTGTGAAGAAGAGGAGTCTAGAGAATGGGTTAATGATAGCTGCCACTGTTGTGCTCTGAGTCAGGAGTCAAAGAGGGACTGATGCACAACCATGGCTAACTCATTTAATATCCCTGCTTAATATCTCTGCATCCCAGTGGGACTCATAATATTTAATTACATATCTAATGGGAAATTCACCCTCACCCTGTGAGTTATTGTGCTTCCTTGATTTCTCTTACATTGTAGAAGCACAGCACTTCACAGGACTAGTCCTGCCATGAAAATTAATTAGTTTATGCCTGAACAGGGCTTTCAACATACAGATCATTCTTTATGACAAAGTAATATTAAATAACAAACCAAGTTATTCAATTGAATTATGGAGCCATAAGAAAATTATTGTCTTTTATTTTTATTCAAGCAGACTCCAAGCTAGATTAGTCCCTGATGACAATGCTTTGGCTATTTCAACAGGTTTTATTGCCAGCAGAAAAGTTTCTCTTACTTTTTGCTCCTGTGCACCCAACAGCTTTCACTGCTTTATATATAATCCACTCCATAAAGCCAGCTCTAGGTTTCAGTTTAGCCCTTACCTTCAGTGAACAATTTTCCAGACAGCTTGCTGAAGGTAAATAGGAAGAGAGACTTGCTGGTTTGGAAACAAACCTCTTCACTTTGTTTGGTTTGAGTTTTTCATAAACATCCTGTTTAACCATCACTTACTGCAGGGAGGGGTGAGTCTAGAAACAGCTCTGCAAGTCTGAGAGAATTAAGCACCAGTAGCTCTGCATTTGTTTTCATGGCATCAGAAAAATCTCAGGTTGTAGATGTGTATATCATTTCATATGCATGACTGCTTCAGTGCCCTCCCACCAGTTATCAGCCTCTTTATTAGCCTCCATAACCCAAGCAGAAAAATTTCAATACTGCCTTTAAGGGTGACTTGAGCAGAAGCTTTAAGATAAATTATTTCTCTGGAGCCATAGAAATACAGCAGGTAACTTGGCTAAAGAAAACTTCATTTGCTGAGGTATAGAGGTATATTGTTTGCATGGTCTTCCTTGCAAAGATGAATTTCTGATCATAGGAAACTCTTTCTAGTCAAAAGTTTAATCAGTTTCCATCTTTCCAGACTTGCTAAAACCTCTGGGGCAGATCAGTGTTAATTCATATTTATGTCTGGAATAGGCCTTTAAGATTTCTCATTCAGGCTGCGGTCTCCATGGACCCCTGCTGCAAGAACATCCTTATTATGAGAGGAGTGTGAGGCACTTGCGAACACCTGCTCTCTACTCCCTTGTTCTCTCACCCCACATTGTACTCTACTGTTTTTACACTTTTTCTTCTATTTATTGCTCTTACATTGGAAATCAGATACAACAGTCATAAAGAACAGCAGCACCAAAGAAATAAAAGCCACAACAATAAAAGATAAGAAAAAGGACAATTAATGACATCTATCTAGGGACAGTCCCCCTGTGGGGAAATGGAGCGATCTGGAAGGACATTCAGAAGGCAAAAAGCCCCTTAGTCCACTACAATTCACCTTGCATCTTGATGTGATGCCCTTTTAAAACCTTTTCTTAGTTTCTCAGAGCCCTGCTTGTTGACTTCCTTTTCTTCTTCCCATTCTCATGCCTTCTCTTTCTCCCTGGTGCTCCTTTTGGTTGCCTTTGATTTGGGGAGGATTTTGTGTTATTACTAGAGTGAAGAATTAGTCACTGGAGTTTTTACTAATTGTCCAATAAAATTCATGACTTAGGAAGCTTTAGCACTGGTTTGCCAAGCTTCTGTAGACCACTACTTCATTCTAGTTACATAGTATAACCAAAAGGAATGATTGCTACCAAAGCTGCCTTTATTCAAATGGAATGATCTTAGTTAAGAGCTTTTAGGTTGCAGCTAAACTTCTGTCATATAAAACTTCACAAGAGGTCGTGGTGGAGTTTTGCATTTGGTGAACAGAAGCATCAACAGCTAACAGGGTGTCTCTTACCTGACACATCTCTTTTCAATGAACGTCTGTTCATAAGCAGAACTGAGGGGACTGTAGAGAGACATCCACCCTGGGGCTGTGACCAGCAACTAGGGTTTGGTTCACTGACAGTAACTTGTTTGTCTGATATAGCTAGAGCAAGAAAAGCATTTGTATCCTCTTCCACATCTCTCTTGTTATGTGTCTGAGCCAAGTGCCATGCAAGGTGTCAGGCACCTGCTTTGCTGTGGATCTGCTGGCTGATGTGTTTTGTGTACTGCAAAAGAGGTAATGGAAGTCGTTACAGATCTCCTAACTTCTCCTTTAGGTTTGGGTTTTCTGAAGGCCTGGTCCCATAGGAATGTGATTAGTTTATGAAGTGAAAGAGAGCTTTTTTCTGTACTGTGAGTTCTCATTGAATTCCTGTCTCATTCTGGAGGCAGGGCTGCCCAGAGCAGTTCTGAGATACAGACCTCTTAATAGCATGTTGGCAGATCTAATCAAGCCCACAGCAGAGTCTGCAGCAACCCTCCTAAACCAAACTTTGTCCCTCTGCACTGGTTCTTTACAAGTATTCAGCTCCCACCATTTCAAAGCAATCTTTTCAGAAAATCAATAGTTCTTCATCTCCTTCAGAATGAGAGCAAGTAGGATGCTTGGACGTTTGCTTTGTAATCTCTTCAAAAATTGCTTTCTTGTCTTCCCAACAGAATTAGGAAATATTGCAGTAACAAAAAAAAAACCCCACAACAAATCCCAAACCCAAAAAACCTCCAGCTTTATCAGCATGTCTCAGTTGTAGGACCAATCTTTGCATTCCTTTTCATTTAGGGATTACCCTAAGCTCACTGGTCTGTTTATACCTTAGGCACACACATACAACCTTTTTCCTCTCACAGAGGAATTATTTGTTCTCACAACTACACTTTTCATGAGCTTGCTGTAGAAACCTTTACCGTTTTAAAACTTCTTTTTTTTTCCCCCTCCCTCTTTCCTCTCAGTGGCCCTTTAGCTATGAAAATGAAGAGCTCTGCTCCCACAGTGCTGAGCTGCTGAATCCAACTGAGGAAGGTTGGCTAGGCTTCACATCCCCATCAGACACAGCACTGACCTTTTTTTCCTAATTGACAATGTAGGGCTTTGTGCTAATAGGATGACATCATTACACAGAGCTGAAATGCTTTCCCTGCTGTCTCATTTGTCTCTCAGTGTTTTTCTTCCACATTTCTAGGGAAGGATTTCACTGGGGGGAGTGCAAGAAAGTGACTAAAAAAACATTTGCAGAAAACATCCTCAGTTTCTGTCCATTTTTCTTTAGTCTCTCTAGTTACCAATCACATACCCTGAGCCCCCGCTAGGTACTGAATCTTCCTTTTCCTTCTTCCAGGTTGTGATTACTGATGCTTCTTTGCTGTATTTGCTTTGCCTTTCTATCCTGAGATATGCTGCTGGGGAGATTCTGGTTCCTTCTTGATTTTGAATTATAGTTGTAGTTAGCCCACTGTCCTTTTACAGCTCTGATTTTATTCGAGCAATTGGTTAATAAGATACTTGTGCATCTCTACTGCAAGAAATAGCTAACTGAGATGCTTAATTTTATGTTGAATTGTTTGCTGTTAACTTTTGCTGTGACTATAATATCAAGTTTTTAAAATAAGAGTTTAAAGAATACAAGAAGGGGAAGAAGTCCCAAAGAAATGGAAAATATTAAAAGCTTTCTTTTAGCTGCCTTGTGAGATTGGCTCACCCATTTCAGTGAGTACTATAACTTTGGAAGATGCTGCTTTCAAGCTTAAAAAGAGTGCCTTACTGCTGATTACAGATTGGCAGTCACATGCCAAAGCATGCAGTCTTGGCTAAATAACTACAATAAATAAATTCTTCACTGAAGAAGACAGAGCAGAAATTTCCATGTTCTGCCTATCCTACTCTCTTTCTCCCCTTTCCTGTGGCTGATGTACTGTGTACTCCTAGCTCATAGTATATATTTCCAGCCTGCTTCAGTGCCTAATGAAATGGATTAGCTCAGATCCCAGGTACTTCTGTGAATCTGTTTACCCTAAGCTGTTTTAATTTGCACAGAAATGCACTAGGAGCTTCAGCAGTAGAGGAAAAGGGTAGCATTATTGACCAGCTGGGAGAAGCAGCCTCTTAAATCACTCAAGCTAGCTCTACAGGTCTATGGCTGTCTATATCCTTACTGCAAGAAAGGCAAGCAGGAACAATAAGACAGACAAAACACAGAGTGAAGAAGGGAAAAGAGTCAAGAGGGAGAGGAAACAGATCCCATTACTATTTAAAAGTATCCAAAGTTGGCAGAAAATAGGGATTTATCTATTTTTTTTTCCCCAATCAATGCCCAACTATTTCATGGAAGACTCCTGGGTTCCTGGTCACATGACAGTGATCTTCATGCTCTCCTTTCTTTCCTGCATTTAAGAGGTGTTCAGGAAGGGAATAAGGACTACCATTATTCACACTTCTTGTGAAAACATCTCTTGATTATTTTAATTACATTTCTGATCTCTTTTTGCACATTGTCCTTAAAGACAAGTTAAAGATTTTAACCAGGATTTGTTTCTTACGTTCTCTTTCTGTCCTATTTACCTTCAACTGATTTAAATTCCATAAGCTGTCATCACAGAAAGAATTGGAGTTGTGTTACTTTGAGCAACAGTAAGGCAAAGCTTACTGTCTTTGCATAAGAATACCTAGTCAGCTGCCTCTCTGATAGTTTTGAACAGTAATTATTAATACATTTTAATATTTCTCTTATGTCTATAGCCTAATGAGATTAGTGCTTTGCTGCACTCAGCACCCCATAAACAATTAATATGTGTTTCAAAGAGCAACTAGGATAATGCAGCTTAATCTCTGCAAACTACTGTGAAAAAACTATTGTTATCTTTGCCAAATTTCAACCCAGAGCCTAATTTATTTTTATTGGGTTTATAAACAGGTTAAATATAGTGAATGAAAGTAGTATTTAGAGTGGAAGTGCTGACAAAATCTTTACTGCAGCAATGTGGACAATGCAGCTGTAATAATGGCAAGTGTGCCCTTATCACAGCAAGAAAAATGTAAGGAGTTCTGATTTTGCACCGAATGAGCCATTACTTATGTCTATCACAAAGAAATAAGAGTACTGAACAAAAAAAGATACATTAAGGGTGGTGGGTTTTTTTTTTCCCCAAAGAAAACTAAAAATAAAAAAGATCAGATGTGACTCAGGCTTTCAAACAATAAAAATAGCAAGATGAAAGAACTAGGTTGCTTCATTGCCTAAAGAAATGGCTAGAATCTTAAAAAGTCTGAAACCTGATTGTGAGAGACCCACTTTATGGGCTGCTAAGAAGGTGCTGACCTTCATCATCAATAGATTGTCTGAGCCTTTGTAGTATTCAGCAGTAAAGGAAGTGCTTAAAAAGTCATCCTGCTAAAAGATGGACTGGAAAAAATCTCCAGTTCAGATCTCAGGATAGCTGCTGGTGGTGCACATGCTCATTCAGAAACTCTGTCTGTAAATCTAATACAGATAAATCTTGCTTTATTTTTAAGTGATAAAACCAGAGTATCCTCACCTTAGAGACAGATCAAGTTATCTGGAATTCAATATAAGTGAAATTATTATAGAGGAGGGCAGCTAATGACCTACCTGTTGTGGGGCTTGGGCTGTGTTTTGATAGAGTACTCTATTTTTCTGTATGTACTAGAGGACATTGGAGGAGTGGGAAAACACTTATACAAGTACCAATGGTATCATTTTTTTATACTTGCTCTATAGTTTTAGATGCAGTTTTGCCTGTTTTAACATTTGCACCAAAATGAACTGTAGCAGATGATTCCCTGTGAAGTGCAGCCCTGCAGGATTCATGACCCAAAGAGCTAGTAACAGCAATGGTCCAGTTTCAATGCAGCTTAGTCCCCTCTGAGAACTACTAGAAGAAATTCCTCTCTCCTGTTGCTCCACTTAAATCAATGCTGAATGTAGCCCAATGGCTCTGCCTTGCTCTATGTAGATTCAGGAAGACAGCACTGCAACCTTTGGTGTTTAGAAAGGTTTCACTTCACAACTGTAAGGGCAAAAGCTTTCTTGGTTGAAATCAAAGTTTATATCCTGAACAAAAAAGGGTTCATCAAAGAACTGGCAAAGAATTTTAATAACTAGGTGCCAGCTGAAGTGCCAGAGTGATTTATCAGCAGGTTCTTCTCTAATCTGATATGAGATAATAGGAGAAGGTGTTGAAAGCAAAATCAAACTGGATACAGAACAAAAAGTGTAATAGGGTTCATAAGATCATTCATATAAGGAAGTTTATGTTATTTAGTAGGCAGGCCACTCTCCCCAAGAAGGTTTTCTCAGATATATCAGAAAATCAGCAGACAAAGCCAGAAGATTTTAAAAGATAAATGATCATATGTTCCTTCTGCATTTAAAAAGATGTGGCTTCCTTTCTGACAGACCCAACAAAACACTGAGCTCTAGTAGCTGATAGTGCCATGGACAGGCATTTCTTAGCAAAGATTAACCCTCAAATATGCAGAAAGCTGAACTTGCTTATGACTGATCAGGAAGATCACTCCTGAGAGCTCACAAATTTAGAGTAGTTTCCTTGTGACTACAGCACTAAATTGTCTATCTATGTTCCCCTGCATACTACATAGTGATTCATTAGAAGATTTTACAGTAAATGCTTCCAAAATAAAAGCCAGACATTTTAACCAAAGTCTCAGGAAAATACTTAACTGACAGAGAGAATGATTTTCTAAAAGCTTTTCCCTGGAAGTGTTTTTTTATGAAGGCAATGATTAAAGTGAGCCTGCCTGAGTTATAACATGCTTCCATTGCACAGCCCAAAGTCACGTTCATTGGCCTGAATACCTACAAATTCAATAGGACCAATATAAAGCCACTTGTTGCCAAAAGGTTCATCTCAGGTGCTACTCCACCAGAGAAATGTCCATAAGTGATTAAATAATTATTGGTCTGTATTTCAGTTTGTTCTCTGCTTTTTTTTTTTTTTGTTGTATTCCATGGTAAGTTATTTTACAATTCCTAAGACAGTCTCATGACAAAGTTTGGGCCAACCCATTTCCCATTCACACTGATATGAACCTCCCCAGGAGATACAGGAGATGCCTGTGTTAGCTTTCTGGTTAGGGAAGACTGCACCCGTTCTCTTTGAGGGCTTCTCAGTATTATAAGGCTGCTCAGAGGAAAATGACTGCAACTTGAATTCAATGTAGATGCTTAAATCTTATTTTCTAGAGTTGGTGTAAGACCTTCAGTGAACAGCCCACCCAAGAAGCTGTGGTCCTCTGTTCCCCCCTCCACAACATGGTATAGCTGTATACTTCAGGGCCACATGGAGGTTCATCACAGGTCCCATGTGTGCCAGTTATGTTGACATGACATGGCACCAAGATCAGGAGGCTCATCCCCTCAGCTGGAGCTGGCTGGACTATCTCTGCTCTGCTGCACAGTGAAGACAAATCATCATTTCCTAAATTACCTAGTGCTGAAGCCAGCACTGAAAAACGCAGCTTCCAATCTTTAGGCTATGCTACGGTTTGTTTTAAAAAGGGATTGAATGTCTTAAAAACAGGTAAAATTGCTGCCAGATGCAAGTACATGAGCTTTTTCCAGCTGCTTTACTGCTGCCATTCAAAATAGCTTGCTATAAATATGATTCCTTTGAGCTCTATTCTGACAAGTGTGGAGCACTATCTGGGAAGGGCCAGCGGTTTTCCATCCCCATTGAACTCAGTAGGAGTTGTGATTGCTCAACACTTTGCTGAAAAAAGTCTGCTCAAATTACCTTAAATCACACAATTATCCCCTCACCTCTTGCTCCTTCTCTTGCAGCCATGGAAGAAGGAATAAGTTTCTCCACAGGCAGTGCTGCTAGAGAAAACTTTTCAGCTTGGAGATTGTGAACAGATGTCAAAATCAACAAGTTCACAGCTTCAGGGCTGGTGACAGTCTGACTTAGCCAGGGCAAGGGGGAAAAACATGACAAAGATTTGAAACCCTATTTACCTTAAAATTCATACTCATATGGCCTAAAATGCCTTTGCCTCTTCACTTTATCCCTTTCTATAGATTTCTGCCCATTGCCTAGGGTCCATTGCTCTAAACAATAAAGGTTCACCATACCACAGCATCCAGGACATGTTGCAGCATCTTTTACCAGTGCTATAGCACATGCTGTAGAACCCTCACTAAAACTCAACAAGTCACTGATGGTTTGAACTCTATTTCTTGCTGAATAGAAATGCATTCATTCTGTATCTTTCCTTTGTACAATTTGTACCTGTAGTTAAGTACATTAAACTGGTGCTAAACTTATGGAGGTCTGTTGAACAATAACACAAGGTTAAAGGCCGAGTGCTTATGCTTAACAAACCATTCTGAAAGATGATCACTATTAAAGCTATTTACAACTTAACTTTTCATAGCTGATAGAAAAACTGAGAAAAGAATTACCTATGCCTTCCACCTTTTCACTCTGAAGTCAGCAGAGGCAGATGAAAATCAACATTTCCTTTCAATATGAGCACAATTGTAAGTTTACAATGCAGATGGAGTCACCTTCCCTATGGCACAGAAACAGGTGTTGAGAAGAGGCTTACCAACTTGGTTCTGCATCTTGCTGTAGCAGTTTGAATCCACTACTGATTCCCTGAACTGAGAACTATGCTCTTAACTGCTAGGGAAGGGTTGCTTCTTAGGAGCAACACTCCAGTGCCCGTTGCAGAGCATTGAATAAGAAATGGCTTTGAAACCCAAATCCAGACCTGAATAGGGCACAAATGCAGCTGAAAATGGGACTCCACTAGGAGCTTGTACCCCCCTGGAATCCATCGACTATGCCTGATTTTTGAACACCCCTCTCTGACCTCAATTGCTGTGCTTACCCAGTCTCAAAAATCAAGCCATAGTGGGGGTTTTTTCACCCCACAAAGACATACCAGTCAATCAGTCACAGGGTTGTGGTTTTTTATTTTAAAAGCCAGAGTTTTCCTTCTTGTTGCAGATATAACAATCTGGCACACTTGGCATTATTTTAGATAAACAAACATCTGTTATTAAGAGCTATCAAAAATATTTAAAAGAGCCTTGAACTTTTACACAGAACATAGAAAATAATTACAGCAAGTTTGATATGCTTCAGTGTGACCTGTTCTAGGAAATCCTGCTGTGGCAGGGGGGTTGGACTAGATGATCTTCCGAGGTCCCTTCCAACTCCTAATATTCTATGATTCTATGATGATGATTCTATGATATTCTCTGTACTAACTGTTGAAGAGCTTCGTCTCACAGTGGTGGCCTAAAATATGCCCAGTGCAGAAAGCATTGGCATACTTTTTTTTTGGCTTTGCAATACTGAAGTGTTCTTAACTTTTCTACATATTCTCCTAGGACTCTTTCTTTGCTCAAGTTATGGCATCACAACACAACAGTGGTGTCCAAAAGAATCTTGAAGTGAGAGATGACACCCACTTTGAGGGTGGAGCAGCAAATTCAATGAAGAGAACAAAAATGGTAAAGAAAAAGAAGAAAAAAAAGAGTAATTCTGTAGACAAAGCAAATCATAAAGAGGAATCAGCAACAAATAAAAATCTAGACATGAATAAAGAGGAAACAACGTTAGAGACTGGCAATCAGCTAAACCCAGCAGCTCTGCCTCATGAAAATCCAGCTGTGAACACGGGTGTCCACATCAATCTTGTAAGGGCAGATGGTATCCTCCATACAAGTGAAGCAGCACAAAATACAGTGGAGGAAAAAAAAGTGGCAGCGGAAAAAAAAGTGGCAGAGGAAAAAAAAGTGGCAGAGGAAAAGAAGAATAAACAAAATAATGATGGAGACAACAGAGTTAGTAAAGAGAAATTAGAAAGCAATGAAGATCTATCTGTGACAAGTGAAGAAACAACATTAGAAAGTGACAATCTGTTAACCCCAACATCTCTGTCTCATATCCCTCTGGAAATACTAACGGACATCGAAACAAAGTTAGTCTACACTGATGAGGAGGACATTGCCTTTGAGTTTGCTAAGTCTACCAGCACACAAGCAGCATGCCATGATTCTGAAAAAGCAGATACTCTGAGGGCACCTCATGGCAGTGCTTTGCCCTGCATTGACCAACAGCTTCTGAAGACCCTCCACCAAGCCAGCTCTTGCTACAGGCAGAACAGCTACAAAGCAGCAGTGGAGCACTTCTCAGCAGCTTTGAAGGTATGGGGTTAAAGAAGTGTGATCACTGTAGCAAAGTAAATGAAAGGCTGTCACTGTACTGACTGGAAGTCCCCAATCCCCCCAAAAAGGAGGCATCTAAATACCTTTGCCAGGCAGGGGGGTTGGAGCTAGATGATCTCTGAGGTCCCTTCCAACTCTGACAATTCTATGATTCTATGATTTGAAAATCTTAGCCAGCCTTGAGTTTTATCAGTATCCTATGAGAAGAAAAGAGTAAAAGAGGGAGTTCCTAGCATTCTGGTAAGGCTGCAATTAATTTCACAGGAGGAGGGAAGAGAAAGGAGGCATAGGAAATGCCAGCAGGTAGGGCAAGCTTACATCCACCAGCCTCCTGTTTCCTGGAAGCCAGAGCTAGCAGCATTTACAGTAAAACTGATTGTTCAAACTTGTATCATTATTCCCAGATTTCTCTAGTGCTGCTAATATCAGTTAATTATATTGGAAATCCCTTGTATTATGACCATGTAATTCATAATGTGCCAGTAGAAGTCATGGTTCATAATAATCACATAATAGGCAAGGACTTAGACATAATCAGATTTTAGTTACTCTGTCATGTTTCCATAATGCTGCTATAAAACTGACATAATCATCAAAAAGCAGGTTATTTAAACATTTTTATCAGATTGATGGAAAGTATCTCTCTCTTTTTTTCCAAACAATGGAAGATAACAAAAATTGGATTACAATTGCTGGGAACAGACTATGATAAACTGTTTGCTTGTGTGCAGAATGAAATTTAATAATGGCATCAGCCCCTCAATTTTTAGTAATGTTAAACCTGCTAAACAGTAGCACTCTACAGCCAAAGGCTGCTTTCAAAGAAGTGGCAAGAGAGCATTTTGAAAACAGGATCTCCAAGAGCATAGCTGTCTTATAAACCTCAAGAGATGGCTCTGTATCCTCACAATTAACCCAGGTGTTAACATTTACTGTGCAGATGAGAGCTTGACTTTTTCCATGACACATGATTCTAAAAACCACTCTTAGTAGGTGTAAAGATTTTAAAGGCCAGTGTCTGCTTCTCAAATATAATAAAATTAAAAAAAAAAAAAAAAAAAGAGGACTTGCAAGCTGGAGTCTCTGGGCTCTCCCTGCAGTTCTGTCTCCACTCTGACCCCAATCACTTCAGCTATGCACTTGACATCCTGAAAAAGGGTCTAATTATACTTGTTTGAGTGCTGTACTGCCAAACTTAAAAGCATTTGTAAAACTTTAGAGGTTTGCAATTAACAAGCCAATAACCTCTTCATGCTTTTTTCCTACAATACTGAAGGCATTTTATTTTAAAACAATAAATATTATAGCAGTGAATGAGTAAAATTGGAAAGTGTCAAACTTTTTAGGCTTCTTTTTCTCCTCCTACATTCAGAAATGAGCTTTGATGGCAACAAAAACACTTGCCACTTCTGAGGAAAGCAGTACTTTGTCTCCTCTTAAGTGGAAATGGAAAGGCTAGCTAATATACATCCTGGTGAAAGAGTAAGAGATTGAAGAGTTCCTTCCTGGGATTTTGGACAGAGTGATTGGGAAATCATAGAATTGTAGGGTTAGGGTTTTCTCAGCAGTCTCTTAATCCAGCCTTCCTCAAAGCAAAAACCAGAATAACCCTGAAAGACACTTCTGTACTCTTTTATTGAAAATCTCCAGTAAGGAGGACTTCTCATATATATTAGCAAGCTGATAGAAAGGTTTTCCACATCATTCTTGCTGCAAAACAGCCCACAAATTTTTGGGGGTATCCTTATTTGTCATGAAGGGCAACCAACTACCCTATTTGCTCTGTACTTGCAACCTCTTAGCATATCTCTTTTCAGTCATCTCTAAATAAATGCATTTATTCCTCTTTGTATTTCCTACCAGCTCATGTTTTATAAACCTCTGTTTCACTTGTGTTGCTTTTCTTTGCATTATTTCCAAACTGTCTCCTTGTTCATATATAGTCAAATTGGAGATGGTGCAGAGGAAACAGGAAAATCTGAGCTGCTGAGATTGGAACTGTGGTTGTTTTGCCCATTGCTGTTTGAAGAAATAAAAATTCCTCTGTGTTTCATGTGGATGAAGAGACAAGGGATATGCTAAATGCTCAAAAGTCAGGAAATTCAAAGCTATGGTTCCTGGTGCTAAATGTTTAACAGACATTTTCAGATTTAAGGAAATTAAGTCTTTAGTCTGACATCACAATGTTTTGAGTTGGACACTCTGATCCAGAAAAGTGTGTGCATAGCATTCAATGTGAATAGTACACTAAAGAGAGTGCTACCTTACATAAGGCCAACCTCATACATTACTTGATTCTTTTTAAGCTAAAATGTCTTCTCTAGGATCCATCTAGATATTCATGTCATATTATCATTCTTTAGATCATGTTGCTTTTCAGATATGCAAATAACAGGCAGTTCTGAAAGTCTAGCACTGAAATTATTTGATTTGGGGGAAAAAAAAGAAAAACTACTATTCAGAAATTACAAATTAAATACTTATTTAATTTAGAGACTCTTGCTGCTAATTACTGCAGACATCAGGAAGGCAGTGTGACCAGGAGAAGAAGTGGTGGCTTCTCACTATTTCTGCATTATTTAGCTACCATTATATTAAAATGAAGGGACTTTGCATTTGTCAGCTGCATTATAGTTGGCCTGGGAGAGGAAAAAATAATTCTCCTTTGGAGAATTCTCACTATTAGAGCTTAAGAAGTAAGTAGTTTCTATTGCTAGTGAGGAAAATAGCTGACAAAACAGGGGTAACAGTCTTTGGTCTTCTATCTCCAACTCAACAGTACAGTATATTACATATGCTACACCGAGAAATACTGCAAATTTCCCTAAATTTTTGGCATCCATCTGTTAGAATGTAGGAAAATAGGACTTGTGAACATCTGGACTGGGATATGAAGTGTATCATATCTTTAGCTTAAAACCTCAGTGGAAACCATATATGTATATCCATAAAATCTCTAGCCAATTATTAACAGCTTAGCTACGAAATAACATTAAACCTTTATGAGGATCAAAAGATCTTGTCTCAAACTAATCTCTTAATATCAGAGAGCATAAAAGATTTCAGAAGCATCAGCCTGTTTAAAACCTGAACACATTTAAGTTTCAGGCCCTGTTGTTTTGAAAATAATCCTCCATTGTTATTACAAAATAAATGAGAGAGGTTCGTGACTGCTGTGCCCTGAAAGAAGTCCACAGTATCTCAGCACACAGCTTTCAGCACAGAATATCTGAGAGACACAAAATGGATCCCACATGTGAGTTGAAGGCCTCAAACAGTGAGTGATTAATTGACCAGAGTCCTGTTGTGGTGTCTTCCACAAGCTGGAATATCTCCATTTTCCACAGATGGCTATTATGGGCACCATGCCTATGGCAGGGAGATAAACATTAGTGCCATCTCTTTTGCACACCTTGAGTTTTTAGATTAACCTTTCCTGTGGCTCATTGCTTTGTGATTCACTGCTTGCAGAGAAGGCTTTGTCAAGTCACATTCCCTCCTCCAAGCAGCAATAGCTGCAGAAAGGTAATATTTTGAAAAGGGCTGTGGCACCACTGCCTTGTGGACACAATTACATACAAATATTGCATAAGGCAGCATGGTTCAACCAAGCCTTCCATCAGTTGCATAATATGAGAAGCAAAATCTAGCATTTCCTGTATAAATACCTAAGTGGACATCTTAAGTATAAATACCTAAGGTTCATCTTAAGTAGCCACTGGTAGAGCACATTAGAAAAACACAGGGAGCTTACCTAGAGGCATTGCAAGGGCAGCCCTGAAAGCACCGTATGATTAGGATCTTCAGATGTGCTTCCTTGTTGTGACCATTGGATCAGTACAAGCTGCTGCAGAAAGACTAGACTGCCCACCATTCCTCCCCCAACATTGTCTCTTTTGCACGTGGTTCTTGAGGTCCAAGAAACCATCAATATATAAGTGTGTAAACCCTTACTTTATAGATCATGGAGACTGGAATTCCTGGCTGTTCACTGGAACAAAGGGGGTAAAAAGTGGAACTTCATAGTTTTCCCTATCCCCTCTCACCAAGAAGGGCTGTGTAAAGACTAGGCACATTTTAACACCATAAAAGTCCTCAAGGGAGAGCATATGAAATGCTAAATATTTCATTTTAGCACCAACTTGCTGGAGCTAAAAATCAGACTCATAAATTATCACAGAATCACAGAATGTTAGGAGTTGGAAGGGACCTTCAAAGATCATCTAGTCCAACTCCCCTGCAGGATTCTCTAGACCAGGTCACCAGAAATGTGTCCAGACTGGTTTTGAATACCTCCTTAGAAGGAGACTCCCCAACCTCTCTGGGCAGTCTGTGCCAATGCTCTGGCACCTCTACTGGGAAAAAATTTCTATGTGTATTCACACAGAACCTCTTACTCTTCAGCTTACAGCCATTGCCTCTTGTCCTGTCACTGGGCTTCACTGAGAAGAGCCTGACCCCATCCTCTTGACACTCACCCTTCACATATTTAAAAGCATAGATGAGGTCACCCCTTAGCCTCCTCTCCTCCAAGCTAAAGAGACCCAGCTCCCTCAGCCTTTCCTCATCAGGAAGGTGTTCCAGCCCCTTCATCATCTTTGTGGCTCTGTGCTGGACTCTTTCTAGCAGTTCCCTATCCTTCTTAAACTGAGGGGCCCAGAAGTGGACACAATATTCCAGATGCAGCCTCACCAGGGTAGAGTAAAGGGGGAGAAGAACCTCTCTTGGCCTACTAGCCACACCCCTTCTAATACACCCCAGAATCCCCTTGGCCCTCCTGGCCACAAGAGCACACTGCTGGCTCATGCTCATCCTTCCATCTACCAGGACCCCCAGATCCCGTTCCCCTTCACTGCTCTCCATCAGGTCAGTCCCCAACCTATACTAGTCCATGGGGTTGGTCTTTCCCAGGTGCAAAACTCGACACTTGCCCATGTTGAATTTCATTCAATGTCTCCCTGCCCAACTCTCCAGCCTGTCTAAGTCATGCTGAATGGCAGCACAAGCCTCCAGTGCGTCAGCCACTCCACCCAGTTTAGTGTCATCAGCAAACTTGCTGACAGTGCACTCTGTTCCCTCAGCCAGGTCATTAATCTATCTTTATCACCAGCACAAGTCCTCTAGAAACTTCCTGGGTTTACACTAGGTCTTGGACAGCGAACATCACAGCTGACAGTCACCTATCCTCCAAAGCCTGAGTGTGAGATGCTGACTTTACCCTCTAGAAATATTCTTTTAACCTCTAATAAAGTAGTTTCCTAAATACATCCTACTCATTTAACTTGCTTAAAAAAAAAAAATCCCTGATAGTCAGCAGCTTTTCTCTCTCTATAGTCCCATCACTATATTTTTAGGCTGGAAAGCCAAGAAATTGATTTTTTTTTTTCCTAATGATACTTATTGTCTTTTATGGCTGCAAAAGATTTCAGACCAGGAATGAGAAGCTTACAGATGACTCAAATCTGGCTTGTGGGATAGAGCTGGAATCTGTTACAATGATCTACTTGGAGATGTTCCCATTTTCTGATCACTGAATTTGAATCTATTAGTCTTTTAGACAGTTCCAACATGCCCATCACCATGAAATACAGCTGAGGAGCTGCACAGCTATTTGTCTATAAGGATTCATGCCCCTGTTGTTCTTGCCTGAACTGCTCTTAAATATCTGGCTTATAAAGTACTTTTTTTCCTCAAAGGAATACTATGTGTCGACTATAAAGCAATATATTTTCTTATTCATGTGTGTGTACAAGAGCAAAATCCCTATTCTGAAAAGGACAGGCCATATCTTCCAGTCATTTGGATGGCAAAGCAGATCAGTCAATTTCTAATTAACTCTTAATTGGCTTCCTCAGATGCTATTAAATTATTTACCTGGAAGTGACAGGTGCTGAAAAACACCACATATTTTCTCCATACTTTGCAAATGTTAAGCAGTATATTTGATCAAAAATTACCACCCACCACTTGTCACTTACAATCAAAAACCTCCTTGACCTAAACGCATGCAAGCCACATGATTTAACAGTCAATGAGAAGTGGAGACAATGTCCACCTAGTAGATTCCTCAGCAGGTAACACAACAACCACCCCCACCCACTGCAGCAACCACAGCAACAGGCTTGGGACAGCCTTGGAGGAGGTACCCATCCTGAAAACCATGGGCTCAGACTTCTACTCAGTATCATCCATGGCTCAGGACATTTCACTGCTGGCTGGATCCGTAAGGGGGTTCTCTCAAAGCTGGGCAGCTAAAGATCTTCAGATCCCTGAACTCCACATCTCCCCACATCTATCATAGGCATCATGGTACCCAGTGGCAGACAGACACAAAGGTGTGATGCTACCTCTCCTCTCCCAGTGTAAAGCTGTGTCTTAGAGCCTGTCTCCATGTGGAGTTTCTTGTTCAGTTTCTATGGAGTTTGTGTTCAGGGCCCTAAGAAATTGGAGGTATTTATCCTCCTAGCTGCCATCTGCTTCTGGAAGGTATCCTACAAGAACAGGGAGGGCAGAGCAATTCATGCTTAATTTGTGGCTCTGGGCACTTCCTGACTAGAGCCAACACAGCACAAAGCTGCAATGGACCATCAGCTTCATTTATAGCAAGAAAATTAGGCAAGTTAGGAGAAGATTCAAACACCAAAAGCAGCTAATGCAGGCAAGCAGTGATCACAGAAGGTGTGCTGCTCAAGTGTTTTCTATCTGAAATGCCTTTAAATCATGCTGCTGCATACATACACAGCCTCTGCAGAGACACAGAGATGTAGGCTGAAGTGGGCACCAAATTGGAAAGTGTTCATGGACTGATTTGAGAGTAACTTTATCCATGAGGACAGTTTAGAGAAAATGTGTTATTAAAGTACTTTATTTCCATTTAGAGACTCACACAGGCATACACAGACAGTAGATGGTGACAGCTGCTACCAGAACCATTTGTTATCTTACTCCTGTTCAGCTTTTGACAGAGTAAAATGAATATAAATGCTGAAAAGCTTTACAGAGGTGAACCAAACTATAAAAAGTAGGGGGGGAGTGTGAATTCTGCTTAGGTTACTTTAAGGAAGGGCTTTATTTCTGTTTATTCCTGAGGCATGGATATGTGCTGTGTTTCTAATGCTGACAATACTGCTGAGAGACTTCTTGTGGAGTTTACTGAATACACACCATCCTGAGGTGAGGAGAGACAGTAGATCTGGCCTTGCAGCTAACTTTAATGTCATCTCCAGAAATGGCATGAAAATAAAGCTTCAGAAAATTATTGCTTTTCCCTAATAATCCTGTCCATCAAAATTGAGTGAACCTTTCACATAGTTTGCCTTAATAAAAGTGCTGGTGAGATATCTCCGTGTTTGGACTTAGCAGTAGCAAATCTCTTGGCATCAAAGGGATTAAATTAGTTGGCCTGAAATTATATTGCTTTTTCCAAGCAATCATGTCAGCTCTCAAAATCTTGCAACAATATAGTCACATCACACCAGCTGACAGTTGCCTCCAAAAAAAACATCCCTTTTGGCCAGCTTCTCCTGCAAACACTATCAGCAGACTGATGCTCCTGCTTCAAAGTCCAATTGGCATTTTGAACTACAATCCTATCAAGAGGAGGTGCTGGGATCCTTTCTGACTTTTGTCTGTTTGGGTTTCACATGGAATATTTATACCATCCTCAGTTTGGTTTGATTTTGGATGGATTCACACTGGAGGACTGACCAACTTTGTATTAGAAAGGCAATCTGTAAAGGAGATTTCAGTATGTTGTACAGAATACAAAGTTCCTCAGAAACCTTTGCAGTATATTGATTCTACAAAATATGCTTCAGTAGAGAGCTCTGGGTTTTTGGTTTTTTGTTTACTCTTCTCACCCTGCCAGTGTTGATAATGGGAACAGTCCATAAAATGGGGATAGATAATAAGAGGCACAGATTTATAGCCCAGCACACAGATGAAGCTGAAGTCAAGCAGATGACATTTTCCTCAAACCTTTATTCCTGATTTAACGCTTCTAAAGCAAATTACTTACAATGAGAAAGACCCCTAAGTTTGCATGGCGGGAGGTAAAGCCCTTATCTGAAGTTGGGCCAATAAACAGGAATGACTTAGGCTTAGGAGTGCTGCAGGGAACATCTTTAGCTCCTGTGGGAGGGAAAGATTCATGTCAAGTTTATTTTTATAAAGCAGCATCCACCTAGAAATCTGAACAAACTAAAATGCTATGTCCTCTGATTTTGGTGGGCACTTGAAATCTCATTTTTGCAGAGACATCTTGTCTCTAGAAAAGGCCAAAACAGTGATAGAGTTAGAAAATCTCAGCCTCCAGGGAACCTAAAATTTGGGTTTGAACTTCTTTAAGATTCTGCCTCACCTGATCACCAAGCCCCTTGCATGTACCCCTGGTTCATGCAGAAGTGCTGATTGTAGTCAAAGAAGGAATTTAAGCCTAGCCATAGACAGGGTTTAAGATAAAGTCAAACGTGGGGAGGTCAGGCTGAATCCCACCCCACCAGACCCCACAGTGAGGGCAAGCAGCCTGGTGAGCTCAGCTGCTAAAGTCAATACTCACCAGATCCATGCAGTTCTGGCAAACAGTGGTGTTTGGAAGAGGAACAGGGATCATTTCTCCTAACTTTGTTTATCTGAGGTATATTTTGCTCTCAGCCAGTACTGTGTAACCAGTAATATACCTATGATTGCAAATGTGTCCTGCACACCCATTACTATTACAGAACCCAGTGCTAACTCTGCAGAGAGCAGCCAATATGCCAAAAATATCATATGTACATATTCTTCCAATTATCCATTGCAGAGCACATTGCAGGAAGCCTAGTAAATTTAGTTCCTACCTGACATCTGCTTTCATATTTAGTAGTGAATTATATATCTTCAATGCTTTCTAGCACATTATTTACACAAATCTCATTAACAATAAAGACAGGGGGTTTATATACAGTTCCTGCTCTGCTGGCTGGAATTGCATATCAAGATATCAGTATGACTTGGAATAGAAGCTGGAAAGTTATGCTGCATGAAATCATATCATTGAGAGAAAATCCTCTCTCTTTATTCTCCACACTGACTTCTTTTTCCTCCTCTCCACTGAGACAAAACCACCATTAGCTGGTTCCTTGTTACACTGGGTTCCTGCAGTATTTGTGATAATGCCCAATAGTGGTAAAGACTGGATTACAGTGCAATATGCAAAAACCAGTTTGGTTTTAGTCCTGTGTGGGGCTTGCTACCAGGTTTTGAAAGTTATTTTCAGAAGTAACCTTCCTTAGCAGACATTTTCTGGGATGCAGTTAGTGTTTAATGTGCCAGGTGCCTGATGTGCAACACAGTGACGTTACCAGTTACGTTGCTTGGATGGCTCTGAAGCGAAGGCATCTGGTTAGGTCTGTCAGCCAGTCAGAAAATGTGCTAAATAAATATTTCTTGCCTATTCAAGTTTGTCCCACTGATCAGCTATTCAAAAAAATAAAAAAAAACCAAAACCAGAAAACCAACCAAAAAAAACCCCCACAACATCACTGAAGGGAAACATGCAAAGTTATCTATAACAGAGGCATGATTAAACATCTCTCTACTAACAAAAAACAAAAGCAAACAATTAAAGAAAAAGCAAAGCAATCAGGTCCAACAAGGCTAGCAGGTTATTGCTGTATTCAAACTACCTGGATTAACCCTTTCAGTCTGAGTGATCTCATTGCCACACAACATTTGAACAAATTTACTTGTTTTCCCAAGCTAAATTTGTTTTCAAACATGTATCTATATCCACACATGTAGATGGATATCTACCAGGCATCTTCTTTAAGGCAAACTGTATTCTTGAATTTAACATATAACAAGCCTGTAGTAGTGCTCAGTAAACTGTTACCACTGCCAGTTTCTTATATCTGAACCTTTCACCTTGTTTTCAGTGAAAACATTTCCAACATGCCAACACACAGATCTGATTTTATTCTTCCAACTTACACAAGTGCTAACTAGGAAGCTACCTCAACAATGAGTATTTCCACTGGTCTTTAACCAAAGCCATGTGTGTCTGGGGGAATCTTTTTCTGTCTCTCCTACTACCTAACACCTAGGAGGACTTCAGTCAACAATATCTCCTTACTTGCTGCTGCCAAAATTAAAGCCTTAATACCACCACAAGACCTATGCTAAGTTCACTGTTTCACAGAGTTGTTCTGTGACTTTTGACAAATTATTTTATCACAAGGATTTATATGACACAATGGTATCAGTAATATACTTACAGGGTCCTACATGTTGCAAAAGAAGCCTCCTTTATCACTGAAATTATAACATAATCAGTGTCAGTTCACCACCAATATAAAATTGCAGGTAACACTTTCATTCTTCACATTTCATTTGCATACTTGATAGCTCTGAATGGGACAACTCAGCAGCCTTCTAAAGGGCACAAATACACAAAATCTGCACAGTGGCCTCCAGATGTAACAAGAGCCCCTGTGAAAATAGAAATATCCCTTGGCAGGATTTTTAAAATTAGATGTTTCTGCAAAAATATTCCTTTCTGCTGACAGGGCCTACTCTCAGGTAGGCTAAGTCTGAAAGTGTAAAAAAACTGGTTAGATTTGCTAGCTATGATAAAGAACATAAAAGGGGTTTATGATAGAGGACATTGCAGGGTTTTAACCCTAGATTGGCTGTAAAGCTTCATATGTTTAACTTGTTTGCTCCAATTTCATAAACTCTATAGCTTATTAAACATTAGCAAGACATTAGCAGACCAAAAGCTCAAAGTGTTATGTGAGATGTACTCCAAAATCTCCCAGTTTGTAATTCAAATAAAATTCTGTAACATAGCTCTAGGAAAAAAAAAAACCTCAAGGTACCAAATGTAACTGTTTCTCTAAGCCTACATCTATATTTGAATGACCTAGTAATATGACCTTAAGATATTCAGGGGAGTGAGAGGAAGCTGCTTTTGCTTCAAGCATTGTAAAACCACCAACAGCCCTTCTGAGCTTCAGAGAGAGTGGTTTTGGGTTGCAGAAAACTCAATTCTGCTGGGTGAAACATGAAAATTGCAAACAAATCTCCTCCCTTCTCATTATGTCTGTGAATGGCACAACCTTTCTTCTTCCCTTGCTCTCAGTCCAGCAGGGTTTCCCAAAGTTACAACAGTCTGTAGCTACAGAGGCTTCTTTGGATCCCTAGGAAGTTTTCCTTTTTCTCTTCCCCTTTGAAACTCAGATGTAAGACTTTCTACAACTCTCCACCTGTGCTGCAAAGTCCCAGCTCACTGTTTCCTTCCTGGCTAATTCCTCCCCTGGGAACTTCTCCAAATGAGCTTTGTCAGGTGCTTTCTGACACTCTGCCTCATCCCCCCAAAAACAGTCAGACTCAGTAATCAGTGACAGACAGGACAACAGAAGGAAACAGTCCTCCTCCTGCTGCATAACCAAGTCCTTTCATCAGAAAGGCCAGCAAAGTACAGTAAAGGGTGATGAAACACACACAAAAAGTATAATCTCCATCAAAGCTTGGAAAAGGATGATCTGCTTTTCTGGCTGTGCTGAGGTGGTTTGTTCAACAGAAACCTTTTCCTGTGGTGTTTATAGTGCTACCAAGACAGTCCCTTAAACCAGTGACTACATTTAAGTATGCATCTCACTGACACCAGACCCTAGGGCTATTTTGTATATTCATAACTTTAGTACAGAAGGAGCCATTTCTGTAAAGTTAAGTGGAATCTTTCTTGTGGTGCATACTACTGTTGTTTGTATGGCATTAATGTCAAGCATCTGTCTCAAATACATTAATCCATAGCAAAAATGCTACACAAAAATCAGGGGAGTGTTTGGGATGTGATAAGTGTACAACCAACATGGTCACGAGCACAGGTACTGCCTTTAAAAGTATTACTTTTTGTGAGATTAAAGATGGAGTTATTATTTATTTCTTTGAACCCTTACTCTGAGATGTCTTAGAGAAAACCTGGCAGAACCCAGTCCTCACTGTATTTAAACCTATTTTCTGAATCCTTATCTGTTCAGGTATGGTTTACAGAGACTCATGTCTTGGTTTTTGTCAAAGATAACTGAGGGGTTACTCAGGTCTAAACATAACTCTTCATATCAGCAGTAAGACTCAAGGCAACTCTGAATTGCAGCACTTCATACTGAAGGGATTCCTAAATGATTCTTTTCTCACAATCATTCAAGAACTTGAAAGTCCAGGAAGTAGCCTCAAATCTCTCATTCCCATAAATTTAACAGAGGTCACAGCATGGCCAATTCAGCTGAAAAGTGTTATTACAGAAAATCTTGATGATACTTTTATGTTCACTGATGTGAACATAATTCTCTGGGTCTTTTAGCTACATATAGCATGTCTTATCCACAGAGACACTTCAGCAGATATCTATGGTACCATGAGCAAAGTTAAAAGTGATGAACTCTCTGATTTATAACTTCTACTGGTAACAAGATGATAGAAAATCTTAAATGTATGGGTGTTATTACATACACTGGGTAACTTCACTCAGCAGAGAAGGGATGTGAAAGAAAAAAAAATATTTATCACACCTGAACTAGGGGGACACTTCCTTGAATGACCCTTGCTGCCTGTAAAGAACTGAGCTGATCTCTAACCACCACACAATAGGGTTAGCTTTGGAGGTGCTAAGTGTGGGTGTGGGTCCATAATCCTTCTTGCTTTTAAGGATCACGCTTGGGAAGAAAGATGCATATATAGAAAAGCTTTTTTACTTGACAGATTTAATCTTCTAAAGAGATTTCAAAATGCTGAGTTGACATTACATCTCCTAAAGAAAAAACACTGGATTTTAACTATGTAGGCACAAGAAACTGTTAGAACTAAACTCTTAGGGATGAGGAGCTAAAAAGACGGGCCAGATCCTTCTCCTTCCATTTTAATGCTTTGGTGACTGGCAAAACTGGACTCAAGTGAGAGTCCCTTGGCTATAACCCAATTAAAGCAGAACCTGTGTTCATCCACATTAGGTTGTAGCTGCATATCAGTGCAGTGAGGGTTCTCAGCATTGGTCTCAGTGTGATCCAAGAGTTTAATATTTGCCTAGGCTGCATGCTTAATGTGTTAATCTTTATTAGAAATCTATTTTTAAAGCTGATTCACAGTGAAGTCACTTAGTCAAATGAAATCATCGCACACCAAATAGTCCTGTTAGGGATGTTTACCCAAGCAAAGGGCATTCAATTCCATTTTCATTAGTAGCACTATATGGTTATTGTCCTTAAAGACAAGGCTCTTAGACTTAATCTATTTGTTTACAGTTTCATCTAATTGCTTACAGTTGAATTTTCTTGAGAACTTAAAGCTATTTTTCACTGCTCTTTGGTAACACAAAGCCAGGTTGCCTGCAGATGAATGAAACAGGTTTCAGGACTGAAGGTGGCCCTACCTAGTACTGTAGCTCTGCCAGTGCTGAGGGCTGGCTGAAATTTTAAGGAGTTGCAGGGTAGCTAATTCTAATGATGCACATTATAAAAAAGAATATTATTTAATGAGAAAGTCACTGGCTGTGATGAACAGCAGGCAATTCATCTAGCAGGAAAAAGTACTTTTTAAAACAGAAAATATGATGTTTCTGTCTGCTAATTTCTATACAGCCCAGGAAGATGAGGAAGATGGTTGATCTCATCCTCTTTACTTCCTATAGCAGTTTTCTTGAAGGACAAGTCCTCCCATTAGATGAAGGGAAGACTTCCTGGTTTCCTTAACTTGTATCACTCTCTGCTGTCCTACCTGTGGGATAAAGACAGCAGTGCCTATTGCAGAGTTCACTGCTGGTTTATTGAAATCACTCAGTAGCTCCTTGAAGCTCCTCCTTTGACCTCAATCTCATGACAGCCATGGCTTTTGGGAGCCTGAAGTTGAGTCTGTTTTTGAAAATGGGGAAAAACACAGTTTCTGTCCTAACAGTGCTTTTTAGTTTTCAGCTTATTATCTACTCTCTCAACTACACCTTCCAGGAAGATGCCAATGCATTTTACATTATGTATTTGTACTGATTTTTGCAGTGCTAGCTCTAGTTAAAGTCAGAGCATATTTTTCTTAGAAGTCAGTTTTCTCCATTTATCAGTTACAAAAAACATTTCTACCTAACAAAAAGGGGATTACAAGATTAGTAAACAACTTTTTTTTTTCTTGTACAGCTTTGTGGTGGGGGTTATGCTACAGGCAATCATTTGGAGTCATATCCAGAAGATATTTCTAGTATTGCCAGTTTTATTGAGACAAAGCTTGCAATCTGCTACTTAAAACTGAAGAAGCCTGGTGATGCTCTGGATCATGCACACAGGTAAAAAATAAATATTGATTAATATTAATAAATACTGATCTAATAATGAGGGGAAAAAAAAAAATCAATAAACAACTTACACATGGCACTGATGCTTAGATTCTCAAAAACTGAGATATTAAGCCACAATAGCCATGTGTACACTTACTGCTTTGATATTGCAGTTGGTAAGGATATGCAGGTGAGTCACATACATAGTTCAGGGCACCCTTAAGATTGAAGCTAGATAAATATAAACATGCTCAGCCTTATATGACAGTAATGATTTTATGAGCTCTTTATCTTTTTCAAACCAGATTAGCTCAGGGATGGCTTCAAATTATTTTCATTACATAATTCATCTTGGACTCCCTGGTGAGGCACATCAGAGACCAGCACCACCAGCAATGAGTAAAGAAGCCAGGCACAAAATTTGCACATGGTGGAAATGAAATTCCCATTAGTTTCAGATGACTTAGGATTTTACTAGGTTTGTGCTGCCTTTAATGGCCCTTCAGGTAGCACAATAGTTTGTTAAGTGTGTGCATATCCTGCCAGCAACTCTTCATGACCAAAGGCTCTGTTCATTTTCCCTTGGATGAGAAGAACACTGCAATTAGTGCAGGTGAGGACTTCTTTCATATCGTCACCTCAAATGTAACCACAAAAGAGGAGTTATAACAAAAGAGGAGGTACATGCTTGTGCTTAATGCACAGGAGACAGTGGTGAAGAATAATGCACTGGTATAGAAATGCAATGTCATCATGGCAACAGGTTCAGTTAGCTAGATGCAAAGTCATGGGAGGTCTGAGAATCCTGACAATGACAAGGTCTTTGTTTCCCATCCCCACTCCTTTCCCGAGGACTTTTTGTCTGTGGAGCTATGCCTACCTGGAGCTAATCCACATTGTGTGGGTACATCCTTCAGACTAGTTCCAAGTACCATCTGGTTGGGGGCCTGAATGCCCATGAGTGGCTAGAGTATAGTAGGTGCTTTCCCAGGGCACACCTGGTGGGCACACAATTGCATTGCTTTCACCTGGAGTATTCTGTTAGGGGAGCCTAAGCTAAGGAAGAGGGGAAGACTGTGAGATTCTTATTAAAAATAAACAACAACCAAAAAAATGCATACCTCAGACAAAAAAAAATCCCACATTTTTTCATGGCTTCACAGGGATCATGTTAGTAAGGAAAAAATACGTAAAGTTTGACTGGATTCCCAATTTTTGGAGAAGTGGCAGTGATCACTCTCTTATTCTAACTCTGATTTCCAAGAACACTAAAATAAGGAAGTTATTTGGACAGTCTAAACATAACTAGAAGGGGAAATACTTTTCTTTACCTCCTTTTAATTATCTTGATTTCAAAAGTGCTACAGAAACTAAAGTCTATTCATACATGCTTTGGTTTCAACTGTCTTAAAACAAAACCCATGACCTACAGAGAAAATAAATGGAGTTAGATTGAGACCACTGGAAAACTGCAGTAGGGAAAAAAAAATCCTCCCTCTTCTTTCTTAGCACAAAGAAAGTGGCAATCAGTAATGCCTATTTTCAACATAATTAATTTAATAACCTGTAGAACAGGAATAAATCTACTGACCTTGTTTGTCCCATTGTAAAAAGCAGGAATTGATAAAATAGTGCACAGGTAAAAAAATATTTTGAGGCATAATTAACATAAAGATAAAGCTGGAAATATAATCAAACCTATATTTTTCAAAAAGAACAAATAAATTACTCTGAGCTGCCCTACTAAAAATACCTTACTGTCATCAGTTAACTAGTGCATATAGAATTTTTATTGTCATTGAGTTTTTATGTCATCACCACATTATAATGGCTTGCTGGTAATCCTTTGGCATTAATCATGAATCCAAATTAAAATATTCATTTCTGCATTTATTAGCATTTACTGTACTATTCTTTCTTTAATTTCATGTAAATTTCACAGCTCCTGCATTCATTTCTGAAGCCTTATTAGCCAAAAATCACCTTTAATATGCTCACACATAGTGGTATCAAATATGCTAGGAAAAAATCTCATGAAATATCACAACTAGAGAAATAGACAAAACAGAGAAATACTCCAGCAGCTCAGTTTTAAAGAACAGACTTCATCAGGGGAATAGCTTTCTCATTCTTAAGAAAAGGAGTACAGTTTATATCATCAGCTTTAGCACGAGAAGCCAAGTCTGGGTCCTCCCAAAAAGTAGAAACTGTATTCTCTGGTCTCTTAACACAAACATTTAAGGCTGATTTTAGCACCCCTGGCACAACTGAGGGTGCTGGCTCGGTTCTGATCTTTTCTCAGACTCATACAAAAAATTTGCCCTTTGCAATCAAACACTATTAAAACCACTTCTCATCTGTCACAGCTCTGAACAAACGTACCATGGGTTGGCCTCACCAAGCAACATCTGCAGTAACCTACTTGACCACTACTTTTCATCATAAGCTAGCCATCAAAATAATTCCTAACTTGCAGGCTGAAGCTCTAAAATGAATCACGCAATATTTACATACCCTGTGGTCCTTTTGGCCCAGGCATTATGGCATACCAGGGTTTAATGATCTTAATAACCCCATATGGCTTGCTGAGAAATTAGATTTTCCCTTTGGTTCCAGAAGGCAATTTTCAATTATAGCAGATGGCAAAACAGTGAAGGTCTGAGAAGTCAAGAACTGACTAAGAAACCTCAGATTAGTACTTAGGCCTTATGGTGCTCAGCCTAATAATGTCAGTAGTTGAATTTTTGCCCCAAATGAAAACCATCTCGAAGCAGAGCCTAGCATTTTAACAGAGCAGTCCTCCAGCTGTGCCTGCTCTTCAGAGGGCCAGGCCCAACAGAGACATCCATAAAGCTGCAGTCACACGTGGAAGAACAACCCACAGTTCATCATGTACCCAGCTCAGCAACTACTAAGATTCAATTTTGTTTGAAATTGGAGAGAGCTATTCTGAACTCCATGACAATTGAAGGTGGAGGATCCTTCAAAGCATGATATACATTACTGTCTCCATAACACTCTATAGCTCCTAGTTTCTTTGTTTATTTTCCTTTTTTCCCCTCCAAGCAAGCTAAAATAAATCCACATTGACACCTTGTGCCTTGCTTTTTGCACATGGGAAAGTAACACAGAACTTCTGCATTAGAAATACAGTTTTTACCACTGCACTTGCACTTTCATAGCTGCTCTGGTCCTCATGGCACACAAGATTTGATTCCATGTTGTGGCTTGATCCAGTTGCCTAAGCATACTATGCTGATGATTCGATAATTCTATGATTACAGAATCACAGAATCTTAGGGGTTGGAAGGGACCTAGAAAGATCATCAAGTCCAACCCCCCTGCCAGCAGAACACCCTAGATAAGGTCACACAGGAACGAGTCCAGGTGGGTCTTGAATGTCTCCAGAGTAGGAGACTCCACAACCCCCCTGGGCAGCCTGTTCCAGTGTTCCATCACCCTTACTGTGAAAAAATTCTTCCTTATATTAACACTAAACCTCCTACGCTCTAACTTGCTCCCACTGCCCCTTGTCCTAACATTGGATGACATTGAAAAGAGCCTGGCTTCTTCTTCCTGACACTGGCCCTTAGCATATTTATAGACATTTATGAGGTCCCCCCTCAGTCTCCTCTTCTCCAGGCTAAAGAGACCTAGCTCTCTCATCCTCAGATCATCTCAGACCCTGTACATGGATCAAGCACTGGCAAATGTGGAAGAGGGTAAGCTTTCCTGCCTGGCAGCAAGAGACAACAAGTGTTTTGTCTCATTTCTGCCTACTTTTGGTCACTCCCTGCCCAATTGTAGTGTCACTGCTGGTGCCATAGGACTCCTCTGGAAAAATGCTCCTCAGCAGGGGACTGAGGCTGCCCCAGCATAGGTGAAAAGTCACTCCTCTTCCCAATGGGACTGCCACCATGCCACAGGAAGCATACAGCTTGCAGTGGGATGTGCACTGGGAAGTGCTATCTGGAAGGATGTTTGTAACCTGCCTCCTCCCAGAGCACCCCAGGCTTCAGTCCATGCCCTCCCTTTCTCCCTCCCTCCCTCTGGAAATTGTGGACATAAGTGCCGAAGGGAGGAAGAGGAATCAGATATTGTGGCATGTTTCTTTCACTAAAATCTCTAAGTCATGCCTGAAAAATATGCTCATGATAACAAGGACTGCTCTACAGAGCTATCTAAAACCTTTGGGGGTTAGCAAAGATTTTTCTGTGTCCTTGCAGACTCTGCTCCACAGCATGACCCACTGCCAATTCTCTCCCTTCTCTCCCAGAAAGGCAATGCATAGAGAATGTAACAAATCTATAAAGCTTTTTCTGCTATGCCTTTTTATGTGTTCAGTGGAAGGTAGGGCTCTCTAATGCCTCTTGCCCAATTCAGAGGGAGACACATGAAGTAGAAAATAGCACCTCTGTTAAGTAGTACACAGTTGCTTTAGTGATGACTTAACAGAGGGAATCTCTTATGGAGGCACAGTGGGGAAAAAAATCTAAAACAACTAAAGGTTTAATTCTAAATCCTCTTCCTAAATGATCTAAATAATAAATAAATAATCTAAATCCTTCCTCAATAACTTTCCAAATACTTACAAAAGGTTTAAAATAATTGTTAATGATCAAGCTTTACGCAGCACCTGTCAGAAAAAAAAAAGGCATCTCACAACTCCATCAGTGCGCTTCAGGCAGGATAATTCAGGACTCTAATCCAGATGAATTCAGAGCTTCTATACTAAAAATCCAATATTCAGCTACTTCTTTGTTCCCTAGCTTCCTTACTTTGCAGCTTAAAAAAAAAGGACTATATTAAAGTAAGTTAGAGAGTGAAATTCTAGAGAAATGTTAAATAATCAAAAATAAATAAATAATGCAACAATGCTGTGATACAGTGCAGTCAGTGAGCATTAAAATGGAGACAGAACAGAAGAGCTCAAGGAGGGCACAGATTTTTTAGGTAGAAGTAGGAAATGAGAAACATGGCTAATGCTGCTAATCTGTGGGAAGTCTGTAATGTAATGTATACTTTGCTCTAAACTACTCTCCTAATCTCTTTACCTCCTCAGAAAAGGGAAGAAAAAGAAGAATTAGCAGCACCTAATTACTTCAGCAGTTGTTAGGCATATTGCAATATACATAATAGATGAGATATTATTAATACAAAGCTATTCCATTGAGATGCTCTGGATAATATAAACCCAAAGTACTCTTAAAAATAATTCCTTCTCATGCAGCATTTCAAGTATTTCTATGTACTTCAACTTTTTATTACTTTTTAAATGAGCAGCTTTTTGTCTGGATTCTGATTCTCAACTCTAAATCATATGTTATTTCCAGGTTGGTGTATTTTATGGACTGAGACTTCCCCCACTGAGGGCAAAGGTTATATTCCCCTTGACTTTGATAATGTTATATTGCAAAAGCATTTATCTATACAATGTGGTGGGATCCTATTATAGAAAGACATATTTGGAAAAAAAAAAAAAGATTGTCTGGAAAAGCTACAGTTCCTCACAGATGGAAAAACCTACCAAGACTGAACTCTTATGAAAGAGTTGAGATGCATGACAGCAGTCCTAATGGCATCAGAAAAATTGGTGGTCAAGAAAGTGGTACTTGTACAGCTGAAAAGTGAGTGGGCAGTGCATTATAAAAACAAGACAGTGAATGCAGAACAGCTCCACCTGTGTCAAGATGTTTTGGGAGCTTTGAAACAAGATCTTTCTAAATATCTTTTTGTTCTGGACTGGAGAACATTCTCCTTTTTACCACCTTCACAGCTGAGGAACCAAGATTGTATAGCACATTTGTCTTATGCTTGCAATTCAAAGCAAATTGCTGCTACAAAACCTTTTAGCATGGCAGTTATATTTCACTTTACTGACAGAGAAAAGGCGTTCTGTGAAATCTGTTTTGGGAACCCACACTTCCTCCCTTCCTGTCTGTTTCGCTGTGAAAACTTCATGAGATGGTTTCTTCTTCTGTCCTCACCCATAGATGCCATAACTGCATTTTGCTTCTGATTTGTTGTACAAAAAAATCCAACTTCACAAAGACAATCAAGGTGTCCTTCTTCAGTGGAAGAGGATTTGCTCCTCTTTGATGAGACACCTACATTTGGCAGAAGCTTTTCTGTCTTTGTTAGCAGCTGTTTGGTGGGTCCAGTGATGGTGGCTCTTGGAAGGGATTCCTAATGATTTCTCAGATTACTAGACACCCCTTCTGGACTCTGCCAGATTTGCCTTCATAAGCTCTTGGAGCTACCTCTATCAAGTGGTCCTGACCTCTTTGTCCTCTAGGTTTTTCTCTCTAACACAGACGTTAGCTACATTTGCATGTCACTTGTTTTAAAAGAGTGGCCAGGGTAGGGAGGGAAGGGTGCTCCATCTTCCACAGACCAGAACACTCATGCAGGGGAAAGGTCCTCAAGTGCAGGGCAAGGTGGGCACATAGCCAGGAGTTTTGTGGTGACAGAAAGAAAACTCCAAGTGGATCAATGGGTCTGTACCCATCTAGCCACCAAAAAGAAAAAAAATCAAGCTCAGGAGAAAGCCCTTAATCTCCCTCATGTGTCCCTTCAGTTGGCTGTCATCACCACAAACACTCTCCTTCTTTCTTTAATTATTAATGCCTACTAGCACTGAAACCACCCCACTCTTCTCCTCTGGGAGAAAGTGCTTTCTGCATGCCTGCTTTCTTAAGCCTACCAAATATTTCCACCAGCTTGTTGCAACAGAGAGAGGTTTTTTTTCTCCTCTTCAGGATGTCAGTTTTAGTAAACTCTCATACAGAGCTGGGAAGCTGCAAGCTGTTGTGTATCCAAGACACATCTTTCTTAGTTCTCTACAACAGCACCACGAAGAGAAGTGGTTTAGAATACAAAGTTGGATATAAGAAAATGTATTACCATGAGGTCCTCAAATAAAACTTGAATAAAACCATAATAGAGCTGCATGTACAAATTGCAGGAAGCATGCTAAAGTTGATTCCTGGCCACCACAAGGTTCAGGAATTTGAGTTTCAGGAATGCAACTGCCTCTAGTAGAGATGAACTGTTAACCAGCCCTTGGGATCACAGAAGGGAGCATGGCAGACCAAAACAGATGTAAGACTAGTACTACACTGCAGA
This sequence comes from Galbula dea, assembly GCA_013399015.1. Taxonomy (NCBI): domain Eukaryota; kingdom Metazoa; phylum Chordata; class Aves; order Piciformes; family Galbulidae; genus Galbula; species Galbula dea. The sequence goes on along the minus strand of VWZX01007345.1, from coordinate 4,617,426 downwards.
TAATAAGCTATCTGCCACACAGATGAAACAAGGAAAAGAAGAAAGTTGAGGCTCAGTGTGGTTGTACAGAATTTATCAGGTTCATCTGTAAGTGTACAGGGGCTGGATGGTCAGCTGTGCCAACTGGCAGTGCTCACTGAAGGTAAAAGCATAGTACTGGTCTATGGCACTTGAACCCATGGTTCTGCTAAATCCTAGCTGACACATGGCTTGCACTGGCATTGGTTTTAATGTTGTGGTGAAGAATGCCTCAGTGACCACATAGGAACAGTTGCTCGGTACCAGTGACACACGCATGTGCCAGCACAACCTCTGCCATATTGACCTGCACTAGCTTTGCATACCTCTGCAGAGAAGCACATCTTCCTTTAGCCCTGAGTTCTAACTTCTGAAAAATCACCCAGTTCCCCTCTAATAGTGAATTATACATTAAAATGCATTTGTACAGAAGACCACACTGTATCACAGGAACTCATTGGACAATTAAGAAAAAGCAAAAGGTTCTGCCGCTCTCATTAAAGAAATAACTGCATGCACCTTTACAAAGGAGCTAGTTTTCACTCACAGTACCAGCAAGAAAAATGAGTTTATCTGCTTTTAGTGGTGAAGTGCATTTTTTCATTTGTTCATCTATGGAATCATATCACTGGCCTTTATAGGCCAAGAAAAAGTCAAATACAAATGATGTGGTGGATAGCAGCACAAGCACTTTTTCGTGTCCCTCTGATTAGAGTTGAATCCCCGTTACTTTTGGGAAGGAATTTGATGAAGAATGTGCTCCTTAGAGGAAAGGGAATATGATTTCTAGCAGCCTGTTTTGATGCAGCAATCCTAGTTTCTTACCATACCTGTTTTCTTAACACTGCACAGTAAGACTGAAAAACTTGGAGAGTAATCCACAGACTAACATGTGCATACTCCAGTTCCGTGACGGGAAAAGAGTTGATGCTTTCTCCCTCCCCTCCTTGCAGTTTGAAAAAAGATAATAGGACAAACAGTGTATTATTTTTAAGAGAAGATGTCAAGATGAAAAAATGAAAATGTCAAAAAAGAGGCTGATATACAACATTACTTAAGGACTGCTTTGTTGGGAAAAACTGACCAAATGATTTACGAAAGGCTTTTAACAGGGCAGTCTTTGGATTCCAGTGAAGATGAAAAATAAATGAAAATCTATTTCAAGTTTACTTTAGCCTAGTCATTTGACAGATGAGGGCAAAACCTGGCAAGAACACAAGTTTTAATCTTCAGATGTAGTGACTTTATTTGCAGTTTTGCGGATTAGAAGTTTTCTCTGTGCAGAAGAGGAGCTATCCATTTTCAGGCCTTTCCTCTTGAAACTACTTTTTCTACTTGAAGCTTCCATAAGAGGCCCATGACTAAAAAGACCCAAAGACTGATGCTTCTGCTCATGGCACAAAGCATCACATACAGAGATTGTCCTGAGTGTACTGCAGCTGGTGGGTCCACCACCTTCTTCCCTTCCTAATTCTTGGTTTAAGTCTCCTTCTTGAAACACAACCCTCCTAATTAATTACTGAATTAACCAGCCTAGTATCAAGCCTGCTCATGGCTGGAGGTGGATCTTGGAGCATGGACTTGTTCTCAGTGTGCACAGCCTGGCACATTTCTGCCTGGCCAGATGGGCCCCCCATCTGCTCCTATTTGAAGGAGAACTTCCTGGAATTAGGGTTTTCCTCTTAACCTTTGTGTGTATGATTCCTTTGCTTCTTATTTTCATTCAGGGCTTTTTTCCGCCCCCCCACCCCGGTTTCACCAAAATCAACCTGAAACACGTCAGAGTCAGATTTAAAAGCAAAAGACAGAGCTCTGCAGTTTTAGGACACTCCTAGCATCAAATTAGACCTGCTCTGCACGAAGGCTACTAAACCAGAGCTGCATCAGTTCAGTAAAGAGCTACTTTTGGGTAGAACAGTAATAACTGCAGAAATTATTTCTAGTTCGTAGGCTACAGAGAGCCTAGCAACATCAAACCAAACCACCTGCAGTCAAAGGTAGCTTTCTGAGGTTTGTTCAAGCTATTAGGGGGTGTTGTAATATTTTTCAGTATAGAATTTCTAGATTGAGAGAAACAGTTAATCTTTTTGAGACTAGTATAAAAAACAAGATAGAATTAGGTATCAGCTCTCCATTTTTCATGAAAATCTGCCACAGTTCTATATTTATTATAAGCCTGCCAAAGCACATCCTGCTCAAAGACTTACAGAAAATGTGTTGCTAACTACCAGGGAATTATTGATTTTTTAATTTTTTCCCCTCATAGTGCTATTTCTTGGCTGTGGTAGAACCAATAACCTGGAGAGGGGATGAAAAAATAAATAAATCAATATTACTATTATCAGCTGCTGAGTACAGTTTACAGGAGCAATAATCTCTTTTAAAATGGCTTGCAGAAGTACCAGTTGTCATCTACAGAAGGTATTGCTGTTCCGGTCAAGTCATTAAATGCTGACAGTGTTTGATGTTTTGATGATTTTGTTTTGGTTAAATTAAGTAAGTTTTGGTGAACATCAGTATTGTCTAAGCTTCAGACCTGAACCACATTTGGCTGAGAACTGCAGTGTTTGCACTATCTTTACACTTATGGTTACTGGTAAAAGTGACTCACTCTCCTCATTAAAAGCAACTAAATTTTAACAGCCTGTGCTGTTTCATACACTGTATTTCAGTTCAGAATTTAGATGTGCTCCCTGTAACTAAGGTCTGCTCTTCACCAGCTATGTCTTAAGTTGCACAAAATCATTTCTCACTGGCTTTTCTCTCACACCTTCTCAGAGAGGTGGTTCCTGCAGAGCAATGTTTTCTCTCAATGCAGTTTTCTGAGCATTTTTTCAAGTACTGGACTGGGAAAGAATAGTTCTGAGATGCTTCCTAGTTTCTATACTTCCTTAGTATGGTCTTCAGCAGAGCAGCATCTCCAAGGACCTGAGCATGACCTAGTGGTTAGGATTTGGCCCTCTCACCACTGGGACCTGGGTTCAATTCCTGGTCAGGGAAGCTTTGTTGTGACCTAGTCTTAGGGAATCCTGCTAGGGCAGGGGGATTGGACTAGATGATCTTTCAAGGTCCCTTCCAACTCCTAACATACTGTGATCTCTGCTCACACAGGGGAAAGCTTTAAATGTCACTGGTTACATCTACCTCATCATTTTGGTTTGGAACAATAGTAGCATTGTGATGCACTTTACCCAGATTTCTCCATTGTCTACACACTAGATTATTCACAGAACAATTTTGGCACTCACAAACTAGATTAATCTCAGAGAAAACTACCTCCCTGTTCTATATGAGCTGTGCACCAAATCCAAGTAGTACCAAATGAAGGGACAGAAACCTAAACCAACAGCTGATCTTCAAGGCAGCTTTGAGTAACACCCGCAGGGACATTTTGTTTAGGGGAAGAGACTAATTCCAGTCTGAAATAAAAGCCCCATCTGTCTCCAATACAGATGTAGGGGGCTCAGCATTAGCTTCTCTGATCTATGAATTCCAATGCTTCTCTAATTATTTGCAAATCTAGATGTAACCAGAGCTTTAGGACTTCTTCTTGCCTTTGAGAAAACAGCAGAAAAGTTGATTTGATTCACAAATCTACAGCATCTTAGAGATACTTTTAGGTATTTAAACTTATTTGGAAGCTCCTTCTGAAGGCCACAGACATACAGTCCATTGGTCTTTTACAATGCACTGGGTGCTTCCATAAATGTGAATTTACGGCTGAATGTGTTTATGTATTTGTGTCAGTTTCATGATGAATAAGCTTTAGTAAAATATTTGGCTATGAAGAGGATTTGTTCCATCCTCACTAGTACACTGAAGTCACAAGTGCAGCAGTCTTAATGCTAACAAGACATTGAAAACTTTCCATGAAGAGACAAAAGCCAGTCTGTAAGTCTTCTTTGAAACAGAATTTACTGCTTATACTGTTAAACTCTTGCTTGATGTCATAAGCTACCATTAAATGCTTTATAAAACATGTAATGATAAATATAAACCTTTGCATCATAGAGCACACTACATATACCTTTTCTTCACACTCTGGAAGAAGAGCTCACAATTAGAACTAACTAGATGTAGAAGGAGCTGTCACTCTTGTTCTTCCCCTGTTCAGATCAGAAGGTTACCCTGCCTGCCAGTCTAACTGCTTAACTTATGCTATTTTTATCCTTCCATCTTTTACTGATACTGACTTAAAGCCTGTAAGTTGTTACACCTGGAATTGCATCTGCTGAAGTTAAAGGTCTAAGAAACATGGCAAAGTCCACCCACGTGGAGCCTATCACTTGTACAGAAAGTAGTTCAAAAATCTTCCAAAATAACATTAAAATACATTCTAGATGCACAGGCTTTCCAGGTAGATGGGTCAGACAGCTGTCAGTCATGTTTGTGGAGCTAGGGGTTAACAAGAAGTTGTACTGTAGTATTTTTCCTTATGCTACCTGCAAGCTAGAGGCAATATAGAATATTGCCACAGGACCTACTTTCTAGAACAATACACAAGACTCTAATGAAACTGCATTTGTGATATAACCTCAATAAAAATTTTAATAATGCTTGTTCACCTATCACAGCTGTCAAGAGAAAGTGGTAGTTCATATTACATTGGAGACATACAGTGTTGAGTGGTATAAAGGGTATGCAGCATGTGCCTTCGTCACAGGTTATTAGTAGCTTTTAATGGTCTCAGAAATTAAAATCTAAACTGATCCATCTCTCCTCTCTTTTAAAGGAGCATTACTCTGAACCCAGCTAATTTCCAGAACCACCTGCGCCAAGCTGCTGCTTTTAGGTGCTTAGAGAGATACTCTGAAGCTGCAAGGTACTCTGGTGCTCATGGATTTCTAATGGTTCCTCTCCATCCCTTTCATTCCAGCTCTCAGTAGTAAGGATATCATCTTATATCCAAGGCTCTTCCAAAATCAGTGGGAGCTTCGTGTTGGCTTTGTGTCTGTGATCTCACATGCAGCAGAGCTCCAATCCTCCCAGTTGGCGTAACATGAATCATCCCAATTATGTTCCTAGCTGCAGTTAGGCTAATACATGTAGGAGAATTTACTTGTTCTTGGGCACAGGAGTGAGCCCTGATTAGGCCCCATGTCTGCACCGGGGCAAAAGCTGCATACACACAAACATCTGCTGCTCCCTGGTTTCCCTGTGACGCTGGGCAGAAGCTGAGTGCTCAGGTTGATGGGGATTGGGGGGGTGCGGGGGGAGGAAGGGAAAGAAAAAAAAAAGAAAGAAAAGCAGAAAAAAAAGAAGCAAAGAATAATTAAGATCTGAGAGAACACTCTGGTATGCTGCAAAATTTAGTCTGCGGGCAGCTGATGAGATTGGTGGTGTGAACGAGAACTGCTGGCAGGAGGAAAGCCTGCAAGAGGAAGCTCTGCCTCTACACTTGTATTAACACTCCCAAAATATAAAAGTTTCAACGTGCAGCAGCAGTTTTTTAACCACTTAAAATGCTTAAATGAAAGAAATGCCTCAGGAAATGTAATGGTGACTTGGTATGTAACACCATCACTACTAATGTTAGACACTTACAGAGGACTGCTCAGCTGAAGACCACAAGGTATGTCACAAAATATTTCACAAATCATTAGCTAACTAATGGCAGAACAGTCAGTGTGAGTTAGGTAAGAGACTGAAAGGGTCACTTTGCTCATCATTTAAGATGGATGCTAGTAGTAGAGCTCTGAGGCTATTAAAATAGCAGCAAAACAGTTTTTACAGGGAGTGGAAGAAGGCTTTATCCAAGCAGAGTTGCAGAGAGGATTTGGGGAGTTGAACTTCAATTTTCTATGCTGGACTTCAGCCAAAAACTCCAGGACAAGCACTTCTTCTGCAGGACATACATTGAGATTTTGTCAAAGTAATCCTCACTAGGTTTCACACATCAGGACAGAAGGAAGAAATGAATTCCACAAGGCAAGGAAACAGTTTTTCCATACTCTTCAGAAATATGATTTCAGATAAAGCTGCAATATATCACTTGACCATAAACCCACCCATATAAAAAAAAAACAAAAAACCAAACCCAACCCAAACAAAAAAGCTGACTTTTCAAACAAAGATGTTTTAAATGAAGTGAAACATTTTGTTGGGAAAAAAAAGTTTTGCCATAGTTACCAGATCTCCTTTTATATCTCATTGCTATCTGCCTCTTCTTCCTAAAATCCTGTGGATGTGTCAACTGAAAAATAAGTTGTCATGTACTGAATTATCAACAGTTGAGGTCCAGTGATCAGCCAGACATTTTAGAGCTGTGTTAAGAGAGTATTTGTGACAGGTGGGGAATCCTGCCTAGGATATTTTCTAGCTCCAAAATTCACTTAGTGTCCGAACAGATCAAGTGACACAAGGAGAATCGGTTGGAGGGAGGGGGGGCAGGAAACATTTTCCCTTGGTGTCAAGTTAAAGATACTTTATAATTAACAACAGTAACACAAGTTTAAAAAAAACACTTTCAGAAACTCATCTTTCCTAAGATACACATAAATGTCTATATTTGGGAAGACAGCATGAACTAAGGTGGTGTTCATAAATATGAATCAAAAAAATAGTGGCTGGTGTTACTGCAGATAAGCAATCAGTAAGTTTACTACATCAGCAGGCAGGAGGGAACTGTGTCAGCCTTTTTTCCCCACATTGAGTAGCTTTCAGGAAACTAGATGATTTTAAATAAGATTATGTATTTTGTACAGGAGAGGAACATTCTGACAGACTGAATCCAGAGTGATTCCAAAAGCAGTGACTATAGCAGTATTCAGAGTTTAGCCTATTTTAACATAGTGTTATAGCAACTGTGCAGAGCTACTTCTGCAGATTGTGTTAAATTAAGCTTAGCACTACTTCTGTCATTTCACTGGAGTCACTGGTCTTAGTCAAGCCCCACTAATGGGGCAGAATGTACTCTGCTCATTACAGACAGACCATGGCATACAGATGTTCAGTTGTAGTTTCTGGAAATGCAAACTTGGTTTTTGTTAGCATAAGCCATCACTTATTTCTGCTTGCTTTTGCATGAGAACAAGGTCAGTATTCCCCTTTCTGCTTTGAAGTACTCTTTACCTTCACACCCCCCTCATGTGATTTTTAAGTTATTGCATAGTAACATTCACACAGCCCCCTGTATGGGTATGTGAACAGGAGTGGCTGGTTGTGGCTGTTCTGCTTGGCACAAGCAGGATAGACAATCACATTTTATTCAGCCTGCTTATCAAGCTAAGATCTCCTGAGATTTTGTCACTGAGGACATACCAGACCAAATTCCTTGACTGAGAGAAAGTCATAGGTTAAAGTGGGGTCAACTATAATTTAAGCTTCTCTCAAGTTCCTCTGGGCATAATTTTCACTGGTACAACCAAGTGTCAGGAGAATAAGCATGTGAGGCAGTCTAAATGCAAGGATGTCTGAATTCGTTTAAGGAGTCTGATATGCCCATATCTGCATCACTTCTGAATTTTGTCAGCTGCAATAGTGATTCCTTTGGGGTAGCACTATGGTAAGATGCCATCACGTAGAGAGCAGCCTAAGGCATTTTGGCATTGTAAAGCAATCCTAGAAGCACCACTGTGGGGTCACAGCATCAGCAAATGATGAATTCCAAAGTGCTGCAGCCATTTCCACAATGATGTCAGCTAGTAAATATTTTTCTCCTCTGTTGGTATCTCTGATGTTAGAAGACTGCTCTTGACAAATGCAGTAAAGATTTAAACCTCAGAAGGGAGAAAACCTATTTCAGTTGAAAGACCAACTTGACCCTTGAACAAATGGACATAAATGTGTTATATATAAATTTAGTCAGGGAGTTACAAGGAAATTTTAGGCATTAGAAGGCATTTAAGCTCAGGATGAGCCTCCAATATCAGCTACTGGTAGTACCCTGGCAAAGAGCACATGGCTACAGCTGGTCAAAAGATCACTTAATAACAAAAATGGAAAGTTCAAGGAAAGGGTCCTGGGCTTATTTCTCCCCCAAACTCAAGAAAATGCTTTTGGAAAAGGCTGAGGAGAACTCAATCTTCCTGGCAATATAAGGACTGCTACCTTAGGGAAGGATGGGATAAAGGACATGTACATGCAAGCTACAACAGAACCTCAGAGGACCAAACCACCTCTAAGGACAGAGCAGAAAAACCACAGGCTCCTGTTTTCAAGGACAAGAGTGCTAGAAAAGGAACATCACCCAAGAGCAAGCCTCACAGCTCCTGAAGGAAGAGTTATCAGAGCCTATGCGTCCTTGAAGTCACCAAGCTCATGGGCTGTGACCCCACAGCTGCCTGTTACGCATCCACAGGAGAAGGTCTAACCAGATGAGCAATAAGGCATGAAAGCAATTTTTCTTCTTTACTCATAATGCAGGCTATTGCTGACACTGAATAGCCTTGAATCAGTAGTAAGGTGAAAATCTTCTGTAACATACAGAAAAATAAAGCCACATATTTGCTTTGAAACCCAACTTTTAAGTACAGAAAGGATTTTGCTCCTTTTTCTCATTAAGCTGTATAGCTCTCATCTTTCTGCTAATCAAAATGCTGTGCTGATTTAACAGTGTCACTGTGTTCTGCGAAAAGCTTAAGATAGCTCTTTTATCACCAGTTAGAACAGTAGTGACTTGAAATTAGTTGTATACATGTAGGGGAAAACAGACTGCCTGTCCCTCTGCCAGAACAAACAACTCATATTCATCTGACTGCACAGAGTAGGGGTAAGCAATCCTTAAGGAGGAAATTTTAGAATCCTAATAGCTGTAGCATGGCTGACTCAGCTTTTTGACATTCCTATTTAAAAAAAAAATATAATAATCTAAATAATCCTATCAGCTGAAAAGCAAACTAGGTCTGCAAGTAGTAAATCTCAGCCTTCTTGTAATAGTTCAGGTCTTTCCTTCAAGTCAGGCTTGAGAGTGTAGTGAGAAAACGCTAGGTGAGTAATTTGGGTTAGTTTTTATGTCTGATTTTATTTCACAAAGCATAGAGTTGTACTACTGAAAAATCCATAAATAGTTGGAGTTGTGGATACAAGCTCAAGAAGTCACCAGCTGAATGCCTCTTCTTGCACCTACCTGCACCTATGCTACCTGCCTGAAGTTTCTCTTGGAAAAACACAAGGGAGCTTATATTCTTTAACATAATTGTTTCAGTTTTCCTAATCTTAACAAACAAAATCCAATTCTATAAAAGCAAAACCACAAATAAAGTCTGTTGTTACAGCAGCAGAGCCCTCAGCCCCTACCCATCCACACCAAGAGCCTCTCTGGGCCCTGTAGTTCACCAGCTCAGAGCAAGCTCTGGCAGCCAGCACTGGTAGTTTATTCTGTTATGGGAGTCAGAGGGATCAGAGCCTTGTGGCTGCTCTGGCCTGTGGGCTGCCGACCCCCAGGGATCCCACAGCCCCCACCCACAGAACCCTGGGGCTGGCCCCAGCTGAGCTCATCTCCGCTGTTACAGCCTGGGCTATCCTGGCAGGGAGCAGGACCCCCCTGTGCCAGCAAGCATATTGCACGGGGAAGACACGCTGCCCAGGAGCAGGAAAGAGTCTAGAGCTGGTTTTCCCTCCACACGTGAAGGGATCCCAGAGCTTCTGCTGGTTGTGTGACCTCTGTCCTCCCTCGAGTAACACTGTGAAAGGAGCACTTCATAAATTAGATCTAGGAAAGCAGCTCTGACAAGCATTGGGGTCAGCCAAAGCCCATAGGAAAGACCCCACAGCCTATTATTTAATCTGACACCAATGTAAGATGTTAGCCCATGTCTACAATTACTGGCACACACATTAATCACTTGAGATTGTCCGAGAGTCAAACAGCAGCTCATTCAGACAGGGTTAGGTCAGAGGCAGGAGGCAGTCTTCAGGACTCGTTTCTCCACACCCCTTGCCAGAAATAAATTGAAACACTGACAGTACAAAGTATGCCCCTGACCCAGGAAGCATAAGGCCCAAAGAGACAAAACAGAGGACAGCAAGGACCAGCTAGAGTCCAGGACAGGCATGGACTATGTACCTCTAGAAGTTTCATGGCACCTCTGTTAGGACCAGTTCCTCCCAGCTCTCCCATCCCTTCTCCAAATGGCTCAGCTGTGAAGGTAACACAGGAACTGAGGCCACCCACATCTCCTGGGGTACGTACAGCACATCCATTTTGACTAGTGCTTATTTCACATCAAGATCTTACTGGGCTTAGTGACCTGTTCTGTTGAGCATCCCCTGTCATCTTAAGAGAGCTGTCATTTTCCTCTGCATTGCTCTCAGCTCAGGTGTGTGAAGCAATTCCTGTGCCCTCACGTGGCAGTTGCCATTAAATGAGAAAACTTTGTTATCACCACTCAGCAATCTCAATACAATGCAGAAAGTAATTTCCTGCATGCAACAGTGGGACAGACAATAATAAATACAATAAATGTATTCTAAATACAGGTGTCATTTTCCTTGCAGGAAACTTATTTCTGCTATTGAGCAAAGGGCTAATGACCCAGAAACTTCAGCAAAAACAGCAGGCATACCCTGTCACCAACCTGGAAGCATTTGGCAGGACAGAAGTGTTTTGTAGCAGCTTCCTAGTGCAGTTCTTGCTCATTGGTGAAATGTTTACAGACATTTTTAGCCAATCCTCTACAGCAATTAACAACGTCAAGGTGTTATGCATAGATAACATTCTGCCCCATTTTGGGGCTAGTAACATAGGTCAATCCTGACAGTAATTTCATTCCTGCTCAGTATTCTGGAGTTCTGTTTCTCTCTCATCATCTAATGGTTTTCAGCTGGCTCCATAACTTCAAAGTAATGGGTTGACATTTATTTAGGATACATGGAGATACTTAAAAATTAACTGTTATTATTTTATTCAGTTTTCAAATGGGATAACTGCATTAAAATGACTGCCTCCCACTTATTCCAGTTAGAAACATCACTTTTCTCTTCTAGTCTCCACAGAAAATAAGCAAGGTCATCCAGAAGAGAGCAGTAGCTCATTTTGCATCTTGTATCTCGGGCTCAGTCTTACTGTATGAGAGATTTCAAATACCTGGATGTCTGCATCAGCTCAGCTAAATAGGAATTTTAATATTCCTGTTTCACTAAAAAAAGAAAAAAAAATAGACTTACCCTTTTCAAACAGTGGGTCTGCACAGGACTAACATCACAGGGTAGAGGCTAAGGCCTTCTATTAGTACCACTTCCTGCAGATCCAGGTGAGATCACTTGAAGTAGCGAGCAAAGGTAATTTTCTGCCACTTAACAGCCTCCTGATCTTAGTAGCAATTGGGGCTGAATAGCCTAGAGGAGTAGAAGTTACTCTACTGTGCATAGGCTGTGATTATTCCTCATCCTTTGTTGTCTGCAGAGAAACTCTTCTCTCCCTTTCAGGGCTTCTCTCTGTGCAGCTCAAGGGGAGCAGTCAAGGCTTAAAGAGCTGACCTTGAGTCTTGCCCTCGTATCTTTTCCAGTGTTTCCAGTGGTAAATGAACACACAAATATTTAGCACCAACGCTAATGTCTTGCCTTCCTTGGAAATGTAACACTTTGGTGCATTCCAGAAAACTGTGTATTTCTTACACCAGTACCATCCATTCTCTCGACACAGGCTTGGGTTGCAGCTGTGAAGAACTCAGCCGTACCCTGGCTGTTAGTGTCAGCAGCTGTCAGACAGCAAAAGCTACCTTTGACTCTTTTATTACAAGCCCTGTGCATGCCTGGAGATGGGCTGAGGGAGACCGTTTAGGAGCTGTGGTGTGCTCTTTGCTTGCACGTATAGAAATATACCTTATTATTCTGCACCACCCAGTGGCCAGATAGAGCAGATAGTGCAAGACACCTTTGGAGCTAGGCTGACTATATTAATACAAATGGGTTTGCTTGTGCTGTGGAAATTCATCCTGGCCTGAACTAGCAACTTGGAAAGAAAACAGTTGACTATAAAACCTTATGTTTTGAAAGAAGGAAGTGTCACATGTTCTCTGACATCCATCCCTACATCCATTCCTAAGGTGTTCCTGAAGATGTGTTGTCAGCTGCTTCAATTCTCCTATCAGACAGAGCTCTTTGGTGGGCTGCACACTTGAAACTCAGGCATGCTTTAAGTATTTCAGATTAATAACTTAAAACAGGTTCTGTAAATACACGGTAAATATTTCTGAATATGAAATGGTTGTGTCAGAAGTAGGCAGAGATGCACATATCTTTGTTCTTTACCATTCTTTACCGTCTTTAAAAACTGTAAAAAGAAAAGGTGGCATTTCATCCAGACAGATGCATTACACCATCAAAATGGGAGCTATTTTCCCATTCTTTTGTAGCTTATGTTCCCTATGCTCAGGAGAGTTCAAAGTTGAACTCTTAATCCCCTAGAGGGACAAATCACTAGTAGTGATTTCATGTAGTCACTCTAGAGGTACAAATCAGAGCGAGGTCTGTTTCTGGCCAGCATTACTGGTCAGAATCTCCACATGACCTTACAGCTGACCCCAACTGATAACATCACATACCTCATTGAATATACAGATATTGTAACACGACAGGGAGCAGTCCCTCATTCTGTGTATGGGAATATCAGTTAATGTATCAGGAAATTTTGTCTTTCAAAGATTTCTGCTTTCTGCTTTTCCCAAATCCATCTTGAGGAGCAGAGTTAATCCTACTTATCCCTACTGTACTCACCATAGAGCTTTTTTTTATCTATGGAGTTCCAGTGAACAATGAAACAACTCAGCTTCATTCTCAAGATATATATTATCCCCATAAACCTTTAATAAAAATCCAATCCCACAGTATGTTGTAGACTTCTGCATGCTTCGTTCCACCTATAATTTTAGGTGTAAAATGGACTGTAATTCACAAAGGATAGCTTGGTTTGTCATTACAGATTCCCCTCTTGATCTGTATTTAGTATTTTATCAGACTGCAGGTTGGACCAATGTTTTTGATGGGCAAGTAGAAAAGAAGTTTACAGCTGGTTTTGTAACTAATTTTCCAACTTTTTAAAAAACCATACAACAGGTATTTAGTAAAAGTGTAAATAATACTGGGCTCACCCAGGCAAGAAGAGATTAATGTCTACATGTAAGCAGAAATTACAAGAATTACCTGAACTGTGCAGTTACCTATAAGAGTGACTATTTTAGCTAAATTCTTTATGTGTTCCCCAGACAATTTAATCAGACACAGGAAGGGAAGTTTCAGTGTCAGGAAGTTTCAATTTCGTCTCTCAATTTTTTAATATCTTTGTCTTAGTTGGAGGAAAGTAAATTTTTCTCTTCTTCATTAGCACATAGAAGGAAGTAGAAGCATTACATTGTAGAGTGTAAAAAATTATTGCAAATTAAAATCAGAAAGCCCTCCAAAGAAAGAAGAAACCTTCCCAATGTCCATATCATTGAAAGAAGTTTGGTCAGCCTCACTGAAATATTCTTAGACGTGAAGCCATCAAAAAAAGAAATACAAGCGAGTATGGTGCATTGAGATATGTGCAGGCAATAAGCCTTCACTCTGGTGAAGGTCAGAGAAAAAGATATTACTGAGCTGGGTCACTGGCTGAGAATCTTAAAACATAATATCATATATAGTATTTCCTTAAATAATATTTCACTTATGTCTCATTTCAGAATACCTCACAGGCTCATGAGTTTCTCACTGAAAGTCTTTCTTACCTGGATTACTGTAGGCCACATGGATAGGTACTTCCTGGGAGATAGGAACTCAGCTCAGTGCTTTATGCCTTCTTGTGTTTCAATGGGAGTCAGGCTTTTAACCTGCTTTAGTATCTGTCCTTTAGCTTCTGAGTGTTTAGGTCCCTAAATATTTTGCAGTGCCCAGTCCTGTAACCATATTCATACCATGAAGTGTCATTTCACCTGTGTTCCTGTGTATGGAAATTCATAGCTTACTATTCTATGCATCACTTTAGTTCTGTGAGTTGAGCCTTGGAGACCTTCAAAGAAAACTCTCTGACCTGGGCATATTTGGCGTTGCAGCAGGCCATAACCACGGAGCCTTAATGCTTGTGTTTCTTTGGAAACTGGAATTTTTTAAGTCCCTCGTAAGCACAGAGGCTACAGGAGCAAGCATCAGTCCTGACCTGTGTTTGCTCTCCTACAGCCAAGGGACTGAGAAGTGAAATTGGGATGGAAGTACTCGAAAGGCTCAGAGGATCATTATGTATGTGCCTTGTCGTTCCTGATGTAACGCACAGCAGTACAGGGGAAATCTAGCAGGGACAAAAGCAGATGCTGAAAAACTAAACACAAATGCTGAAAATGTGTGTTTCTGGTTTTTTAAATAAGAACAAATCAAGAAGGAAGAATAAAGAGGGAAGGCACTTGTGTGGAGTGCAGCAGTGCTTGGGGACCTCTGCTACAAGCAGAGCAACATGGAGCCAAGCACACTGCAAAGAATTAGCAGAAGATTGTACCAGGAGGACTTGCACACCAAATAAGTGGATCAGTCAAATGTGATCACCCACATTTTACAGCTGATGCAGTGAAACAGAGAAAGATGAAACTGCTTGTCTAAGAATGGATTCCAGATTTGTTCAGGGCTCTGCACACATCTCCACCTTTGAAAACAGTGCTACACTGGGAGAAGAAAGTGTTGACTACCACCAAGGAGTGAGAGGTGATGGATTGGATATTGTGTTGTGATGCCAGTGGGATGCCCATGGCCTGTAGTGGAGATGGCAAGGCACGTGGCAGGTGTCTCTGTATCGACTGGTTGTGTTCAACCCCTGGCAGTGCTCCTGCAGCAGCAGGCAGTGATGGGGTGATGTTCAGGGTTAAGGATTTGCCTGGTTAAGGATTTGAATCTTTGTTTCAAAGATTTTTAATCTTTCAAATGACAGCAGTCAGAGGCAATATATCTATAGGATCCCAAACTGTAAATGACACTTGCAAATGTCCTTTGACTCAGGAAAAGACATGGCTTTAGTGCTTGAGAGTTGCTCTCAGTTTAGATTGACAGTCCCTTCTTTCTGACAAGGTGGCCACAGGAGGCCACCACTGGTCATGTACGCTGCTAGGGACTAGCTATTGCCATTGCCATAGGAGCTGCAAGTTTTGTAGACTACCTCCAGTAGACCAAAGGCACAGAGTTGCATGACAGATTCATTCAAAGTCTTCCCTCAATTTCGTGTCAGGTGTTTATTTCCCTTCTGCACCTCAGGACACAGTGAAGATCTTTCCTTGAAACGATCACCAAGTCAAGCAGGCAAAAGTAGACGCTTTGCTCACCTTCTCTGCTTCCTCCACAGGACCAATATGTCATTCCTGGGATTAAACTCTGACAGCATTAGGGGTCAGTGAGAGTTTTGCCAATGGTTTTCAAGGCAATGAGGATTTCATCCTTTGTTCATCCTGTGCCGGCTGAGCTAACAATATTCAATTAGAAACTGCTCTTTGTTCTCGTGCAGTCAAGAGGATTTTTGCCAGTGATTTGGATGAGCATTGCACAAAGCTTATGGCTAAATCCAGTCCTCATGCAGAAACCCATGGATCCTACTGAACTGCATTTCGCCAGTGAAATTAATGGGAGCTGTACAAGAACATCTATAGGAAGATTTAGTTCTTGTTTGTAACAACATGTTACCCCCTGATACTGGGCCTGCTTTGAAATGTTTACTGTTCAAAAATACTGTGTATTTTTGGTTATGTCTCATTAAGAACATAATACAGCCTTGGAAAGTACATTCTGAAAGGGTATTACAATAGGATTGGGATTACTGTTTGTGAGACTTTTAACTAGGGGGAAATTTCAAATTCAATTTACAATAATGTCAAAGCACAATTAATATATAGGCAGTGATAAGGGGAACATGAAGAAGTACACATGGATAACACTACATCAACAAATAAACTTTTGGTGCTAGTAATTAGGTACACAAGATTATTATATGTTTAATTGACTAAAGTGACAATTTGGAATTACATCTAGTCACATTTAATTGGATTTGGAATCTCTTGAGGAAAGGAAACAGAGAGCAGTGTGGAGAGGCAGCCATAAAAGCAAACTGATTTTCTGAAGTCTGTTAAGACTCTGCATTAATATCCATTGCACGATACTTTTTTAATACCCCTCAGTCTAGAAAGGGTAATGGAATGATTGTCACAGACAGTGGGAGTACCAAAGCATAGTCAATTATGTGGCAAGATAGCTGATTACTTTTAGTTTGGGGAATATTTTTAACATATAGTTGAATCAAAGGTGAACTATGTCTGAGTTTCAAGTGCTATTCTCAGACTGCCATGCCATAGGGTGTTACACATGTTGATGCTGTCTTAGAAGAAATGTACTTAAATATAAGGTATTTCACACACAAAAACAAGAAGGGAAAAGCCAGATTGAAATATTGTGTAGCAATCACCAAATATTTGCTCAGAGTAAGGTATGGAAAAGCTGTAAAAGAAAATGGAGGGTGGTTTGCCTGCAGATAGTTTAGCTAGCTAAAGCCCATTTACTAATGCTTATTATAAAGTTGGACAAAGACTAAGAGTTATGTGTGATCTTTTAATACAAACCTCATGTTACACTCTCTTTATATTATCTGCTTTCAATATTGCTATGTATATCCTTCTCTCCCTGAACACTTGTCTCTTCTGCTTTTGTTATCAGGAGCACCATGATTGCTGAGTATATGTACTGCCTGACAGGAGGCACTGATCAGCATACAAACAAGCTCATCAAACTGTATTGGCAGGTAAAAATTGATAGCCCAATGAGGAAGGAGGTGTCTATCTCACTGTTAAGACCAAAATGAAGAATTACTGCTTAAAAGACTGCCGACAAAGGTAGCTCTTGGGCATATCAATCAACAGGACACTATACAGTACTGCTGTATTTATAATGAAGTAGATTTTCTTGGACTAATTTTAAGGGCAAAATTCAAGGTTGTTAACCCTTGGCTCATACTTCAATTTTATGGACTGCTGTAAAATTTAATTCTGAATACTGTATAGTCCCCTAAGCTTTTTTTTTTTTTTTGGTGAAGTCTTCCTACCTTACAACACTCTTCTCTTGCAATTTGCATGATACTAATCCTCTGAAACCTTTCCAAACTCTTCAACCGGAAGGGGAGGAAAAAATGACTGTTACAAATGGTCTCAGAGGAGCCTAAAGTGCTCTGTGAAGGATGGCTAGGCAAGACCCCAGTCTACAAAGATTACTTATGTAGGGACTAGACCATTGATTTCAATGAGACTCATCTCTTGAGTGATACTTCAAGATGTCTGTTCAGCCACATCAGCATAAATTCAAGTTTAAGGGTACCTGCTTCTGCTGAGGAGAGCTCTCACACAAGCTTGGAGGTGAAGGAATGCTAGGTGCTTTGCTGGGAGAGGCTTACTGCTGCAGAAGCTTAGCACTGGCAGTGGTGTCCAGTCTTCACCCTCCCAGTTTCTATCAGACCAAACTGCATTTCAGAGGGGGTGCAGGATTTGGACCTCAGACAATGGAAGACCCTTCTGCCTTCCAGAGCAGACTTGGTGCTCAGGTCCTCTTTGCCCATAAAAGGAGCTTAATGACACTAGGAAGAGAACATGTCCCTTGCAATAAAATTTCAGAGTCTGATTCTGATCTCATTTTGGGGAGTTTATTTTCTGTGAGAACATCTGTACTTTATGTGAAGTGGTGCAAAATATGTCTGACATAAGCCAGAGTAACCAAGATCAGAATCTGTTCTTTTATCTTCACTCACATGGTAAATTCTTCCCTTTAAATACTATTATTAGTTGCATTCTTATTGGTAAAATGGAATAAATCTCAGTCCTGGGAGCTGCTGAATTTCAGTACTGCTGTGAGTGCAAAGTGCATCTCATTCAGAGAATTACCCACTGGGCTAGTGTTTGCAGTGTCTGTGAACTTTCTTATATGCTTTCCAGCAGAGAATTTCTTCTGTATAGAACAGTTTGATTTTTTTCCCCACTGGGTCAGACTCATTTAAATTCTTGAGTTCACAAACAGGTTTTATGGAGGGGTCATTTCTTCGAAGGGAATGTCTTTTTGTTGTCTCTTAACACTGGTATCCTTTGACTTCCCTTCTTAATGGCATGGACAAAAAGCTTCAAAGAATAAGCCTTTAAAGGAAGTGCTGTCTTAGCTGTCCTCTCCCCCAGGAGTCCGGACTGTCTTGCTATGCAACAGGGCCAAAAAAGTGACACAAAGGACAAGATTCATCACGGTGCCTCCATGTTGATTCTAAACCAGAATGTGCTTGGGCTAAGGTGGGAAAGAACCAGAACAGAAGTGGGGCTGCTGAATCACTTCCAGCCATTATCATCATCTTCAGGATAGCAAGGGCCAAAGGATTTGGACAGTGGTAGGACTCTGATTCATCTCTGCTTTGCTCCAGATCTCACAGCTCGTTTCTCCTCCCGACAGCAAGTTCATGCGTGGGCCTCCCTGGACCTCTGTAGTACCAAGAGGTACCACCATGCTCTTTGTGCCCCTTTCCCACTTCTCCTTTAGCTTCCTTCTGAACCTGAGTTGCTGTCACCTTTGTCTGCAGAAGCTTTTAAATGTCAGTAGAGATCTAACCACTTGTTTGATCCCCCATCATGCTTGATTTTCACTGGGAGACAGAGATTGCTCTGCAATTTTGTGCCTTTTGTGCGAATGCCTTAGCGTGGGCTAGGCTAAGACTTCAGCAGTAATCTGTATGCTGACACACACACAGTAGAGGCAGCTGGGTGCCCAGTTCCACTCCCACTCAAGCTAATAGCTGCCACTTAAGAAATGCTGTTCATGAAGATATAGCCCCAGCACCAGCACCAACCTTTTCCTTCACAAGCTAAGTTCTGTGCACTTAGCATCAGGGATGACTTCAATGTCATTAGAGCACACAGCAAGAATGATGTAGGATGATGTAGCATGTGACAGTGCGCTGGGACTTTCCACCAGAGAGAGACCAGGCAGAGGTAACATGGTCTTGTTTTATTAAATATTCTCTCTATTTCATGGTGTAAAGCTAAAAATAACTTGTCACGACTATACATGCTCATGTGCCTTTGTAACCAAAGCAACAGCTAGTGATGCACACTTTTCTTGCTAACTACTCCTCTGCCCCAGCACTCGCTAGCATTGGCTCACAACCATGAGCAAAATTTCCTGAGGAGGAAGAAGCATAGATGGTGAACAGCACAGCTTTTCTTACTCCTGTGAGGGAAGATTTTCAGATTAGATATGTCATTCTTTGCTTTGATCAGGGGGTCATATATATAATCTTCTGGTCTGTCATTGACTACTTTTGTTTCTTCTTTTCATGATTCTTTCAACTGCTAGAAAAGGCTTTTCCTCCTCACAGCCTGTCTTTTACTTCTTTCATGGCTTCAAGACATTGTACAGACCACTAGAATCTTTCAGCTGATGTCTTGACTGCAAAACATTCAGGCCCTTAATTCACATCAACAAAGCTCTTTATTATTTATCCTACTTCTAAATCACTGTTTTTTCTCTCCTGATCTATTCCTCATGCACAGAGCACTCTTTACCTTGTATCTCCTTTGGTTTTCTTCTCCTGATTATGGTTTTATCCTTTCCCTTGAACTTCTTCTATCCCTCACATCAACTGACAAGATTCTTCTTTCTTCAAAATTCTTCTTAAAACATTTTCCAACTGCTCCCCTTCTCATTATTAACTTTCACATGTTTCTTCTTCTTCAGCAGTAACCTGTTCCATGTGACTGTGTACCTCTTCTTAAGCAGAGGGCCAGGTTTCTACTGTCAGAGTTTTAGGACCAGATGGGTTCTAGTTCACCAGATTGGTGGACTCTCTAACTTCCTGCATCAAAACACCACAGAATTGCACTCGGACCTTTCTGGATTGGTGCCAAAAGAGGAAAGCAGAAGCTGGTTTTGAGAAAGTTACCCAGTTCCCATTTAAAGAGTTTAATAATAGAATATTTACCATAACCCATCTAAAAGATTATTTGTTGCATGATTGTCCCATTTCTCTCCCAATTTGCCAACTGGAATCTTACTTGTCCAGTCAAAACTTCCAGCAATTCATGTTACTCATTCATCTCTGAAAGCTTAAAGACCCTTTGGTACTTGTTATCTTCTCCCTCTATATGTACCTATGGATCATGATCAAGGCAACTTTAAATATTCTTTTTGATTAGCTTTTTGATTAGCTTTCTTTGATTATCCCCTTTAAAGTAAATCATCTATTTCTGGATCTTCTGTACAGTGATATGTAATATCTAATGCCCTGTGTTGGTTTTGAATATTAATACCTGCCTTCCATTCCACTCTGAGATAAAGGTATAATGCTGATGAAAGGTGAAAAAGTAATTTGCAAAGGATAATATTATTCAGTAAGTTGGGCCTTTGTCTCTGTTCAAATATTTTATTCCATGGAATGAAAATACACATTCCACATTAACATATAATCAAGGGGATGGGCCTTTTTTTTCACAGCTCGCTACAGAATATGCACTGCCTGATTTGTGTATTGGCTGTTAGATTAAATATAGGCAAGTTAAATAGAGTTCCTCACTATAAATAATAATGTGGAAGTTATTATATGTATTATGGTAGATATCTTTAAAGTGGTCACAGCAAGACAAGGTTTAAACTTCCTTATTGGTATAGTCAGGTAAGCTCCCTAGCATTTATTGCCAGCAATGCAATTTCTCAGCTGGTAACAGCAAAACAAACAATAGACTTGAGATATTTCAGCCCATAGAAAGAATTGCTCTCCAAACTGCCCAGGTTTACTCACAGCTTTTAAACTATTTCCACTGCCTAAAACCTGTGCAATATAAGCTGGATGTTTCATTCCATGAGTACAAATATATCACACCCATACCACAATGTCAAAATGCCCAATGTTGTTAAACAAACTTTGCAAATATTTTGAATGTCACAGCCTGATTTCACTGATATCTGGCATGGACATCTTAGTATAAAGTGCCTTTCTTACCTAATTTATAAACATCCCAGGCTTAACTCATTAGCACACTGCAAATTTAATTGCTTTTATTATTCCATTGTGGAAACCATGTGGCCTATTTTATACTAAAGTTTCATCTCTAGAATCCCTTATGCATTTGTCTCCCAAGCCAATCCCATCTAAGCAAAGCCTTACACTAATTGCCATTGCATCAGCAATGCATATGTTGCAGAACAAACAGACTCCCAGGAAGGCATTTCAAAGCTTGTAGGTTCATATCTGTGTGTTTTCACAACCATCTTTCTAAAAGCCTTAACTCCATAACATAGCCAATGTCTATTTGCTACAGCTTAAATGGAGACCTTTAATTTGTACTGGGGTGAATTGGGCTTTTAGCTTTAGTTCCAGTTCAACCTCAGTGTTTTGGCCAAGACTGTGACCATCACAGAGCTGCTCTTAGCACGTGGAAGACACTGGCTCTGACTGCTGCACAAGATGCTCGTGAAGTTGTGTTTCTCAGAGTATTTCTGTCAGCTAAACTCAACATCACAGAGAAGCTTCCAGTAGCACATGCACTGGCTGACGAGGTTTGGGTATTCAGAGATTTGGTTTGCTCTCTCATTGCTGTTATGAACATCAGGTGCTTCCATTTCAAAAACCTGGGCTGTTGCAAGCACAGAGCAATACACACATCACACAGTAAAGCAAATGATAACCCAGCCCTGCAAAGTGGCTGAACACCCACAGTGCAACAATGAACACTGTCAACTCCTTTAGAGCTCAGCTTTATCTCACACCTTGCAGGGTGATGATCCAAGGCAAGGAAGTTAAAAGGAAAAAGCTTTTGGTAGCCAAAACCTCTTCCACAGTCTCAGCTGATGACGAGCCCCATCAACAGTCCTGTGTGCTCACGCTTGACCCGTGTCCTGCTATGGAGCATGAGGTTTCCAAGCTGGCAACAGCAGGGATCTTTTGCAATCCTCCTAATGGAATGACTGATAGGAGCTGACAGGCAGTCTCTCTGGGCAGCTTGGCCATCATATCACTGAGAAAATGTATTTCTCATTAATTCTTGAGTCTATTTTAGCTGATCATGCTGGGCCACACTTCACTGCAGGAAAGTTCCTTCTTTAATCAAATCTGGGGGAAACTCCCATTGAGATCCATGTCTGTTGCCTGTACTAGCAGAAGTGTCTAATACATGTAAGCCTATATTGTCTCACAGGTCTATAGAGCTTGTTGCTGCTTTAAGAATTAATTTTGAATTTTCTCATCTCAGAAAAAGACATAATATTTCTCTTATCTCTCTTCATGAAAATCAACAGGCAATCCTCCCTCCTCTGTATCTGTGGCCATTTTGAAGGACAATACTTGCTATGAAGAACTAAGCTTCTAATTTTGTGGTGGAAAATTGGGATGTGATTATTGTCTTCATCCTGCACATTAGAAGAATAAAAAGATTTTAGCTTATAAGCAGAAAAATCAATTCATTCTTAAGACAACTGCACTGGTATCCAGATGATCTCAGTGCAGCTTCTGACCAGTTCATGGATTTCCTGTGTTCTCATTGCATCATGGCTGAAGCAATTTGTTAAAATTAAAAGTATTAACACTTTTTCAGGGCAGAATAGTCCTCTTCCTATGTATGCCATTTTAGGGATTCAGAGCAGTTTGGCTTTGGAATAGACTATTTGTAAGACATAACTCTGAGCTGCAAAAAATCATCTTCATTGTGCTTCCAGGTACACTAGCAAAAAAAAAGAAGTAATTGAAAACTGCATTGAGAAAGCAAATAAAATAACATGACAGAGAGTTTCTATCATATTGATACTGATTTGGGAGCTGCTTATTGCTGTTGTTATTGCTGATACTTCCATTCCAGAAACAATTCTACATGTAGAATTTAAGGAACTTAACATTTTCCTTATATTCTTTCTTCTTTAATAGTAGCTACCTCCACATACTTTCTACCTACTTCTGTTTTTCTGGTACCAGATCATTCATGGGAGAATAATTGTTGCTTGAATCATATTTACATGCTAAGAGAAGTTATTAGTTTAAATGTCACAATTATTAAAACAGATGGATTAATTGTCTCTAATTTCAGGAAAAATGGATTATTTAATAGCAGCTGAATGTAATAGGCAACACACACCTTGCTGTAGTTGCTAGCTGATGAAGTCCCAAAATGAAGCAAAATACCAACCCAATTAGGGCTTTAACTGTTAACAGAAGCCCATAAATCATGTCTCAAAGATGTGCAATAGGAACAGACCGGCCATCAAACCTCCAGACTGTTTAAAAAACCTACAGGGTAGCTTAAAAGTAATGTGCATATTTTACAAGTAGAATTTTCACTTCATTCTGGCTTTTAATATGCTGCAAAGCAGAGCTTTAAAGAGTTACAAAAGAAACCTGAGCCATCAATGTAGAAAATCAGCCATTTTGTGCTGTTCTCGGGCCTTTATTGTTCCCTCATGTTGCAAAGGTCTTCAAGAAGTTACATCTTCCCTGACATCTTTCCTTTCTTTGTATACTATCTCCTTTCTTTGGGGAGGTGAAGCTAAAGGCAGGACATCGTGCTGTTCCCAGGATCATTCCTGGTTATGTGGCTTTCCACCTGCACATCTGCTCTTGAAGAACTACAGAAGACATCACACAAAAAGCCACTCTTCAGACACAATCATATACAGTCAACTTGTCATCTACTAAATTAGCAGCCATTCAGCCACATGAAGTGGTTGCTGCTGCAATGACTTTTTGCTGGTCCTTTGACCAGTGCTCTCCATCTTACAGGCTAACTACCATCACTCACCACCTCTGTCTGTCAGATTCATCTCTTCACATTTAAGTCAAGTTCCCAAAAGATGTTTGAGCTCAGAGCTAGGAAGGGCAGACACAGTTTCCTTCAGTTTAGTTTCCTTTCCTTTTTCTTTGTTTGTCTCTCTTTTTGGACTGAAAGCCGTGAAAACCCCCTATAATAAGTATCCCACCTTTCTCCCAGGAGTATTTCCTTGCCAGAAACATTCTCTGTCTCTCAAGCACTTGCCTGCATCACCAGATGACTGCAGCATCCAGGTGTTGGCCGGTCAGTTCTGACTGACGTAAAGCACTCAGTGGTGCTCAACCTTTAGCTCTGCCTGTCTGATTTAAGATGTCTCTCTGAGCCCAGGCTACCAGAGCTGTTCAGCTGAGCACAGTTATAATCCCTTTTCACAAACCCCCTGCTGTTTGAACTGTGACCCATTCCTGACATAGTGAGAGCTGTAAGGGGCTGACCCAACACCTGCTGAGGACTTGTGATGGCAAAAGGCTTCTCCCAGCCCTGGAAGGGCAGTCCTGCTGCTCAGAGCAGTCACAGTGATTTGCCTTATTGGAATCATGGTATAGTTCATAGAATCACAGAGTGGTTTGGATTGAAAGGGACCTTTGTAGTTCATTTAATCCAACCTCTCTGGAGTTAGAAGGAATATCTTCAACCAAATCAGGCTGCTCAGAGCTCAAGACAAGCTGACCTGGAATGTTTGCAGGAATGGGGTTTGTACCACCTCTCTGGGCAACCTGGGGCAGTGTTTCACCACCCTCATTGTAAAAAAATTCTTCCTTACATCTAGTCTGAATCTCTCCTCCTTTAGTTTAAAACCATTATTGTCTATCCTGTTGCAACAGGACATACTAAAAAGGTTGTCCCCAACTTTCTTAGAGGCCCCTTTAAGTACTGAGAAAGCATAATAAGATCTCTCCAGAGCTCTCTCTTCTCCAGGCTGAACAACCCTAACTCTCTCAGCCTTTCTTCATAGCAGAAGTGTTCCAGCCCTCTGATCATTTCTGTGGCCCAAAATCCTTCACTTTTACTTCTGTGATGAGATGAAAGGGCAAGATCTCAGATGGTAGTAAGTGATACAAGAGCTGAGGACTCCCTTGCCACTCTCTGTGCACATGAGTTTGTGAGACCAGAGGATGGGCTTGTGGGCAGAAAGCTTCCCTGAACTGGAATTGCATGTCCACATTGTGCTCAGTCCCTTCTTTCCCACCTGCCAACATCATGGCCAGGGAGTTTCAAGAGCAGCCTTTCCCATGCTCTATGTATTCTGGGTTTTTTCCTTTCATGAATAGTGAACTTTTGGGAAGGATATAAAGCATGGATTTCTTTTCTCCCCAAACATAAAGAGATACTTGGTAGAGTAGCAAACAGATCTTAAAGCCTAAGGTAACCCATCTGCAACACCTCTGCCTCTGCCTTCCAGAAGTCAGCAGAACACATGGCTCTATCACTGAGGAGCTCTGCAAATCGGCTTTCAAAATACACTGGCTACAAAATAACTCACAGAAACTGAAATACTTTAATAACTTAAGAACCTAAATAAGCTGATGTTTGATGTGACCTACATTAATGGGGAGGCATTACATGGCAGATAAGCAGAAAGTTCTCCTCTATTCTATGAAACATGATTTATTCATACCATAAACATATGGAGAAAAGCATATGCTCTGGCATTCTGTCTACTTATTTTTCCTACAGAAAAAAAAAAAATAAAAATGATGTAAGAAGATCATACTGGTGAGAAGATATTCATATCACAACAGCAACAGACTTAGACTGCCACATGCTTCTTTATGGTTGGAAAGATATAGAGAAAAGCACATAGGTTGCACCATGGTGCACCCATAATTCTAACTACCAGCCTAAGAGTGGAAGCAGTTAATAGAAGAGGCTAATGGCTTTACCCTGACTGATAATGTGGCATTAATAAAAATCACCACTAAAAGCATCAATTCCTGCTGTACTGTAAATGAGACAGTGGCTGAACCTGCACTGCAGCTGCAAGGTAAGGTGCTAGAAAGATACCTAAATTTTTTGCTAATTCTAGATGTCAAGATAATTGGATTTTCCAAGTTAAACCTTTCTGTAGTTAAAGAGGATTAAGGTTAGAGACTGTAGCAGGGAAAGCTACCGTCACTGCTATGAAGAATTTTTTGCTACATTGCCATTTTTCTTCTCTGTCTGCTCTAAGCAGGTAAAATGGCAAGAGCTCCATAAAAATATTGAAGTAATTGCATCATTTGCCATCAAAGCTGGCACAGGAAAGCTTCGTTTCTTATGCATCTACCTATTCATGTTATGAGCCCTTTACAGAATTGTAGTGGTTGTGGAAGGGATGACATAACATTGTTTAGGCTAAAGTGTAAGTTGTACTACAAGGTCTGTGAAATGTAACATTACTAGATATGGTAGATTGTAGAGATCTTGTAGAGCCAAGGTGCTCAGAGAAGAGGAAAATGTGGTGGTGGGTCTAATAGATGCTCAAATTCTTGATCAAAACAAAGTTGTTGGTTAGAAGTGTCTTTTTGGCTCTTTAACTGTCATGATAGCAATGTACATCCCTCAGACCATGTGATTGCTTGTGGTTTGTAAAGGAATATATTGGTATTTTAATAGAAGTGCTGACAATATAAATACTCTTTGAAACACTGTCTCCAGATGGTTTCTCTGAAGCCTTTCTCTGATTCCCCACACTTCCAAAACAAGGATATAAACCTCCTGACATAGTGGAGCATGAGTCAGTCCCATAATTACAAAAAGAAACCTTATCATCTGATTACTCTGCAGCAAGTTCTTGCATCTTTGCTGAAGTAGTAGCTGTTGTCTGCTGCTGAGGTAAACCACCAAATTCAGTGGACTCATGTCCATCATAGTCTTTACACTATTGTACATTGCTAGAGGAGCTTTTTCTTCTAGTTCAGTGTCATCTCAAGGACTCCACTTTTTGTAGCTTTGCTGGAATTGCAGGCTGAAGTTAGCACCATATGATGTGACATTGCTGCAGAGCTCACTTGAAAGATATATGAAAATTTAAAAAAAAAACTTAATCTTTCTGTATCATCATTATCAGTTTAGCAGCTACCCCTGTACTGCTGAAACAGCCTGACACTTCTGCCATTCCAAGGCCAGAACAGCAACATCCTCCCTGATGTATCTGAGAAGACATTGCAGAAAGGACCTTTCAGACGTAAAGACATCAAAACTCCTTAAAGTGGGGAAAAAAAAACCAGTTGTCCTGGTCTCTCTGAAAGGAATCTCCTGAAATTCCATTGGAGCCCTTGCAATCCTCTCCAAGTGTGACTATACCTTGCTCAGTCTACAGCATGACAGATGTTGTTCTGTAGGCACTCCTGTTTCCTGGACACGTTAGCAGATATTCACCCACGGCCTTCAGTGCATAAAGGCTTCAGCAGAAAAATCCTTAGGAATTTACTCGTGTAAAGTTTTCTCCTCCAAAGTTTTTATGGGCTGAAGTTTTATATCCTTAAAGACTTCACCCCATAAAAATCCAAGAGGAGAATAAAACAAATAGCATCTATGTCCAGTGTCAGCAGCTTGAGGGGGAAAATATTCTCTTGGGTAATAATAATACTACCTTCAGTAACAGTATTGACCAGAAACTAGGGATCTATTATTTTCCCCCTTGGCTGACATTTTGCCATTATTGCCTTCTGAGCTAGTCGCTATTTGCATGCTGTGCAGAGTAGCCATGGGTATGTGGCAGTGCAGAGATATTATAGAGGTGACTTTGAACTGTTCTTGAGGATGATAAAGCCAAAAGTGAACATTGCAGGCAGAATAAAGAGCTTGTAGTGAGCTAGTCCAGCTGCTCACTTTTTCATCTTGCTGCCTCACTCCATGTATTTTAAATCTGAAGTGAATACATGCACCCAAACCCATATTCATATGCTCATATTAATCCAGATTAGGAAATGGCTGCCCAGCTATTGAAAATAACAAAAATACCCAACATCTCACACAAAATAAGACTCATCTAATTCTATGCCTGTATTTACACAAGAAATTCAGTAAAACATGGAAAAACTAGGTTTCTGCTTGTTTAAAAATTTACCTTGGAAAGCTGGATTGGTACCATTGTTTTGCTGCTACTGATCCTCTAAGAGCCCTGAACCACAAAATAATTAAAGTCCATAGAAATATGAAATCCAAAAATCACTTTCCTATAAATCAGTGCAGACTGGTAAAGATTCCCAGAGGTAGCAACGGGCACAGATTCGTTCCTGGGCTCCTGAGCTCCTGGCAAGAGGACACACTTGCTATTTCCTGGTCTGAGACCTCCAGAACTGTGGCATTAACCATGGACAGCATGGCTGTGCCCATGGGAAAGCTGGAACTCCTCCCCAACAGGGGAAAAAGTTATTACTGCCCTCAGAGGTCATGATACTATTACGCACATGTGAAGCTTGTTAGTTTTCTAGGGCTAAATACTGGTCACTCTAGACAGCTTCCATTCCAGTAAAGGCAGAATAATAGGTTGAATAAATAATCTAAGATATAAACAAACCCCTGAGATACCCTTGACATCCAGGCAGAGTATTGAGTGGAGGAGCACTCAGGGCATAATGGCATAATAATGGCAGCCTATCCCAATATCTGCTCAGAACAATTATAGCATGTCTGTGGTATTTCTGCACACCCCATACCAATAAACAGGATAGAAATAAACTGGCATAAGACCATGAAACAGAAGATGTAGATACTTAACTAGTTGGCACTCTTTGTCTTCCATTCTGGGTTAATGGGAGCAGCTGTCAGCTAAACAAGTGACCCATGGAGACACACTATGTCTTGGATAATTTTACATAGGTGAATAGACTGGAGAACAAAAGTGAGGACTTGTCAATAAAACACCAAACTAGTCCCATAATGATACCTTCTGTGAACCACTTCAGTGTATAAGGTGATCTGGGAGATTCATACACCCTGTTACAAAATCTAGATCTTTTTCTCTCACGCTTTCCTGCCCATCTTGACTCACTTCGTGTTAGTATTGTCACTATTAACCACATTTATGTTCTTGCCACAACACCTGGATGAAGCCTTGCAGTTGCCCTGGATTCCAGAAAGGACAGCCCACATCAAGAAGACAAAATATTTGTTAGCAACAAATAGAGCAGAAGCACTGCTGAATGTGGTCTTACCCAAAACCCAACCCAGGAAGAACTGCAGCTCAACCTCCCTTGCACTGATCAATAAAGAGAGCTGAACAAGACTGTTTCCAGGCTGGTGGCTCCTCCTGGCACTTCCAGCACCAGTCCATTGGGGTCCACTGAGTGTGAAATCCACCTCTCCACATAAGACCAGCACAATGCATCATTTGAGTCATTTTTAAGGGATGACCAGGTTCATAAGCTTCATGTTGCCCTCTGCACAGGAGTGAATTTTACTCAGTGTTTAAATGCAATATTTTAAGACTAATATTCCATATAGGCACAGTGTCTGATTCATGCCAACCCAAGGGGTAGTATGAATGCTTAGTATTGTTTAACCAGCTCCCAAGGACTGAATAAAACCTTCAGATGAAAGTTGTGACCTTCAGAGAACATGGAATCACTTTCTCTTCTCATCTAAAAGATATTTTATCTCATACTCTTCTTTTTATTGAAGAGATAGGCTTGCTGCACTGAAAACAGTTTACAAATGTTCTTTCTCCATTAAACTGATTTTCTGAGTATAGATAGGCAGTGTTTTCTGGAACTAATTTAAATTCCCCTCTAATTAATATTCAAGACCAAAATACGTTATCTTTGCATGACTGTGCAGTTATTAAAGGGAAAATATCATCTGCGAAAGCAATAGTTCTTTTTAACTAGCCATGAACTCACCCAAAATTTATCATTTCTCTGCCTTTTTTAGGCTATGATTGAAGAAGCCATCACTGATGAGACATCTTTTTCAGTTATGTACACACCATTTTTGACAAGAGTCAAGGATGACAATATAAAGAAGATAGAGAAAATGTTTGCTAAAAAGCACCCTCACTATGTGCAGCACATCTATACAGGTAACAGCAGGCTTCACGTGCCCTTAAAGAGTGGATACTGTTTGTGTATCTGTGGCTGACATGCTGAGAGTTTGAGAGAGTCTGAGTTTGAGCTCCAGACATTCTTAAACCACTGGGGAGGGGAAATTAACTTCTGAGATTTGCTCTACAATTGTCCTTGATTCAGGTAACTAGGACTTAGGTGAAGTACAGGCTTCATACTGCAAATCTCTATAAAGATGATTTTTACCCAGGAAGCCTCACATTTCCATTGTTGATTTTCATGATTGAAACTTCCTTTTGTTCAAAGATTTGCTGTGTGTTGTGGTGACAGTGAGACCTTAGGTTCATTCTGATCTTTCCATCAGTCACCAATGGTCACCCCTGCAGCAAGGCCTTCCTTTCCAGAAATACCCTCCCTTCTACAAGCACTGATGAACTGACCATCAGTTTTAAGAGCATCTCAGCTGTGAGGATGGGAATAGATAGCCAGGTTTCCTTTAGCCTGTCAAAGAGAAGTAAGATCCAGAGTGAACAAGGGTTTTGCAGAGCCTACTGTCACCTCCTGGCAGAGTAAAGTCAAACAGCATCTCCTGTGGTAAACAGATGCTGAAATTATAGTGGCCACAGCCATACTTCAAGAGGAATGAGCATGACATTTTGGCAAAAGAGAGGCAGGGAGATAAAAGGCATTTCTCACTGTCATTAACCTGGTGACTTGGAACACAGCTGACCCTGATAACACTTGGCTTTGAGTTGGGGATTGAGGAAAAAAAAAACCAACAGGGAAAAACGCTTCTCTCAAGTCAAATTCTGGAAACCTTCTGTCTTTTCACACAAACTAGATGTGTAGCTCACCCCTCACTGCTGCTTCCAGCAGGGTGGTCAAAAAGGCTGAGGCTCTGCCTGCTCCCTTCAAGAGTTACACACCCAGATCAGAGATGATGGCTTAGACCTTGCACCTCCACTGAGCTCCAGCACTCTGCAGATAAATAAGGCCTCCAAAAGGATAAACATTGTGTCCTTGGGAAGGAAAAGAAAAACTATTTGAAAAACACAAGTAGGTATTAGGAAATCAAGTGTTTGCCACAAAACTGTGCAAGTATTTTAACACAAGTAAACATGTTTTGTTCATTTTTGGTTTGCTTTGCTTTAGGAAACTAGTCTAAAACTAGGTCATATTTTTGCAGACCACCCATGTATTGGGTTTCTAGCAGTAGTTTTGGAGTTGTTTGAAAAGGGAAAATGAGGAGCTGTTTATCATGGTGGTTGTAAAATCCCTGCCTACCCTTTACTTGCTGACATGACTTTGTGGAGAATTTCCTGGGACAAAAGTATTGGCATTAAAAGAAGCATAAAATAAAACTCCCTGAATCTGATTTTTAAGAAGAAAAACTCATATTTCAAACAACTCTTCTCAATTTACAGCAAGGGTAAGACTTCCACAAGCACATAAAAAGCAAAAATGTTGCAAGTTTTGCACTGAAACTCAGTTTACAGGAAGAAAGAGGGGGGGAAAAAAAGGAGAAGGAAACCATCCACACAAAATAAAACAAAACAAACAAACGACCACAAAAAAACCCGAAACAAACAAGGAGGTAAAAGATCCCAGCCCTGTAGTACTTTAGTCAGCTGTAAAACAGACTGAACAGAGCCAGTTCTGCCTTCAAATAATTTGTTTACAAAAACCTATGGATTACAAGAATTGCTTCAACTTTACACAAGTTTCTCTTAGTGCAAGTTGAGGGATCACTGAAGTTTCTAGGAATTAAATGGAATAGATAGCAAAAAAAGCCCTATGTTGGTAACAAGGTTTTGAGTGTGCACTGGTGTGAGAGGTCTCACTTAGGAAGGACCACTCCAAACCTCCCTCCTTTCTCTCCTGGAAACCCTCTCAGTCAGAGCAGATGCAGCTCCTTTTCCTGGACTTGATGCTGAGATAACTCACAACAGTGCTAGGTGAAGTCAGGTGGAGCAGGAGGAGTTACTCATCTTATTCAGATCTGGCCTAAAATCACACTGCTCACCAAAATAAAACATCACCAGCAACAAGTTCAGCTCAGCATCATTGTGATACCACAGACCATTCAGCCTGAAGGTCTGTACCTCACATAGGTGAAATTAAAAGTATGAGCTAAATCCCATTTTAGCAGCAGGTGTGAGACCAGACTTCTCACAAACATTCTTTTAAATAACCTTCCTATTCTATGACAATCATCTGTCCATCTTTAGTCCGGGTTCTGCTAGAGTGTAAGGACTGAACTGATTTGAAAGTTTTCCTTCTTGCCAAGGAAAAAGAGCAGATACACATTTAAATCCCAGAGTACAAGGCAGTTTGTTGCAAAATGGAGACTCCATCAGAGGCAGAATATGCTGCAAGGGAAATATCAGGTCCACCTGCTTTGATTTATGTAGGGGTGAGTCCAGAGAGCTCTGAGTGAGGTTCTCCATTTGTCATTGTGATCACACAGCCTGGCATCTTAAAAGCAGAGCCCACTGACAACAGAGCTCTCCTTTGTGAACAGTGACACCACCATTCAATCTAGGCTTATTTCTCGCAGGGAAAGCGGGGGGAGGAAAGGACTGGTCTGGTTCCCCAGGCAAAGGTGGTTTATACAATTGCTCTGAGCATCTGTCCTCACTGAGGTCAGGGCAGACCAACTCATCCTGATACACACAGGTTTTTTGGCAGTGGCACTCAGAAACTCTGGACAGGCAAAGCACAGACTGTCACATGCCAGATGAGTGGATCAGAAAGTACACACACAGAATCACAGAATGTCAGGAGCTGGAAGGGACCTCGAAAGATCATCTAGTCCAACCCCCCTGCCACAGCAGGATTCCCTAGACCAGAAGCTTGGGGTTCTGGTGGTGGTGGTGATGGTAACAGCACAAATCCCTAAGAAAGCTTCTTTTGTAGTGAGATCAGGATGTTATGTTGCTAAAGTGTTGAGTTATTAATGCTATGGATGATCAGCATTAAAAAGTGCATGAATGGAAAGAACAGGTTTTATCTTGTGCATCAGTAAACTTTAAGCTGCTGATACAAAATTTTGCCAAGTTTGGAATACCAAAAACTAGCTATAGATGGATGCTTTGGTCATCTTTGTTTTGGCAAGCTTTCTGGATTGCATTTCACTCATTCTTAGACTTCCTTTTTTTTTTCTTTCCCTCCAAAAAGTAACTTCTCTTTCAACTGAAAACAAATGTGACAGTGGAAATTATTTTCCTTTCCCTATTGCAGATCCTCATGAATTTCACATCTTGCCACAGACATCTGACTGGCTGGCTCTGCCTCAACAGCAGTATTTACTGACAGTGGGGTTCAAAAACAAACATATTGGAAAACTCTTGGAAAGTTATTCAAAAGGAAAACTCACAGTCTTTTCAGGTACACCAACTTGCTTAGTAGCTGGGATAGTTCAGGGATGTCCTCCACAACCTTTGCTAAATGGGGAGGGGGGACAAGGGATTTCTCAGGACCTATTTCTCTATGCCAGCATCCCTGAATGTCCAGACAGCTCCCTGCATTCTCCTCTCTCTCCTCCTCCAGTTCACCCATCATCTTGCTATATCCTCTCCAGAAAATATATATGAATAAACACAGTATTGGTTTCTTATTTAATTTCCTAGCCCAGAAAGCACCTTTCAATACTCTCACAAAAGAAGAAGCAGCAAAATTCTGGGGTAACACTGGGAAAAAGATTATGTCAGTAATGGATTTTGTAAGAAGCACAAAACTGACTGTGAGTATAAAATTCACTGTATGGTGTGCAGTGTGTATGATAGCAGAAGCCTCTGTGTGTGTGAATGGTTTGGGGTTTTTGATGGGTAATTCATTCTGCACAGGCTCCCAGTGTCCAGGAATGCTCAGGGAATTGCATTAGGAACAGAGTTCAAATGGGTTTTAGATACTTTTAAGAAGTAGCCCTAATTATTTAACAATGTACCCAGTTTATTTAAAATCACTTTGCATGCAATTTTCTCAAATCTTGATGGCCTGTTATGTCCCTATTTAACATAACCACCAAAACTACTCCCTGTATTTAATATCCAAAGTATACTACATCTATCACCAGAATCTCCATCCAGAGTTAATAATTGCTGCTTGAAGCATTTCTAGTGAGTTAGATCCTGATCCCTGTGTGGTGAAGTGTGTGAAATAACCTTCAAATCTGTTATAACCATATTGAAAGTATATTAGTTAATTCTACTCCACACTTTCTGCAGTAATGTACACAGCTTTTTAGCACTGTGGTTTTTGATTAGCACTAAAGGTCAAAAATCAAATTTGCATGTAGACTAGACTGTTTTAATGTAATTCTTAAATGCTTCTTATGGAAAGAAGTGGAAGAAGCTTCTCCTCCCCAGACTGTAAATGTTAATGCCAACATTTTTTTCCCCTAGCAATAACAGTTTTTTTAGTCTTCTGTATGTTGAAGGAACCAGAGCCATTTCCTCGTCAAAGGTGTCTTAGCAAATCACAGGATTTATATTCTTAGGTTTTGCTACCAGATAGGAGGCTGAGAAAAACTGCTACTTAGCAACCCCTGGCAAAGGAGACACATTAGCTAGAGATTTGGGGAAGCTTGTATCTGCTTTCCTCTCAGAGAGCAGCTGCCGAAACAACAGTAAGTGCTTGAACTCACGTGCTTAGGGGGAGGTAAAGGTGCTTAGAGCTTTGCCAAAATGGGCACTCATAAAACATTTGCACTGGTGTGAGACAGGTGAAGCAGGATGAGGGCAGACATTCCCCAAGAGAACATGCAGCTGCTTCTTTCCAGTTCTTTCCTGAAGCCACAGGCTACTGGCTTCAGATGACCAAAAGTCCAAGTTATTGATGTACAGGCTAATAGAAGTGGAATCTTTGGGAGAGTGAAGTATCTGTTATCGCTGCGTGCACTGCACTTCAAACATTTAAGAAGTAAGCAGGCAGTGGGTTGGGTGCTGGATACAGAATGAAACCCTGGTCTTTCTGAAAGCCCTACTGAAACTCCAATTAAAAAAAAAAATAAAAATATGACCCCACAATTCTGTCTATGGATATAACAGACAACTTTTAGATGTGCGATTCACCTGTTGCAGTTATTCAGACTTTAAAGAATATCAGGAAGAGAGAAAAAACTTTGAAATCAGCCTTCTAGCTCAGAATATTCTACAATTCTATGACCTTTTGAATCCCCTATAACTACCCTAGTCTGTAAATGAATTTGGAGGAGCAAGACCACATAGTTCAAACTATTCCACTACAGCTACAAACTAGAGGTACATGGTACCTGATGCCCAGGGTATAGAGAAAAGAAAACAAACTCACCATGTAAAAGAGAGCAGAGAGGTATGTTAGGATTGTTCAAGTCAGTCCCTTCTAGATGTATGAATTTACACTGTTCCTACACAGTAATGTTTTCTACCAGCTCTAGACCTCAGCTCATACATTTAAATGTTCTTGTTAAAACAGAAGAGACCTCCCAAAAATACAGAGCAAAATTCCAGCACCACTGAAGTTAGCAGAAAACTTGCTTCATGGTACAGGCAAGGTCTACCCCAGAGCCACCTCCAGCAGCAGCAAGACTGGGATAACAAGTCTGAGCCACGGTGCGATAGATTTATAACCAGTCACCAGAGGGTCATTATGAGAGCTTTAATGAAGAAGAGGAAAGCCCCAAGGTAGAAGAAATTATCACTGAGTTAGAACAAACAGCTGCCAATTCCACATCCATTAGAGGTAGAAACATATTCACTTTCCCTTCAGTTTTCATAGCACTGAATGATCCAGACAAGATGGAACCTCTGACCCAAAGAACAAATGACAAAGCCAATTATACCTGATAATACAGATAGGCACAGAGCCAGAACTGCTCTGCTAGTGGTGATTAAAATCTCTTTACAGACCTGGCAGAGATTTGGCCACTTTTGCTTCCTTGAAAGTATTCCAAAATTTTCTTCAAGCTAGAAATATGATCCCATTGTAGTTCCATCACATCCAAACCATACTCAAAAATTCTGCAAGACAAACTTCAGCTACAGACTCTAGCTTTACAACATTAAGAAGATAAAAGAATATATTTGGGGTTTAAAGAACAAACATGTTTTTCTGCCTTGTTCTTCATTTGCGGATGCAAAGATACCATCCAAAATGCTTGTCCTATTGAGATTTTTATTCTTCTTTGACAAAACCATCTCAGTGCTAAAGCAAAGCTTATTAAGCCATGGCAACACTTAATAGAAGTCAATTCCACCACCTCAGTTTTGCAGCTATGCAACATAGCGTTAATGATATGATTCATACACACACCCCTGATGGTAGGATGTGAAGTGAAAGACTAAAAAAAGCAAAGCATTTTCTATAGCTCCCTCTTCTTCCTAAAGAACAGCCAGTCCCATTTAAGTCAAGGGGACATTTGGTTATTGTAAAGCAAGAAGCATTTGAGAAAGATGGTCGCAGTCTGGTCCTCACAAAGCATCAGCTGCTGCTGGTGGGGAAATGCCATAAAGCTCATCTACCCAGAAAGACACACCATGACACAAAGGTTATTTTGTTTGCCTTAATATATATATCAGTTAGACTTGCAGCAACTCATATTTCAGTTCAGATTACCGGCACTGACAAGTGGTTATTCTATCAAGTGATTTCACTGGGGTAATTTCTGCTGCTTTGTACACGCCGAGTTTGCCTTTCTCCTCCTGTAGTCCCGTGTTGATGGCACAGGATGCTACTTAACAGAAGAAAGAGTGACCAGAGGGGCTCATTAGACTGCTCATATTATAAAGGTGAACAAAACATGCCATATGATTCACAGCATGATGTGCACATTTACAGATCACACTGGTTTGTTGTCTATATTTTTTAAGTAGAGGGAAAGAGTAAGAAATCAGCTTACACATTTTCTGGAGGATACCAAGGGCATTAAAGAAACATTATGGCGGATAATTTTTTTTTCCTGCTTGTTATTGTAATACACTACAGAGCTTCTTGCAAGGCATAACTTCATTCCAATTTTGAGCTGAAAAATAACAGTAAAGACTACACAAGAGGAAAGAACAACTACTGGGAGGCATTCCAGACTTCTGCAAAGTTATGCTCCTAAGGCTGATAGCTACACTTGACACTTGTACTGGATACAACACATCCTGCTGACCAACCACTATGCTTAATTTTTCTTTAGCACTCAGCAATTAAAGTTTATTTATAAATAGAAGTGGCATAAGGGATGACTCCTTTTTTGGGTTCAGAGAAAAGCAAAAAGTGTCATCCCAAAATTCTCAATACATGAAAGGACATATGGTTCACTCCTCTCCCCTGCTCACCAGCTCCTTTTTCGCAGTGGAAGCCTGTCCTATCTTTGCTCTGGTTGTTAGTGCTGGGTATTTAACAATAGCAGGTTTAGACTTCCCAGAACAGGCTGATATGCTTTTTGTAGCTGCTTTTTCATCCCAAGGTCAGAGGACTGAGGATGTCACAGGGCTGATCCTTGGGCATCAGGAACTTATTTTTCTACTTTTCCCAGTTTAAAGGGAATTCATACAGCAAAAACATTTCTGGGAAAGCTTGCTCTTGGAAGGATCCCTCAGGTGAGAACGCCCATTATGAATAAATCCCTCAAGAGAAAGTCCATCAATTTCTTATTTTTACTATTTTCTTTAAATTCTCCTTGTAATACCAGACAATAGGGGTGAGACCCATCTAGGAATGAACAGCTTCAAAATTTAATCATTTATTGCCTTTGTATGTTATTGTATTTCTAACCAGGGTTTAACTGTGACTCCATATACTGCATTTGTTGGTTCCTTTGCTGCCTGATTCCTCTTCTCTTTGTTAAAGGAGCCAACTTTTTGCCACTGAAGCCTCCATTTAAATTTGTTTTTTCCTTAACCTTTGTTGTGCCTACCTGAGCTGGTTTCATATTCATCTGATTGCTTGGCCACTTTATTACGTTTTTTACTGTAGCTTAGTAGCCCCTTGAATTCTGCCACAGTTCATGTAATTCTCATCAAGCAGTTCAACTCCCCGCAGAATTTTTTCTCCTGCCAGCAGCAGTTATTTACTTTCTCCTTCTGCATTTTTCATTGTCACTGAAACATCACCTCCAACACTGCTCAGCCTCCTCTAATCTCTTCAAAAAAAAAAACAAAACACAAAATCACCCCACTGTTGGTTATTTATTTACTTGCTTCCTACCCACTATAGACTTAAATAGCATTGCTGCATCCGCAGAGTGCACGTTGGCACAGATGCCCGATTGGTTTCCCATAGCTACGTGGCATGCTCTCATACCTTCCTGGAGAGTCAAGCAGAGAAAAAAATGTTTTCTTTTTGCTTTTACTTTCTTAATCACTGGAGAAGCCCCCAACAGACTCAGCATGATGAGAGAGGATTTTTACCTGCTTTCCTAGCTGATGACTCAATATACTCATTTCTTAGTGCTGACGCAAAAAGGTTTTGGGCTGATTTTAAGAGTAGCAGAGAAAAACCTTTTGCTG
The DNA here is from genome assembly GCA_013399015.1 of Galbula dea. NCBI lineage: Eukaryota > Metazoa > Chordata > Aves > Piciformes > Galbulidae > Galbula > Galbula dea. Next base: position 4,579,224 of record VWZX01007345.1, on the reverse strand, counting down.
CATCTAAAATGTTGTGAGACTATTTCATGTTGATAAGAGCTCTCTTTCTCTCTCATTAAGTGATTACTTCTCCTTATTGTAATGCACACAGCTCTACCTGGAGACACAGCTATCTGGCTTTCAAACACAGATGATCAGGTGGAGATGGGAGTCCTGTTTTCTTCCTTGCTTTAGTGCCATACTAACTAGGCTGTATCAGGCTTACAATTTCACCTATCAGACATCACAGAAATCTTTTTTGTTGCTGATGTTTCCTACTAATACTAAGTCAGGCCCTCATAAAAGGAGTCTCCAAGTGATGCAAATAGCATTTAAGGAAGTTGTCCTGGTCTCCCTTCTTAGAGGAGGGTCACCAGAAGTTCATGAAAAGGTAGGCCTGGAAGGGCTCTCCTGGCTCCTCAAGTCAAATCACATGCTATTATACACCTTTGTGTCACCTAATATTCTATTCATGAATTGAGTAAAATCTATTTTAGACCTAGTTAGGCTTTCTGCCTTTTCTACTCTTGGTGAAACACACTGCAGACATTCAACCTGAATTACAAGAAGCTTAATTGCTACCCCAGTCTTATTTGTGCCTATTTATACACAATGGCCCTTCTGTTATCATTGTCTTTTATCTCTCCTTCCCTTTTCAGTTGTTTGCTCTCCTTGGAATTTTGCCTTGCATTATGCTTATTGAGAAGAATAATACGCTCTTGGCATTTTCATTAATAGACTAATCAAACCACACTTCTCTCAAATGAAGTATCTCCCACTGTGCTGGCTTCTCTGCTCTATGATGCTTGGGTTTAAATTAACCTCTCCCAACACAGCTGACTGGAGCTATCTGCAATACTCCAGGGAACTGCTGACCAGAGCTCCCTTTCCCTGGGCAGTGCCCAGTTCCCTCCTTTAGCTAAAGGAATTACCAGTTCATTGGCTCAGCTCTCTTTTTTATCAGCTGCTTTCATATCTGAAGCTCCTAGATTGTAGTCTCATTCCTGTCATTGATCTCCAGTGCATGGTCTTTTTATTTCTTACTATTTTACAATTGTATTAGGTATCATATTAATTAAAATTGCCATTACATTACTTAACTATACCAGGATTATTTGTATTTTTCTAGAGTTAAAAGAAAAATAAGGTTTTCCTCATTATCATTCCTGTAAGATGCACAGAAAGCAAGAACAGCATTGTTATTAAATTCTTGGACTTGATCAAGAACTACGCCAATAGCCATTTTGACAACACTTAGCCCTTGCCTAGCACAGATTTCTGCAAAACAAAGATCAAGATCAAACCCAAGGATCAAGATTCTTTAGCAAAAGAAGTCCATTTTAAAAATGGGACACATTTATTGAAAAACAGTTGTCATATAAAACTTTCCTGTTACCCCATTCGATACATGATTGGGCCTAGAATCTCCTAGCTGCAAGCGTATGGAAATGGCAGCATCAGTGTGCCACCGTGTGTGGCTGCCAGAGCAAAGGTCTGCTAAAAATACTGGAAGTGGGTTTGAAAATTGATGCCAGTTCTTGGAATTTCAGCCACTTAAATACATTCCAAACCTTGATTAGATGAATGGAAATTTCACTCTGAAGGGCTGAGCCTTCAGCTATGCAATGGCTCCGTACGTCTTGTCGGGAATCTAGGCCAAATTGCTTTTGAAAATCTCAGCAGGCTGCTTATTTGCATTTTTGGCATCAGAAGGCTTCTGAAAATATGGTGGTAAGGCTACTATCCATCAAACCCTTCAGCAGGTACTGAGATTTTATGCAAGCACTTGGCTGAGCTGCTGTATTCACATGCTTAAAATACACCATGTGCCTAGCTGCCTGGAGGATCAGAGACCACCTCTGCAGGTTTTAGTCCCTCCAGGTTATATATTTGAAAACTCTGGATTTGCCTAGTCCGCAAACACACCATAAACTGACACAATCCACGGTTTCCTCAGCCTCTTCACTGAAACCTTACAAGCAATCCATAGAAGTCAGGTAACATTTAACAGAGGAGACTATGTAAAAGCCATTCCCAAATGAGAAAACTCCATTCATGTTTGCTATCTGCTGTCTCCCCTTCACTTAAATTATAACTACATACTTATTTTTCTAGAGAGATTTTATTTTATTTTATTATTTTACTAGAGAGATTGTGGCAAGAAACTCTTTTTTTTTCCCTTTATAAAGGTTGTCAGCAGCATATCTTAAAGGTGCTGAATGCCATATTGCTTATAGTATCACCAGCACAAATACATATGATGATAAGCCTAAAGGCATAAGACTCAAGGGATAAGTGTGTTTTCTGTGCTTCTCCTCTAACTTACTTTCTTTTGCTGATAAAACAGGACGATTGCTGCCCATGCTCACGTGGCTTAGAGAAGTTGCAATACGCTAGCCTCCTGGGCTGTATGCAAAGAATCAGGGAACAGTCCCAAGTGATTAATCAAGCAATGGCTGAGCTAGCAACCCTTCCCTACCTGCAGGACATCAGTCATCAGGATGTCAATCTGGTATTTATTTCTCATACTTGTTTTGACCTTTAGAGGCAGGGAGCCAGAGAGGGAAGGGCTGGAGCAGAGCACTGTGCTGCAGGTTCCTCTGGAAGTCAGTTTTCAAATGTGTGGACCTGAAGTACCTTTAAAACCCTGGTACAGTGCCTTCTCAGGAGGTGCTAATCACCTGAAGGATGACTTTTATAGAACTAGCATGACTCATTTGTAGGCATATTTCAAAACCTCTTCTTTTCCCCCTAACCTCCCCAAATCAGTCTGGGAAAATAATTGTAATTATTCAGATCATGCTACTTTAAGATATCTAACATCAGAAGCCACCTGCAGCAAAACAGGCCAAATCTAGTTAAAGCTGAGGAGAGGAAGGAAAGGAGAGATAAGATTTTCTTTCCTGGCTCCATCTCTGTCTTGCTCCCTGCTTCTGAATAAAGAGTTTAACTGTTATGCTTCTGTTTTCCCTTCATAAAATGAGGGTAGTGGTGCTAGCAGAGCTGTTGCAAGACTTAAGTCATTAATAGCTTGACAGTCTATCAATAAGCTGCAATCAGAAAGTACCATATGGTTATACTTCCAGAAGACTGTTGGATTTTCAGATGGGGAAGGGAGCTCACATGCATGCACATTTTAAGCATTTCATTCTAGGGGGAGAAAAAAAGTCCCTCTCCAGTCCTTGCATCCAATTTTGATGATCCAACTTTGCTTCACTAAAATCCTTTAGTTTTCCCAAAGCTGGTCCCTTAACATTTGTTTGCAGTCCTGCAAAGCTCCTAAGCTCTGTAGAATTAAAGCTTCACAGCAGCTTGCTTTAGGGAAGGTGAGCAGTGGCCTGCAACTGCAGGAGGTGGTTGCCAGACTTTGAAGTCTGGGCTTGAGATAAGGGGAAACGACATTGGAAAGAAACTGTGCTATTAAAAGACCTTCTCCTTTTGATGCACGTCTCCTAGCATTAAACTTCAGCAGGGCCACATTTCAAGGCTGGCTAAAGGGTCTTGAGTTATTGGTACATATTTCAGTGATAGGTTTTTCTCCAGGGTACAATATTTTCAGTATAACACTTTAGGCACAGGCTACGACACTGTTGCCTGTATCTTGTCATGTAGTAATCACAAACCTGACCTCCCTGTAAAGCCTTTTGAAGGAGGCTCTAGGCCACCTAAGGCAAAGGTCTTCAGTCTCTTAGGGGTAGGACTGGGCAGAACAAGGGTCTGTGGTAGGAGATTTAAGTGACAGATTGTAAATCTTTCAACAAAACACATACTTTGTTTACTGACCCCAAGATAAAAAATGTTTTTGAAAAGAAAAAAGGCAGAAAACCTCTCTGGCCAGAGTATTAAAATGTATTCATTCAGCATTCATTTATTTTTTTAAGTCCTGTCATCCTGCTGTAAAATATATCTTAAGTTTATGTGTGCAAATGGAGGCTCAGATGCTTTGTAGCTGGAATATTTTAACAAACTTCAGGAAATTCAGTGCTAAGGTATGTGGCTGCAAGCAACAACTTGCAGAGTGACTTCACCAGGAAGTGATAAATGTGATTAATGGCCTTCACCTTTCCCAGTGGCTCCAGCCTGCATGGCACAAGCTCTTCTTATGCCAGTATGGACTGTTTCCCTACCACATCACAACTGCATCAAGCACAGAACATCACTGCCTATCCTTAGGCCTACGTGCCCAAACTGCCCAGGGAGCAAGTGAAAGATCCTCACTGGCTCAGCCTACCTGTCACCTTCCTAATTTCACTGGGGTCCAGGCAGGATGAAACATTTGCAGGAGTGGGCTGTACTGGTGTGATTCAGCAGTTCTCAATGGATGCTACAGAAGAAGCCTCCCCCATGTCCATGGAGTCAGGAACAGCACACCCATGCTGACTCCATGTGCTTCTCACTCCCCAGTTACATTTCTAAGAGAGAGCTAAATTCTTCCATGAAGAAAACTGAGCTGGCCCAATTCTAATCACACTGGTACTAGTAAAAATTTAAAGTAATTTCTCTGAGGTCATTTTGACTTTACATTGGTAAAACTCAGATAAGGCTTTATGACCAAGCAGGGCAGTTAAATTGTGTGAGTTAGAAAATGCTAAGGGTACCAAATGTTTATTATCACATACAGTATAAGTTATATAAAGTTTAAAATACATTGAATTTATAATAGTGCAATTTGCACTGATACAGCAAGGATCCTAAAGGCATTTCAGTCATAAACTCTTCTGTATAAATGTCTTTCCTGTAACTAAATAAACAGAGTCCTAATCTATGGCATAGAGAACCTCAGCTGAGGCCTTTTTAGATCAGTATTTATTCATAGACCCTGGGAAAATAAAGATTTCAGTTAGCCTGAACCATTGAATGTAAATGGGGAAGAACCCTGAAGAAAAACCTTTCCAAGTTTTATGATTTCAATGCCTCCACATTTGTACATCATCAGTCAAGATAAAAGCCTGTTAAAAAAAAGCAGAAATCTATTTCAATTTAAAATCAAATGAGGACAAGATATGTTTTTAAATGCAGCATTTTTCCTTGGAAGAGATTTTCCAAAAAAGATCAGCTTTGGGAGAATTACTGTGGTTTTCCAACTGCCTGCTCTGGTAGCAGGCACATTTTGTCTGCCAACAAAGCTGGTGAAAAACTTTGGGTGAGAAAAATCGAGTGCATGCTGGGCACTTTTCAGTTTCCGTGAATCTGTAATTGAAAAGGTTTCTTGTTTTAAATTCTTGCCCAAAGAAGTGAAATCTCCAGCCTGGTTGGGCTGTCAGAACAGCCCCTTTGGGGTGGCAGAGCCATGTCCTGGCCGCTGCACCAACAGGTGTTGTTCCACCAACTCTTCAGAGAGAATCCCTCCAAGAAAAGCAATGGAGAAACCTTTCCCTTCCCCTGACCACTTCCTCCTCTGCCTGCTTTGACATAAGACCTGTGCTTTGTCTGTTCTGCCTTTAATATCCTTAATCTCTAGGCTGTGTCTATTCTAGTTTAATAAAAGAAGATTATCTGTCATAGAAGTGTTGTGAGGGAAAATTTCTGACAAACCTGTCTTGACTCTTTTTGCATTAAAGTCAGAAGCAGAAATTTGCAGGTTTGTTTTTTCATTAATACAGATGTATGACTTCAAAAACAAGGTTTCATCATATGTTTGGACCAATAAAATTCAACTTAATGACTACACAAGCACAGAGCAGACAGACCAGGACCGACTAGGGCAAATTTAGAGATTCCAAAGTAGATTACCACATCCTTCATCTAGCATTGGGAGACAGGCAAAAGATGTTTAACTTCAAAAACCTGAATGCAAAGATAAACTTGAAGAAATACAGACCTGCTTCTTGAATCTCAAGGCAGCATTTTTAGTTCCTGCACAGATTCATAAAATGCCCTGGGTTGGAAGGGACCTTAAAGATCATCTAGCTCCAATCCCCCTGCCATGGGCAGGGTTGCCACCAGGTACAGATTGTCCAGGGCAGCATCCAACCAGGTCTTGAACACAGCTAGGGATGGGTCACCCACAGCCTCTCTGGGCAACCTGTCCCAGTGCCTTACCACCCTCTGGGTAAAGAATTTTTTCTTAAGATCCAATCTAAATCTTTCGTCCTTCAATTTGAAGCTGTTCCTCCTCATCCTATTGCTTTCTACCTGGATAAAGAGTCTATCTTGCCCCCTTTAGGTATTAGAAGGCTGCTATAAGGTCCCCTAAAGCTTTCTCTTCTCCAGACTGAACAATCCCAACACTTATGTACTCACATTAGACTGCTGCCCATCTAGGGGCAGCAAGGAGAGACAATTTCTCTACAAATTCTTACACCTACACTGTCCAGTGTGTTGTAACGAGTAACAAATTTGGAAGAGATACCAAAAACCTATCATTTGGGTTCACTTTGACCAACTAAACCTTTTGGAGTAGATCTCCTAGAGCACAGCAATATCACAGGTATGAAATACAAGTTTCTCCCTGTTTGTTCCTAAACACTGGGGCTAATAGCTGCTCACAGGAAGACCATGCTGAATCTAACCCTTGTCTCTCTGTTACCAAATTAAGAGCAACTGAAACATTTTGAGGTGTTTGGGAAGGGTGAAGGGCGAGGCAATGCAGTGACTGACCTGAAAGGCTACTGGAGCAAAGCAACACTACAGCTAACCTGAATTTTAGGCTTCCCTCTAACACTAAGGACTGATTAGCAAGTATTCTCTTGCAGCTTCTTTTTACAGTTTACACTAGAAATTGTCAGCCTGCATTTTATGCTCTGTTGCGTGGAAAGGTGGGGAGAAGGGAGGGTTTGCCAAAGAAAAAGGATAGTAAAAGCAGAGAAAATGAGCTAGACACTTCCAGCTATAGTGAAAGCATCTCAGCTTTAGTGTTGACCTCTTGTGAGGTTTTACCTGCTGCTTTAAATTATGATACATTAGCCTTGGGAGAAAATCCTGAAAAGCATTCATGTACAACAGAGAATATCCCAGACAGCTAAAGAATGAAATATGGAGCCTTTCTTCTTTAGAATCCAAGTCTTCCTTTCCTCAGTATAAACATTGATTGCATTAAATCCTATAGGCTTCAGTACAAATTTTCCAGAGGATTTCTCTCCCCATTGTTAAGTATTTTATATCCACAATAATACAGTGTAATGGCTGAAGCAAAGATGAGGTGGCAGTGCTCATTGTGTGAAAGATGAGTAATAAAATCATCAGCCTACAAATGATTTTTTAATTAGCTTTTAATCTGTGTATTTAGAGAAGTTATTTCTGCGTGAATTCCACACTGATAATTTTTATCTTGGTGCCACAGCTGCAGTCACTAATGGCAGATGCCATGGACATCCTTGGAGGAGTAAGAAATGATAACGAGTGTGTGTGGAGCAAAATTCAGAAGGTAAAAACCTGCAGGAAAAGGTGGGAGACTATATTGATCCTTGGGGAGTAAGTGTCCACCTGAGTTGTATCTGTTCACAAGGTAGAAAAGAAATAAGGTGCCATTTGAAAGGTGACTGTGTACCTTGAAATCTGTTAGAGCTCAGGCACAAGCCACAAATGCTTGCTTTAGCCCCCAGGGTTGATCTTTGTCCATGTTAACCATCTCATGTAGTTATCTAATTAAAAAGGGTTTAAAAAAAAAAAAAAAAAGAACAACAAACACACAATACCGTGAGTATCCTTTTTAGGGGGCTGATAATTGTATTTCTCTTCCATCTTTGTCATATGAGGTACTGTCCTAATGGGGGAAGGAAGGGGTAAGTTGTTAGGGAATAAATTCATTCCCATAACTTAGGTCTCTTAGTGGAGCTCAAAGGAGGCTTTAGTGATGTGAGAAGGAAAAGACATGCAAATGTCTTTCTGTACAGAAACCAAGCAATTTAACTCTTAAAGGATTTATGAAATGTAAGGAGTCTTGTGTTGGTTGCCTGTGCAGAGGAATCTGACTCAATGTAAAAAATAACAGGGCAGGCTAAGATGTAATAGTAGTATCTTACTTTTTGATGATGTCTTTCAAACCCCAGCAAATGACAGCTCTGGGCATTCAACACCATCAACATGCAACCATTTCTGAGGAAAAGGCTACCAACACATCACCAGGAAGGGAAAATGTCATTAATGATTCAAAACATTGGTCTTACTCTATGTCTTATAGCTCAGTCAGACTCCAGTGGGATGCATGCTCGCTCTGGGTTGTGGCTGCCATGGGAGGCTGAAGAACAGAGGGTTTGAGTTTCTGCCCTGGCAGGAATGAAATTGCCCTTCTTTGGGATTTAGGGTTTACAGACAGGTCTCAGGGGAGATATTGAAAAACCAAACCCTGGCTTCTCTGAGTCAGCATAACCAGGATCAGCACATGAGGCAGATATGTCTGAATGAAATCACAAGGGTGGAGGGGCAAAGAATTTTCAGAGTCTGTGTTTCCAAGTGATTACATTTTCAGAAGGCATTTCCTCTGAGAGAGGAAGTCTGAGTAGGTCTATTACCTCAGTTAGCTGTCAGATGAGTGGCTCAATAGTTTTCCAAGTACAGGATGTTTTCAGAAAGTAAGCAAAACCTAAATGCCCAAAATTACAGACAAGACTGGGTTTCATGTCTTTCAAATGCTCATGAGGCAAAACAGAGGCTAAATAGTAGCACAACTTCTACTTTGCCCAAGATAGCCTCTAAATCTCTCATACTTGCCCACAGATCATATGAGAAGCTTTTGCAACACAGACGTTATGGATAAGATGACTTATATGTACACTTATATAATTACACATATTTCCTGCCATCTGTATAACAAATACTGATAATGAGATGAACACAAAGAGTCAATGACATATTTACTGTACTTCTCTAGCACCTATCCTTCCCATTTTCAGACAGACTTACATATCAAAGACAATTTTCCAAAGCTTTTCCAAACAAAAAATAAATCAGGATTTTGAACCACAGTTAGGTGTGTGAATAACCAGCTTGATTTTTACAGCTCTGAAGGCTCTGAACTCTGTAGTTCAGAAAGGATCACAGCTAAAAATTACACCAACTACACAGATAGCTTGATATTCATTAAAAAGCTCATTAAAAGTTTATTGATGACACCAAAAAGATTTCCACATATTTCAATAGTCAGTGGCTAACATTTCATTGTAACTTCAGTAAAACAAAGTAGTTGCTTTCAAAGGTGTATTCATATATATTCATTTCTCCGGATACTTTTACTTTCATATAATATGGACAGAAATCAAGCTAACATTTAAAAATGGGCTTGTATCCCATATTATTCCATGTGAATCTGTGCCTAATTCAGTATTCAGGAACAAGATTTACTGAATCCATAAAAATCTGCTCTCTGCCATTTTAAAACTTGGTGCCTTAAAATTTGTTTGCCTTCTGAACATAGTTTTGCATTTCAGTTTTGACAACTCAGATAGCAATTTGATTTGAGCATCTTGCTCCAAGCAGAACTCACTGTTTGTTTCATAATATAAAAGCATTTTTCTATCTTCTGTCAGAACAAAGAAATGAAAAGCATCCTCAAATATTTCTTTTCTACTTTACTTTTTCTCCAGAATTTCATTTCAGTATATTCAGTATGTTCTTAGGAAAAAAAAATCTTCTTAAATAGAGGAGAGAGCAAAACACTTAGGGAGTCTGGGAGTTTCCTTGTAAGATTTTTTTTGTTGGTCTGCATTGTGGTTATTTCAATCAGCTCTAATTAAGAATGTTATGCTAGGTTAAAGAGCTTTAACACATTACTGAGGAGGATTAAATCTGATGATTAAAAATTGATGTGGTGTGGATTGCTGCTTGTCACTTGTGCTAGAACCATTTTGAAAAGTTCAGTATTTCTTAGTTCACTCGTTAGAGAACACTGATTGCAGGAGTCCACAAAGAACCTTCACACAGGTCTGGTTATTTGTATTTTAGCTATTGAATTAATTTACATATATTGGAAAGTGAAAAAGAACATAAAGGAGTTTATACAATCAGCTATAAAGGCAGAGCTCTGGAAAGTTGACAGCTATGCTACCACCACTGAAATTTGGCTTCTGCAATAGAAACAGCTGTTGCACCTAATGAAAACACTCAAAATGTTTCTCTAATGCAGCAGAACCATAGCAGTGCCTATTTTCCAAATGGTTAAAAGATCTGTCAGAATTGCCATTCCAAACCACTGGTTTCCAAGTTTTATACGCTGAAGTTAGCCATAAAAAATTCATTCAGGCTAAAATCTGACCTAGAAGGGCACAGAGCCCATAGACACTTCCTGGAGGGTTTATCAAATAAGTTTGAAATTAACCTGGGCAATTTTAAATGTATAGGATTGACACAGTAGAAATACATGTGTAGCTTCAAGTGTGTTCGGTGCTGTGAGGTTAGGCACTGACAAATTTATGGTTATAAGCAAACTAGTTTATTAAATAGACTAATTGTTTTTGTAAGCTTTAAATACAAAGACGTGAAAAATGACCTTGTAATTAGCTGGAGAAAAGAGAACATCACTGCACAGAAGATACCTTTCTCTGTATTACCAGCCTGTGGACTCTTCAGCCACAGGGACTGCTGACCAGCAGAACCTAGATTAATTTTGGAGACTAAGAAACACCCTCCCCTACAGAGGTTTTACCCAGGTACTAGCTATCACTGAAGAATGCCTTGCAGGCAGGAAAAACAGGCTGGCTCAGTCTCCCAAAATCCCTCTTCTCCAGAATTTTACCAACACTTTTCCTTGCAGTCGCCAGGATAAAATATGAGCTCTGTGTATAAGCCATTTGAGAAAACCAATACCTGGGTTTAAGACCTTTCAAGCAATTAAGGGAGGGACCAGGTCTAGAGTCAACTTCATGGACATTCATAAAAAAAAAAAACCAAACAAACTACTGCCTTCTTTTTATAGTTGCCAGAAATTCCCAAACTCAACTTGCTGTTGGTCAGGCTGCTGTGAATACAAAGGATTAAAGGCACAACACTAGAGCTTAGAAAGACTCCTTTTAGCTACTGGCTCTGTCTGTATTGTGTTATGTTATAGGTTAGGTCACAAAGGTACTTAAATATCCCACCAGCAGCATTACATGAGAATGGACTTCTCTGAAGTCACCCTTATGAATGGGAAAGCCTCCTAAAGTAGTCAAGAGGAAACATTATGTGGAAAAGCATCAAAGCCTTTCTTTCAAAAACGGTTGAGTCTTCCCTGAACAGATGTAGAAATGTATTTTTGCTTAATGGATTTTTAAGTGTAAATTTTCATCTTAATTCAAGCTACATTTGAATTTATTATTTTAAAAAGCAATGGTTTGAGCAATGACCTCTGATGCACAAGGCTCAGCAGTAAGGAACAAGAAACTTCCAAAACAGTTTGAGGGGAACTAATCTGATAACTCAGTCCCACAAGACTCAGTCCAGCCACTAGGTCTTAGGCAGAGAGGGACACTAATATAAGAGCCAGATCTGGCCATTGCTGACTAGCTTCATTGCTGACAGAGTTAGAGATGATGTAGGTGACATCTGACACTGCATGCTGGGACTAGTTGGAAAGCTTGGCCCTGGGTAATTCAAGGAACCAGGTTTCTGCATGGCCGTTGCAGGACCTTATAACAGCTGCAGACAGAGGGGTTTAAAGTATCTCAAAGACATAAGACATGGGGAAGGCTCCCCATTACCTCTGTAGGGCTTTTGCTTCTCTGCAGTCTTGTAAAAGAAAAAAAATAAAAAGAGACTACTTAGCTATCTTATAAAGATAAATTAATTAATAGAGCCTTATAGTATTTTTTAGGGTGAGAGGCATATATATAAATAAATATATATATATAAATAGGTAGCTTAGAGCCTATCAGCCAAAACCACTTGATATCCAAACTGAGGAGAGCCATGTAAGTGCAAGCACCAGTATGGCTCTGCTCCCCCTATGAAGATAACAATGCAGTTCTACTCCTGTCCTCCATTTAGTTCTTAGGCTTCCATAGCAGTTTCTCAGGATCCTCTTAACATCATCTGAACAGCCAAAGGAAAAACAGGAGTTGGCAAATAAACACTTTTCTTACACTTCCACATGTGAGACACTTCATAAAACCTTCACATCCGAGTTTACCTCAAGGGCATCACACACTTTGCAATTTAGATAAGTTATTATGCCCACCATTTGCTGAGCTCAGTGGAATGCCTGTTTCATAAATCTGAAAGCAGAGCAAACATGGATGAGTGAATAAAAGAACAGATGTAACTTACATAAGGATAAGTATATAACAAAAGCCTCACTAATATATGTGAATATGAAATGAAGTCAAATTAGCCTAACATTATATAAGCTTTTAGCCAGGCACATAGATTGTCAGCAGTTCACCTCTGCTCACAACATCTCTGCCTTCTGCAATGGCAGGGGAACACTATCTGATGAGCTGTGCTCTTCCATTGACATTATCTCTTAATTGAAAATCAAGCCATGGAAAAGGGCCATAGAGTTGCCAGGCTTTCGGTCAGCCAGAGGAGCGAGGAGGGAGATTCATAGCATGTTGATGGAAAGTGGATGTGTTGCTGAATAGCATTGTGCTGGCTACTACAACAGTTATTTGATATATATGACTTTGTAAGGTCTTGTAAAGTCACCCAAACCCATGCCCCAGCCACTGGGAACTGTGTTTGTTCTCAGAGCACACAGGCTTCTGAAGTTGTTGTGTTTTGGTGCCCTCTCTTGACTCAAACTTGGCTATTCCTGAATTAGTAGAAGGACACTGGTTCCTGGTTTGTTCTCCTTTTGTGGCTCTGATGCAGCTTCATGTTTCATGAATGCCTGAACCCATTGTGGAAAGGGAAAGCAAAGGATGGGAAAGGATAGGAAAAGCACATTTTCTGGAACAGAAATGGAAGTCTCATGTGTAATGAAGTAAAAAATATGCAAATGCAAAAGGAAAATAATGTTAGTGGCATTGATTCAGGTAGACTGGGAGTGAAGGAAACTAAAGAGCAGAGCAAACAGGCAGAAATGCAAAAAATTGTGTTGAGTTGACCAAAGATGGGCTTCATGCTAAGATTAGATAAAAATCTATGAAGACATTCTAGAAAGGCTTAACTCAGAATCAGTGACAACCTCTAGGAGGGACAAGAAGCAACTGTGGCAGAGGTTTCTAACCTGGCACTGAGTGGTTTCAGACCAGGCAGAGGAAGTCAGGAGAGTGCATGAGCAGAAAATGAGATCTGCCCCATTCAATCTGAGGCAATACAAATGAAATGTAGGCAGCCAAAGAACCCCATTAACAAATTCAATCCCATTCTAGGGACAGCAAAAATGTGACAGCATTTGTGGAGCTCTCTGTGTAAGAGAGAGGTGACAATGGGATTTCAGTGGCTGTCAATACTCCTGGTCCCTAAAACCAATTTCTGCCCTTGTGAATCTCTGGTTCTTTGTGTCTGGCCCTAGCAAGATGCCTACATGGCCCTCAGCTACACTGGAAGAAGCAATTGCACCCTGCATGTTTACAACCCTCCAGGCACCCATATCTAATAGAGAGCTGAGTTTTTGAGTGACCACACACTACTGAGCACTTCAATATAAAAACAGAGGCTGTGACTGCTAAGAAACTGTGAGCTTTCAGTTATACAAGGTTTTACTCAAGTTTGAAGTAGATGCAGGAAGTTTAAAGTTTAGTGTGGAACACCAGAAGGAAAGTTTCTGTACATAAACACATGTTTTTTCCAGCTAATTCAGTTGATCTAAACCAGATATTATCTATACTCATAACACTTAGGCCATCACAGTTACAACAAAACACTGCTAATGCTATTGGGAAGGAATATTTTGCGAAGAGAAAGGTTTTGGTCTATTCCACCAAACTACAGAATGTTAAGTCACTGGAAATATTTTATATGGCAGCAAATCTAGCAACTGAGCAGTAAATGTCCTAAACATTGGAATAATGCAGCTGGTTGGACCTGCCTGGCAGTTAAAACACAGGCAATTGTTGACACTAACAATCCCCATGTAAGGATTTAGACAAACATTTCCCCAGCTCTTGCTAATCATGCTGTCAGTTATAAATGAGCAGCCTGCTTACCTGCTGCCCTCTGCCAGAGAAGGTCTCCAGCCCTATAAACGCTTGCTACAGGTATCACTGCTGTGAAAAATAGCATGAGTCAACAGCACTGCTCGTAGTAAACACTGCGTGGGGCAGAGGTTTCAGGAGAGCTTAAAGTACCAAAGCACCCCCTGAGTTGTAAGGTAGTTAGTAATTGTAATTCATTACCAATAGCAATATTATTTTTTGTCAGTTCCTCACCAACAAACTCTCTTTCCTCCATCTGCTTTCAGCATTGGAGGTTTGTTAGTTTGCTACCAGTGACACACTGGTTTTCCATGTTTCACTGGTGGAACAGGTTGCCCAGAGAGGTTGTGGAAGCCTCATCCCTGGAAGCTTTTAAGACAAGGCTGGATGGGGCCCTGGGCAACCTGATCTAGTGGATGGTGTCCCTGCCAGGCAGGGGGGTTGGAACTAGATGATCTTTAAGGTCCCTTCCAACTCTGATGATTCTATAATGAAATGCACAACAGACTTCTTTCTTTAAAGTTCATACCAACAAAGCATGTGACCATCCAGAAACAGAGCATGAAGGACAATATAGTTTTCTTTGACATCAACATCTGAAGCTATGAACCTGTCTAGAAGCAGGTCCAAGGCAAGAGTTGCACAGTCAGTTGGGTTACCAGAAAAAAGTAGGGAGGGGATTCTGGCCTGCCTGTTGCAGTTCAGAACATACATTACTATGCAAACCCACTGCCTCCCAGAATCACACAGAATCAGCAAGGTTGGAAGAGGTCTCCAAGATCACCAAGCCCAACCATCAAACTATCCCCATCATCTAAAACCACATCCCTAAGACTAAACCAAGTCCCTAAGTACTACAAAGCAGCCACAGCAGCTCCAATATGCTTCACAAAACACAAACAGGAAAATCATAATTTTTTGACATTTTTTTTATCAGATACTGAGCAAACTTTGTTCTAATTGACCTTAATGGAAGGGGCAAACTGGGACTTAATTCCTATTAAAACATCAGTAGCTTTCTGAAGCTATTCCTCCCTGCTTTATACAGCCATCCCTACTTACTCCAGGCCCTTTAAGTGCTGTTCCTTTGGTTATATTACTCCAAAGAGTGCTTTAGCAAGCAGCTCTGGGAGACAAAGGAAAACGTTGAGAGGTACTTAATGTTTAAAGACAGCTCATTTGCCTTCTATTACTAATTGCTCCCAACTAATAAAAACAGATTCTGTATGTCAGAAGATCCTTTCTGCCTTTGCATGTTTAGAGCTCCTGCATATATCCTCAAAAGCACCTGTTTCTTATTGGAGAGTGACTCCCCTGCTTTGTACTAAGATTTGGGAAGTTTGGATGTCTAGGCATTATAGAGAGTGCATACACATGCATGCATGTTGGACATACTTCTACACTTTTACAGTTTACAGAGTCTGCTTGCTGCTTATTCATCTAATTTTTTTTCTAAACAAAGCTTTTTCCTACAGTACTTGGTCCTTGTGGGGTCCTGGCTCTCTCTCATTTCAGTCTAGACTATTTTTAACAGGTACTACAACTGATATTACTCTTGCCAATCTTTTAAAAGACACATGTGCTTTCAAGTTAGCTTGTGACAAGAACAGCTTCCCATTTTTGGATTAGCCACAAAGCTTCCTTTTACAGTCAATAAGCCATCACACACAGACATCTGTTCCTTGGAACAGCCCCTTGCAGCAAAGGTTGACCAAGTTTGATGACATCTGTGGCCCATCAGGACTTGGACAAAACCATGCTGAATGATGGATCGTACCACAGTGTTCCCTCAGCCTAGCTGGTGCGTATCACAAGAGAGGAGCTGTGTGGGGGATGTCTTATCCCAATGAGTGCATAGGAAGAGCAAAGAATATGCTTGCCTTGTGGTATTTCAGGGCAAAAGCAGACCCACCAAGGCAAGTTCAGAAGTGGCTGACAGGGCATTACCAGAAATGCAGAAAGTTTTGCAGAAAGGGAGATGTAAATTTTCCATAAAGCCCTGCTTCAAAGCAGAGGTTGGTCTAGATGACCTCCAGAGATCCCTTACAGTGAAATCTTTCCATGATTGTAATTCAGCTGCAGCCAGCATGTGCTGCTTCCATATCCCTCCACACGGCGAGCGAATCAATCAGGATGGCATCCAGAGAGCAGGGCTGAACACTCACAGCAGCAAGTCTCTCCCCTTTATCCATCACTGGACAACATGTACAAAAGGGCAGGATTAGAAATACTTTCATATGCTCCCAAGAAGGCCTGTGTTTCTTATCTTTGTGTGATCTATAAAATGCCATTTTCAAATACTCCTGTAGGTCCAAATCAAATCCTAAACCAAAGGGAAACCATACACTGCCTCACCTGGCTGGACTGTCTGCAGTTCATCCCTCCAGCTGATCCTGTTGCATTGCATGTTACCCAAAGAGATCTGTGCTTTCATTGCTGACATAAATTGCATCAGATAGGTGTACCAAAACCATCAGTATTTACAGATTTTGCCCAACCTTGGAGAACAATGTGAAACCATTTCAGATAACAGCAAGGTGATCACCTCAGTATTTGTGTGGACCACAGATCATTTTCTTCTCCCAGCAAACTCAGAACTGGAATTCAGGGCAGACTAATTGACTTGTAGCCCCTTCAGGTACCTCTGATGAACCAGTTATGCTTTTCACCTTCTCACTCCACATCAGAATAAAAATGCCCCGATGTGTGGCACTGAGGAAAGGCAGACACATCCTCACTCATTTAGCTGGTATTTTTCAAGAATAAAAGATCAAAAATGCTTGTGAGACATGGCCTGTTGGTGCTGCAGCTCTGTGCTGGTGTCTCAATAGGACAGCATAAACTGTGTCATCAAGGCCAGCAGCTTCTTGGTCCAACAAGGTTTTGCCCTTCCCATTCATTCCTCTGGCTTAAAAAAAAAAAAAATAGTGCCATTTTCTTCAGGTGTACCAAACAAGTTTTCTTTTCTCATCAAGTTTTTCATTTTCTTTCAGAGCTTTCATTCCCCAGGTACCTTTGGGGACTTCACTTTGAACCAAGACCTGCAGAGCTCTTCTCTTGGGCTTCAGCACTGCTTTAGCCTGTACAGTAGCTGCAGGGTTCACCTGTAGAACCCAGGGACTCCATCTCAGCACCAGTCTGTAACTCAGCTTGGGAGCAAGTCCCAAGTCTTTTCCAAAATCCATTTGCCTACAACAGCTGTTGCTTTAACGCTAATCACATTTGGGCTGGCTACAAACAATGTCCTTCTACCTACTCCTATCTACATGGATTCCTATTTAAATAGTTATTGGGGGAAGGGGGAATAAAAAAGTAAAGCTATTGATTTAAAACATCTCCTTTTCTCAGTGAGAGCTCTGAAGGTAGCTCACTGCAGTCAGACAGCAGAAGGGAGGTTTTAAATCAAGGCAAAAAGGCAGAACATAATGCTTCCAATTTACTTTCTTAAAATGAAATGTGCAAGCAAAAAAAAAAAAAAAAACACAAAAAAAAAACACCCCATGAATAAGCAGCACTGAGCACTGCAGCCACCAAAAAGATTTCTAAGCCATTCTCCCCACTCCCTCCTCCTTTATCTTGTCAAGAGACTGTATTTTCATTGTGTTTGTGGGGTAATCTCAATCATGCTCAGGCTCAGAGCATACAGTGTAATTGTAAGTCAGCACGGGTTTAAATGCCATCACTGCTGTGCAAATAACATCATCAGCTCATCAGCTGTGTCAGTAACATTGCCATTATGTAAGTAACTATTATTTCCACCCCTGATATGACATCTTAAAACTTATTTTGGGGGCTGGAGCTGACAGGTATTCTATAAATACAAAAAGCACACAACAGCAGCTGAGCCGTGGTTCAAGGTAGGAACATCATTCCACTGGGGCAGGCACTGCTGGATGGTCCTAAAGGAGCTAGTGTGAAAATTGTTGCATTTTTTTTTGCCCCCTTTGCCCTCTTTCCACACTGTGGCCATCACCCAGGCCCCATTTCCTTTCTTCTCACCACCCTTTGCTCTCACCCAAATGCAAGCACTACCACTTTTACCTGCAACAGAAAGTTCCATGGAGATTTTGTGTCTGTTGCAGAAGATTCTTAGGGTTTGATGGTGGTTTTTAATATGGCTAAACTCCTGGACTGGAGTTTGGCACCAAGTGATTAGTCTTTCTGAGACTTCCCATGTGCTTTTTGCCAGTTCATGACTTCCTAAGCTTTTATTTCAGCTTCTTAAAAACGAGGCTAGCATAATGATCCCTTTCTCTAATCCTCTGTGTGTTTATGTGGTGAGCGGGTCCCAGCAGAGCCAGCCAGCGAGGCTGTCCCTGCTCATGCTCCTGTTGCAATGCACCTCTTGGCAAGAAAGGAGCTGAAGCCCACAAGGAAGTTCCCATTAAGGTTCACCAGCATGGTAGAAAACTCTCTTCCATGGCATCATGCAGGGTTCTAGGCAAACTGATCTGCTGAAAATGTCACCCTTGCAAGCTTTGTGGGGAAGAGGAGGCAGAGCACCTCTCCCAGACAAGTTCCTTGTGCCCTTGGCACCCAGCAAGGCAGATGTAATTGTCCATAAACCTTTCTGCTCACCTCCTTTGCTCTCTGTCACCAACACAAACCATGGCCAGAGCACATGGTACAGTTTCAGGTTCAGGGCTGCAGAGCACTTTAGTAACAGTTAAATAGATGAGTAAATACAATAGGAAGCCATGATCAGATCAATTCCCTGTCAGCTGTTCTTCGCTGTGCCTCAAGAAACAAAGTTCCTCTGAATGCATATGAGGATGAGAGATTGGGACTGCTATTTTTTTTTTTTAAAAGAAAGGATTCCAGCTCAAAATGCAAGTGGAAGATTGATTCCTTAAATCCTCTTATTCTATAGGGTCTAGGTCTTGAGTATAACCCAGTGTGAGGCAAGATGATTCTCATCTTCACCTTGCAGAGAAGCTGCGTGTCACAAAAGCTGATGAAGGGCATGACTAAAGGCAAAGGATGGGGAGATATAGCTACAGAATTATGAATGCCTGGTATTTACAGAGTATCTTTACACAGTCCTATTAATCTATATTTTCGGTTGGTTTGAAGTCTCCCCTGCAAGGCAGACGTGTCTATCTGAAGGTACTCTTCATTAGAATAATTATGTTTTTATTTTGGAGGGACACTGAGGTCATCTCTTCTTTTACTGTACTCTCTAGTGCATTATATTCATGGGAAAACATATTTATTCAAAACTTCATTTTGATGTAATAGAAAAATGCTTCTTGCCACAGCGAAGTGGAATACTCATTTCTCTCCATGTGTTGATTTTTGGCATACAAATGCCAGAAGCCCCTGTTCTCTTTCCTTATCAAGAGAAACTTGCCTGAGATTAATTTCCTCATCATCCCTTCTTTTTAAAATGGCTGTTTTTCAATGCCAGTTAAAGACAGAGTTGTGATAAATTCCTGTTTTCAATGTACAGATTTCAATGAAAAAAATCTATTGCACAGCAGTAAATTGAATCCAAACAGAAAAGGACAAAAAAATAATGCAATAATGAAATCAGGTGCCACTGCTCCAGCCAACTGTATGAAAGGTGCCATCCTGGATTTTTTTTTTTCTCCTAACAACAACTAGTCCTGAAAAACTAATAACAGAAGTTCTTTAAGTCTTTCTAGAGGGAAGGGATGTGCTTCTGACACCACTTCTTTAAAATTGCAGATTGGACTAGTTCAAAACATCTTATATGAAGCAGAAGATACTTACATAAAGAAGAAAAGGAAAAGACCACTTAGGGTGGAAGGAACGAAGAGGACTCAAAGTAGCCAACAACATTATGAGCTAAGAAGCTCAGTGCTGTACTTTACCACTCCCAATATGATAGCCCCATACCAAAACATGTATTGGATTCATAGCAGCCAACAACATTATGGGCTAGGAAACTCAGTGCTACATTTCTTTAGTCAGAACTTACTATAATAAATGGTTTCAAAAGGCTTATTTTAAATTGTCTTGTTTATTTAAATAGTAACCCCCAGCCAAAAAGGGACTTGCATTTTCTGCTCTGAGAATATTCTGCATCCAAACTCTAAAATCTTGCTGCCTTGATAATTGCCCAAGAAGCACTGAAAACAAGAATCCCTCTGTCCTCAGCAAAGAGGAATTCAGCCTCACATTGTCTTCTTCCCAGGTTAATGTCTCACCTTACAGATACTGGTACAATCTACAGGTGAAAAGTGGCATCCTGCACCTTGTGGCTGCAGCAACTACAAGTGCAAAAAGACATGATGCTACAAAAAGAGAAAGGGGGGAAAAAAGCCAAAAAAGAGCCTAGCTGTTGCTTTGTGGCTAAGAATTGTGAGGTCTTTCACTCTCATCTGCACTCTCAGGATGACTTTTACCCCCTCTAGATGGCAATTAGCGTGTTTTTAGGGATGCACAAACATTCCAGGGAAGAGAATAACTGCACCTGTCCTCTCCCATGCAAATCTCTTGCTTAAGGATCAGCAATACATCTTGCACTCCCACGGCAGCAATCTGTCATGTAGGTGCATCTTATATCATTCTGGTCTCCAAGGGAGCACAGGTTCCCAGATGCCCTGAGATCTGTCATCAGCGAGCAAAGCAACCCACCTGCTTCTCAATAGAGATCTCCTTATCAGAGGATGTGTGACAGGCATCCCCAGCTGATGTGCATGGGCTCTTCTCAGACTGGCATTTGTTTTGTGTTCTTCGTGTTTACCTTGCAAGAAATAACCTCCCCCTGTAAGAACAGGGAGGTGGTGGAGTCACCATCCCTAGAGGTTTTTAAGAGGATAGATGTGTTTCTTCAGGGGATGATTTAGGGATAAGAGTAGTGTAGGGCTATCGGTTGGACTAGATGACCTTGAGGGTACTTTCCAACCATAATGATTCTGTGATTCTGTGACTTGAAAACAAAAAGATAGAAGGGAAGGAAAAATCCACCCCCAAGCCCTAAGATTTTAATTAAAATCCAGGACCTCAAAGGTATTTAGCCACTTCATTCCCATTATTTATCACAGATAAGATTCTAAGTCTCACAGATTTTATGCTGTTGGAGACTATCTTCCTAGGCTCTCATAAAAGATTTTGGAAAACTAAGAAAGAACTGGCAAAAGCTTTGATGGTCCTTTGTTCATTGTTAACAGAATAAGTATAAAGAAAATCTGAACTAGCCTGAGCTCCTTAAACACGTGGGACTGAGAAATGAAGAGTTATTGCCCTTTGGAGGCAGCATTATTTTGCTATGGAGTTGGTTTTGTCAGATGAAGTTTTATGACACATAGTGGCAATCATCCATCTTTGATGAGCAGACACACACTAAATCAGAAAGACTGCTCCCCATGGATCAGCAAGTCACAGTCAACACATAGCTTGGTAAATCATGAGGCTCTTAAGCAAATACACTTAACTTGCTGTGAGCTGGTTTGCCATTCTGCAATATCTAATGCAAAATCTGGTATTTTCACCTAGAATGATGAGAAATACTAAAGTGCACTGAAAAGGGGGAGATCTTTGGGGGAAGAAAAACCCCAGCAACATTGCCAGGGAAAAACAATTGTCTAACACAACCAAGTTGATCCAAGTGCACAGAGAAAGATGTAGCAGAGCTTTGAGAGAGACCCAGATCTGAGACAAGATGTGAGATTTCACTTCTCAGATAACAGGTAGGGCAGAAAACCTAACCTACATTGCAGATCAATACCTCGCTGAAAGAGAGGCCATGGCCCAAATCAACCTACAAGGCATCAGAAACATCTAGGCCAGCCCCTGGCTACAGTGCCCTTTAGCCACAGACTAAAGCAGTTGTCAGGAGATGAAGTCAGCTGTGGAACAACACAAAACAAATGTGAAAGGAGCCTCTGTCATGGAGAAGGGAATTGCTATTGTCCAAAAATTCCCATCTGTGATGCATAAATTCCAGGCCCAAGCCTGCACAGTGTTTTATTCAGGACTCTGACAGTCACCTTTGCTCCATGATTGTGTGACATTTTGGCTAGATGATGTGGAAGAAGGGGAAGGGTGCTGGGGTGTCTGATGCTTACTGCATGCAGTACAGTTTCTAAAGCATAGGATTCACTAGGATCAGCTACAAAAAATAAAACACATAATAATCACAGAATCATTAAGATTGGCAGACATCTCTAAGATCATCAAGTCCAACTCTCAATCTACCACCACCATGCCACTAAACCACGTCCCCAAGTACCCCATCTAAGTTTTTTAAACACCTCCAGGGGCAGCAACTACAACACATCCCTGGGCAGCCTGGGCCAATGCCTAACTCTTTCAGTGAAGAAATTTTTCCTAATATCCAATCTAAACTTCCCCTGGTGCAACTTGGGGGCATTTCCTCTTGTCCTATCACTGGTAACCCAGGAGAAGAGACCAACCTCCATCTCACTACCACCTCTTTTCAGGTAGTTGTAGAAAGAGATAAGGTCTCCCCTGAGCCTCCTCTTCCTCAGACTAAAACAACCCCAGTTCCTCAGCTATTCCTCATAAGACTTATTCTCCAGACCCCTCATCAGTCACACTGCTCTTCTCTGGACATACTCCAATGCCTCTAGGTCTTTCTTGTAGTCTTCTGAAGATATTGCAGACTGCATTATAACGGTTCTCTGGCGTCTTAGCTGCCATTCCTATCGGGTGAAGACATATACAGTGTCTCTTCTCACTCAGGAAATGCTATTGCAAGTTGGACTTCATTCCTCATCCTCCTTTTTGTAAAGTGCACATTAAAACCAGTCTGGCCCATGGTTGCTGTGGCTATTTCATTCCCACACAAAAGGACACATCTGAGACCCAAGAGTTTCTCTTTCAGGTCACTTGTCTTTCAAAGACTAGTTTCCAAATGAATGATGGGGGATTGTTTCCCTCCATCACAGAATTTTTTTGCCACAAAAATGATTTATCTGTTGACAGCAAGGTTCTCTGGCCCCAGGCTACAGAAGGCAGCTGAAACCACTCAATGAAAAGCCAAGAACAACCATACCAATTTAAAAATAAAAGAGGCGGGGAGAAAGGTGTCTGTAGCCTCTGCCCTGAGACTGTAACACCTCTGCTTGCTGTTGCAACCCTTGCTTCCTTCTGAAAGCCACAAGTTCTGTACTAAGCCCCAGAGGGGACAACGAGCACAAGCACAGTCAGCTCCTTTAGGTGTTAGGCCTATGTTTACTGTTGGGTTACAGCTCTAATTGTGGCTCAGAGAGGGTAAACCAGACAGTGGTTGGTCTTAAAAAAAAAAAGAACATTTTTCATTTTTACTATTTGTGAAGTCTCTTCTGTCAAAGGAATGTAGTAAAACCACTGGAAAAGTAACAAAGTTGTGACTCAGAGTGATAGAGAATGGGTCTACAGCTGAAGTATTAACCATATTGCCAGAGGAAGATGATGAGATGCACTGGTGACATCCAGTGGTAGGGGCTAAATGAGGACATGCACAAATGAGATCCACTGCTAGGGATTAAATCAGTAGTCTGCTCATCTCCCTCTGTAGTCAAAGAGAGGGACAGTACCCAGAAAAGAATTAGGAGTACTTCAGTCACACTTTTACTTCTGCAAGTATCTCTCTCTACCTCTGTTTCACATCAAAGGTGAAGGAAAAAAGAATGTTTACATCAAGTTTTCCATCAAATTTGACTATACAGACTGCATACTCTCAAGAGCAAGGACTGTCTTACAGTCCACTCTAGGTGGTTTCTTAGGAATTAGCATACTAATACTTCTAACCAAAACCCCACTTAAAAAGAGTCTTATGTTAAGAAATCCATAACCTAATCACGAGTTTATGGACACAGAAGACATAGGAGGGATAGCAGGCACCACACAGTACCTCCAAAACAAAGTCCATGGCTAAAATTAGGGCAATCTACATGCACACACACTGTGTTATACTTAAAACCCAGCTGAGAAGCCATGCAAATGTACCCTTTTGCTATTCAGATGCTAGGTGTGATCACTCATCTTTAATCTCAAAAACCAGGACAATGGCAGGCCAGGATTTTACATTTTTTCCACTTGAACTACAATCATTGTCACAAAAGCCAATTTCACATTGGGCTGTTTCCTGTCCTTGTTGCAATTCATCATGAGAAGACATGAGATCCAAGATACCTCAGCAAGGCATGGTCCATGAATAATACAGTGCATTGCTTTGACCTTTTCAGTTGGCTTTGTAGTGTGATTGGCTAACCATCCTGTCCACCCCTGTTAACCACCCCATTAACCTGGGGAGGAGAAGGTGGAAAGGACAGACAATTAGCCAGCAGAATGCTAAGAAAGATTAACCCAGGAGCACACAGCCCTGCCTTTCTTGAGCTTTGATGGATGTTAAGCTTCTACAATCTCTTTCCTCTTTCAAAGTCTGCTGGGAAAAAATAAGAAATTGCACAAGATGAACTTTGTTCTCATTTCAGATTATAATCATGTAGTTCCTTTCAGATGTCACACTTGCATCATTCTAGCTTATTCATGAATAAACCAAGAAGAATGTTTATTTCTACCCCTCTCAATATGGAGAATATTCAATTAGAGTGGTGAACTTCTGCTTTGAAGCTGACCATTCTTGGGTAAGGGAAAACCGGAGAAAGTAGAAGCAACAAAGCTCCACATGGCAGCTGCCTTTAAAAAGGTCACACTTGCCATCCTAACTGCAGGAGCTGAGTCATTCCAGCCATTTCCTAGTCGAGAAGAGGCAATGGGGGAGGTTTTGCACCCTGTGGGCTGCCAGCTGCAGAAAGCTTTCTCTCAGCATTCACCAAGACTTCCAGGTGAAGGTGGATCTCACATGTCTCAGGCATGTGGAAAAAAGGAGGCACAGTAGGTCTTGGTGGAGTTTCAGAAGTGCCTGCTGAAAGCACCTGCCCCTTTCCCTGGGACTCCTACAGCCTTGTAAAATCTTCCAGCCAGTCTGGGGGTTTGGGTTATTTGTTTTTCCAGAGATCACATAGTCATGAATGGCACAGAGCTATATAGGCAAGTATCAGAAGGTGCTTTCCAAAGCCTTGCAGTCAGATGACCTGATCTCAAAACTTCAGATGAGCTTCTTTTGCTCATGAAGCTTTATCTCAACATGTCTCTGGTGGTTCAGTTACCATGGCCTGGGATCATTTGTTTTTCAGACATTGCCATATTCTCCTCTTTGTATAAATGTGCTACTCTGAGTTGCTATTAATAGCAACGATCTGAAATCCTTTAGGTGGAAGAAGTGGGAGCAAAGAGAAAGAGACCTTTCTGCTACCCATTAGAAAGGCAAATTTTAAATTTATGATGGGTATTGACTGCAATAACACAGAGTCTTTTTTATTATCTCACAGTAATAATATCAACTCTATTTTGCTTAAGGTGAGCAGTGCTTTCCAGGCAGGAAGAATTACTAGCAAGGAAAGATAAAACTTTAAATTATAAAAGTGACTTCACAGTTTCTCTCTGTAATACATTTTAAGTCCAGAAGGTACCATTAAGATCACCTATGTGCCAAGGATTTTCACCCTGTGCTTCTTGATATATGGATCTGAAGTAACATCCCATTTCTTTTGACCCCTGCTCTTGAGCATTCTCTCTGATGGATTTTGACAAAATATGTATTGAAATAGTCACACACTTAGGGGCATTCTCACAAATGGAAAGAGATTAGAGAAGCATAATTTCCTTTCAGAGGAGCTGTCATTCTTTTGAGGCTGAAAGTTTTGCTGTGTTTTCATAACAATTGCAGTGAAGTCAGCACAAAGAAAAGTTTATCAGGCTGCAGTGTCTTTAAGGTGTTGATTACAAAAGGTCTGTAGCAATTTTAATGAACCTTTATTCTTCATCTAAAGTCTGGAATAGAACTGAATATTTCTGGGTATTTAGTGAAAACACTTACAGCAGTTACAGCATTTACCAGCTGCCCATAAGTCCACCCACTGCCATTCAGGACTAGAGGAACACCATCACCACGAGAAGAAATCCCAATCTCAACAGCTCATTTCTACAGGTCACTATCACAAAAGAAAACACAACACCGATTAGGAGAGGAGTAATCCTGACAAGAACCAGATTAAATTCTGGTTATGTTGAATAGAAAAAGCAAATAGAAAGAAAAACACAGACAATCCATTCCTGCATTTGTCTTGGTGTCTGAGTGACCTAGGGAGTAGCTGTGGCAGTGAATGAAGTGTCCCCTCCCACAGATAAAGGACTAAAATCTTATTGTTCTTTGTGTTCACTAAATGAGGGCTGAGGTGATCTGTAACAGAATGAGTGTGCCAGGAAACATGCAGAGTTGTTTTACTGCCTTGAACAGTTTCTCTCCAAAGCCTCCTTTCTAAGCCACACAGCAGTCATTTTATTTTTGAGATCCATTTATCCACCACTATTGTTAAACATGCCCCAAGAATCTTTGTTTTCCAGAGGGATGTGGCCATCAGCTTTTACATATCAACAAGTAAGCAGAGAGAAAGCTTGTTGTTGTTGTTGTTGTTGTTCAGATATGGAGTGGCCCTTTTTTGGGGAGTAAAAACTGAAGGTGCCTAAAACTGAATGTTGCCATTTAATTAGTAGTCAGCAATGATCTGTCAGTCAGAGTTACTGCAATTCATGAACTGTTAAGTCAAAGCTAGAACAGCAAGTAATTAGACTGTATCCATTACAGCTTCACTAGCACTCACTCATACAGCTAGGGTTTCAATCTGTGGAAGAAACAGAAGTGTGAAATCCCTTAATATATTCAGCTTTTTAATTAGCAATCAGTGCTGATTTGTCAGCCATACCAACTCAGCGCAGGAGCCCTCGAAACACAGGAAAAAAGGCACCTTTTCAGAATCATTTATGCTTATTTTCACATTCCCTCTAGGCTGAAACATTGCAGAAACTACTGAAGTATCATCTTTGCCATCACAGAGCAGCAGAAAACGTGTAGGAGCTTAGAATCCAGCACAGCCAACGAACTACTGACAGTTTGGGTAAAGACAGAAGTGGAACATTTAGGAGCAGTAGTTCATATTTCTCAACACCAACAAACAAACATGACCATTTCTAACTGTACACAAAATAAAATCTCCAAGAGCTGAGGTAATACCATTCCTATTCCAGTCAATCCCCTTTTAAAGAATCTGTTCATAAATTGATAGCATGCTTACCAGGCTATTGTGTTTTCCTTTATCTCTGGATGGCTGGAGAAGGAGGTGGTGAAGAAGGAGGTGGTGGAGGAGAAGTGCAAAATATCATCTTCTACCCCTTCTTCACAGGTGCCAGGGAACCCTGAGCTGTCTGAACTGGCTTCTGGGCTTTGCTAGGCACAAGGTTTTACTTCCCCCAGAATAGGATGAGCTCTGCAGTGCTCCTGGTAAGCTGAGCAGCAAAGCTGGGCTCAGCAACATTAGGCCAACAGCCACTTCCCTCTTCCTCAGCCCCCAAAGAGATGGAGGTGTTGGAGGAAGAGGGGTAATGAGGAATTTAAAGCTTCACCTCTTTCTACCAATATTAATACAAATACCAGAACATTAATTGCTTCATTTCACTTAAATAAGTTACTCACACTAAGCTTTCCTATGTAGGGTAAAAATAAAAGCATGTTTCCCATCTCTTTGTAAGCATCTTTTCTTCACTACTTCCTATATATCTACATTTATTTATATAATAACTTCCCTCAAGCCCAGAAGGGAGCTCCCACTATAGTCAGGCTCTACTTAAAGTGAATGTCAGTCTATGGCTCAGCTGATAAAGGCACCAAGACAGCTTAAACTAATTACAATTTGCAGGTAGGGTGGTAATTGCATTTCTAACTGCTTAAATTAGGCACACAAATGCCTGGTTTTATTTGTATAGAGGCTGACAGAATACTCTGTGCCAGCTGAATATTCAGCCCTCAATAGTGGTCATGTTCTTACCTAAAAATGACTTTTGTTTGCCTAACAGCTGACACTGTTACATGTATTTCACTAGATGTTTAATTAGTTTGTTTTCATGGTGTTCTCATTTCCATTTGAGCTTTCCTTACTGATGGGAGAGAGCAGCTTTCTGGCTCTGTGCTCAAAACTGTTCCCAAGGCAAAGAAGGTGGCATCAGTTTGCCTTCACCCTTCCAATGTCAGCTGCACAGAGCACTCAGCCAACATTTTAAGCTCTCAACAGCTTTTGTGTTTTTAAAGTACAATCTAGCCAGCCCCTGTTTTGTCTCTGATGGCTGGCTTTCAGAGGTTGTAAACATCCATCTCACAGTTAAGGAGTTTTCAGTTCCTATTTTTGAAAGGGTGACTGTTCTTCTGCAAAATGCAGGTCAAGCTGTCCTGTTGAATCTACAACAGATTCAGGTGCTCTCAAGCAGCTGTAATCTCTCCT
This sequence comes from Galbula dea, assembly GCA_013399015.1. NCBI lineage: Eukaryota > Metazoa > Chordata > Aves > Piciformes > Galbulidae > Galbula > Galbula dea. The sequence continues at coordinate 4,550,945 of VWZX01007345.1, read as the reverse complement.
CCTTTTCTCTTTGAACAAAACCCTATAAAAGAGTAATTATCTCAGTCCACAAACGTTTTAATAGCTTGCCATGAGCAGATGCTCATGAGGTCTATGTGTAGGTTTGTCAATGGCTGGCCTGCTTAAGCCCAGACTAAGCTATGTGAGAGAGTTTACATGCTCTGGATATCAACAGAAGGAGTTCAGCTCTAACCTGTGGTCCAAAGGTCCTCCTGTTTCTTGGCCAACTGCTGGCCTCTCCAATGTCTCAGTGGGTTTTTTCTACTGTTTTTAAGAAAGGAAACAAACTATTGCTTCCTTATACATCAACTTGCCCAAGTACAAGCTTTACTTCACATACTGTCCCCAAACTACCACCCAATAGCTATACAGGCTCCTTAAACACCATTTACAGAGTAACTGCTGAGCACTATTCTGTATTTCAGCTAGTACCAAAAGGAGGTTGGTAACACAATAGATACTTTCTCAAAATGTTGAAGGGCAGACAGAAATAAACCCCATGGCAATGCACATACAGCAAACCTCCTCCAAGCGGTTGTCTTCTTGGAGCACTACTAGCCAAAACTTGAAGAAACACACAAGAAGAGTGTGCATGCTGCTAGAAAATGGCATCTCCTTCAAGCTTGGGTACAAAAGTGAGGCACCCTCATCTAACACTCACTGAACAGAAGACCCTTTCCTTTGATAGCTGTTCTTCAGTTTTTAGAGGCACCAATTTAGGACAATGCTTAGGAGTAAGGAGTCTTGGAGCAAAGAGCATGGAGCTCGTTGAACTGTTTGATTTTGTACAGCCTACAAAAAGAGAAGGTTGTGGTTTAGACAAAGATCATCTTTTGACCTCATCTTCAGAGAGTTCCAGCCTTTCTGAATGAAAACAATTCTGTATGCTGAATGTGGGCTGGCTAATCCTTAGCACAGTGGTAAGTGAATGAGAGCTTGGTTAGCAAGAAGCATTCTTTTTAGCCTTTTATCCCAAAGTTTGTTCCTCAAAGAGTTGTTTACTGATACAGAAATTGTACCCAACCCAACTGAACTCCCTTCACTGAAGTTTAAGAAGTTATTCATCTCTGTGAGGGTAGGTATTGTACAAAACCTGATGACTTTCTGTTACTCAACAGGGCACATCCTGGGGTGGCTAGATAGTAGTAGTGTTTAAAATTCCGGTTTTGAGAACCAGTTGCACCCAAACATTACAAAAGCACCAACCAACATACCCTCCAAAAGTATGTACTCGTTCTAATGCTTCAGCCATGTAGAAGGTGAGGCCATACCTCCTATTTGTGAAAAATGCTTATTTTTGCTTGTTCCTGTTGCTCTGGAGCATCCCACTGGCATCCCAGACTAGTTGCACTGCTCTAGGTACTTAGTTGTCAGATCAGCAAATCAGTGTTAGCTATTACCTTTCAGGTTGTTATTTTAAACCAAAATCTTGCTGGTTTCACTTCTCTCCATCTCACTGGAAAACTTCTGGTTCTCTGACAGCCAATATTCAAAAAGCAGTTAAGGACTGCAGTGTAAGGCAAAGATACACAGTGATGGTGGTGTCCTTATGACTAACTGCTGCTACGGTTAGTACAAGGTGAGGGAGCTACCATTTCTCCATGGCCTTAGGATTTTGGGGTTTTTTAAAGTACACCTATTTTTAATTACAATATGAGTATTCATGCTGAAACTTGATAGAAGTTAAGAGAAGAATGCATCCAGAATGCAGGCAGAGGTGAAGTCAGGCTGGAAGCAGCTATAGTTTTCCTCATTCTTCTTCAATGGTTAGCCAGACTGAGCAGAACTAGTTCCTCTGTGAGAAGGTTATGTGCAACAACTAAAGAGCAGTAGGACTCAGGTCTCTGCACAACCCTTCTCCATTCATTCAGCAGCCACAGAGCTGTGCAGAAGGGGTACTGGCAAGACAGTAAGCACTAGACGTGGAATTGGCTTTGAGTGCAAGCAAACTTGGTAGAGAAGCTAAATCCAAAGAATTTGGAAACCAAAGACAAGCAGAGGAACAGGGAAAGGCTGATATTATCATAAATTTGCATGGAATTCAACATGGTAAAGATGTCCAAAAATAACAGAAAAACAATAAACCCAGGACTGTTGTTTTTTAGCATAGTTATTTATTGAGTGTTCATTATGTAAGTGTCAGTGTGGATTTAGCTCAGCTGTTTATTTTGTATGGACAAGGACAAAACTCCCATGGCTACAGTCACTCAGGGGAAGAGAGGAGAATGGTGAACATAGAAAAGAAAAAAAAAAAAAAGTGGTTCTGGCAGCCTCAGTTGTATATTTTATGAGTAACAGCTATATAACTAATCAGAACACAGTGGGAGGCCAGAGCCCAAGACAAAGCTTTGAGTGAAAAGAAAGTAGACTCTCATAAAAATGTGTTTAGCAAAGCCATAAGCAGTGTGATTTTGAACAGTTTATTTACATTGCTTGGATTGGCAAAGACACATAAAAAAGAGTGAAGTCTGACACTTTCAGAAGCATCACTAGTTAAATACAGACATAAGACAAGACAGCGGGGGTTAAAATGAAACCAGAAGAACAACTCCTGTTAATATAGACAATTAAACCATTAATGAAATGCAGAAATATACACATTTAGATAGTTCCTGAGACAGCATTGCATCATACTAACTGTTCAGCTATGAAAGAAGTGAACACATAGCTTTGAAGGAAGACACAAATACACAAGAAAGCCAGGTAAAAGCCTTTGGAGTATTACACCTGAAATCCAACACATCAAAATTGGGCTCTCAAGATACAATGTCCCAGGGATAATCCCACACCTTAAATAATGCTTCATTAACCAAGTATGTGGGGGTTTGTTAGTTCAACAGCCCAGCTAAAAAGGAGTGTAATTCCTTCCCTCAGACTTACACTTCCAAGAAAATCAAAGAAACCTATTGATCATATTTTGGTGGTCAAAGGCCTCTAAAAGCTTACTGTTCAAATCAACACATGTAGCATAGCACTGTGTTACACGGAGGCTGCAGATTTTCATCACAGCAACTCAATTCTATTTCTTCATAAACAAGTACATTGATAAAATATCTGGAATAAGCAGCTGTACAACAGGTGAACTGTCACCCTTGGAAGGTCAGGCACTTCATAATGCATCTTTATTTAAGAAGCCAACAATTCCAGCATTAGAGCACTCTGCCAGTTGATGAGGTTAGGGCAAGCAGAAGAGTCATCCAAACTAGAGTTACATGAACATCATCTTCATTTCAAAAGAAAGGCAATAAAATAGTTTGCCAGGAGACAATTTCCACAGAAGAAAATGCTTCCATTCCATCAGCAAGAAAAACCTGCACCAAGGAATCCTGTGTTTTAGAGGAAGACCAAGCTACTTATTGCACACAGGAGCTGATCTGCTTCAAAACAACTAAAAACCCCTTGTGATGAACTTAGTGTTATCTAACATCTTTCTAATCATTGCTAAGTGCTAATGACTATGGTACCATTAATGTCAGTAACAGGTCATCTGAAGAGCCAGGTGCTTGTCAGTCTCTACAGGACAGCACTGGATTTTAATCCTGCTTCATATCAAGTGGGTTGTCGATCGACTTAGTGTGTGACTCCTTCTTTCAAAGATGGAGGGAAGGCTGACTAAGGAAGGAGAAGGAATACCCTGTTGGGTGGAAAGAAAAAACAAATGTTAGTTGGTCATTTCTTTGCCAGGGTCAATAGTGCAGTAGTTATTTCTCCAGCTTGATACATACTGTAAGGAATGTGACAGAGAAGAGATTTAAGATTGGCAGCTTTTAAAAGTAATGATTCAGATTTTGACCAGAAAACTTTAATATCACCAAATGAGAAGTGCATTTTAAAAACAATGTGGAAGACAGATTTTCCACTCCCCTGTTGCCAGCCTTGAGAGGTTCAGAATGCAAGAACGTGGTTTTCTGAAGAGTAGCTTTTAGCCAAGTATTAGCAAACATCTTGCATCACACTTCTTGCAGTAGGCACCTCCCTCCAAACTGAAGGCAAGATACATTATGATACCCTCAGAGCAAGTGAGCTCCCTGCAGACTCTACAACTCTCTGTATTCTTACCAGCTTTGAGTCCCAAATGAGATGCCGAACACATGCCTTCTGGGCTACAGAAGGCAATAGACATCACAAGGACTTGTCAAATCTTCCTTTAGCTGTGCCTGGGTGGGAACAAACTATGCAAAAAGCTGACTTCAGTCCTAGGAGCCTAGGCTACTTCTGGGACACAAAAGTACAGTGAAATTAAACACGTCAATATATAGCACTAAAAGTTAACCTCTTCAGATCAGCTGAGATTTTATATTCTTTTTACATTACACCTCAAGATACTTTCACAAGCAATTTTCTGTTGCTCTTTGTAACACAGCCCAGTTTTTCAGCATGCCAAAAGGTTGTGATAGTTAGGCTGCTTGCTACACCTGCCTGCCTCAAGAACCTTTTACATAGGGATGTTCTGAGCAGGTCAGGATGTACCACCTCACTATGAAGTCTAATGCCTTGCTTGTGGCATCTCTTCCATTTGTAGTCGTAGGCCATATTTGAAAGTTAAAATCCAAACTCTTCATATAGCAGCTGTTATTAGACTCTGAAGTAGTTTATACAGGATTTCTTCCTGTTTACTGATAGAGGAACAAAAACTTGAAACCATAGGTAAAATTAGCTGCTTGAGACTACCCTGCATCCAAGTTATTAAATTGCTCATAACTCTGGCCAGTGAGCTCACCTGGACAACTGAACTGAAACAATAACCAACTCAATTCAATAGAACTGAATTAAAAACAGCAGCAAATTTAAAAGGATTTGTCAAAGAATTAACTTTGCACCCAAAACCAGAAGTAGAAATAGATGACATGTGAGTATTGACTCCAGCCCCGTGCAGTGGAACATGTCAAAGGAAAACCCAACACCACTTAAAACACTTTGTGGCTTCTAGGGCTTTATAGAATGTTACATGCTGTCTTAGTTAAAAGGAGGCAAGATTATTTTTGCTCACTTCATGCAAGATGGCATTAACAGTCAGGATTTGCTGCACAGGATTTTTCAGCATCACACTGCTTATTATCTCCGGCATCATCACAAGTGGTAATAATAATAGGGATAGGACATGATCTGCCCAAGCCATGACCAGTTAAGCTTTCTGAGTTAGAAGAGGTTTTTTCTTCTACAGCATTTGAAAGATGAGTATTTGGAGAGCCAGGACACAGCATAGGCCGAGGCCTGCAATTTGGAGAGCTCCAATCAAGAGAGCTGGAGCGATGCACATGAACAGCACATTTGGCAGAGCCATTCAGGCTGCACGTAGAGGACGAACGAGCAATCTACAATTAGGAAGGGGTTCAAGAGTTAGTCCAAGCAAGAACAAAAAACCCACAAGCATCCAAGCTTTATTTTTACTTTATAGTTTTTCTGCACCAAAAAAGTCCCCATATAAGCACAGGTCATGATTTTGTTTAATTAAAATATGTCTGAATAACAGCTTTGACTCTTTGCAGGCTTTCTGCAGCTTTAGTTTCCCACTCAAGAGCTGCACTGGTATCCCAACTTAAGGGGCTGGAATCCTAACCTCTCTTTTCCCCTCAACTTTTTGATTCAACCTAAAAAGCTTTATTCAGTATGGCTTTGGTTAAAAAACCCACATGACATCACAGCCAAGCTGCACCTTTCTACCACAGAGATCCAATCACTTGGGGAAGGAGCTTAAATCAGAAAATAGTTTTTACTATTATAAGTTCCTCTAATTTTGTGAGAAAAGTATTTTGTATGAGGTAGTCAGAGGAAAGTGCATGACTTTGTCTTCCTGAGAAATGAGACAGTGCTGTATCAAAATGAAGACAGACCATTAGAATTCCTATGCTTCTAATGTAAAAAACAATTGCTAGAGTAACCATATTTGAAGGAAAAAACACCTACAGAGAACTGGGGTATAGCCACATTGGTAGATTGCTTTATTTTCTCTGAAGCAAGAGAGTCCACTATGGTACTTCCTCCCTTGCTAGTTTGTATTTTCTCATATCTATCCCATGTGGGAGAGCAGGGAAGTGTCCTTACACTGTCAATTTAAAGGCCACTCAAACATGCTGAATTATCTCTATGTTAAGGTACTGACATTTCAGACTCTACTAGGAAGGTAGACAGGAAATCCTGTTCTTGGCCTTCTGTCCTACAAACTACAGACTTTAAAGTAGATGTTTACTCAGCATACAGATTTATTCAAACACCAGAATAAAAGCAAAGATGATGAAAAACTTCCTCCAAATCTAGTCTGCTTTACTAGACTGTACTAGGAAACTGAATTTGACCTAATGCAGCAGAAGAAAGCATCAATAGTTATTCAGGCATAGCAGAAGAGTTGCAGCCTGTAAAACATACTGCTTTACCAACTTTTCTTACTCATGTACAAGGAGATAATTCTCTTGCCTTTTTAAAAGGTCTCAGGCTGCAGCATCTGTACTTCTCTACCCCTCCTTCCCAGTCTGTGTCACAGAATGTCTATCATCTCACTATTTTCATTGATACCTTCACCGTACTGTTCAGGGCTGTACACCACCACCAGTTGTGATGTCCAAAATCAAAAGCATGAACCAACATTAAGACAGTGTGTTGGACGTTTCTCACTCTCTCAGAAGAGGACACACACTCCATCTCCAGCAAAAGAAGTTGTGGTGGGTTATTCTCCAACTTAATTGCACAATTCCTCGTACAAACAGCAGATCTTCCTGCACTTTCAGCAATTAAACCTTCTCACTAAAGAACTCTTGCTCAGAAAATGTGTCTACAAGTGCAGTTAAAAAAAGAAACCTTTCCTCTGTGGCTCTAGAAATTGTTCAGATAAGATGAGCAGACATTAAGGTAACTGTAACCTTCAAGAGGTTCCTTACTTGGCCTGCAGAGCCAGACCACTTACCGCCAGGGACGAGGTACTCGTCAGTTTGCTGCCTATGTAAGCGTCGGCAGCTGAGCTGGGGCTTCTCCCTTCTGTTGCACTATGGGACATCAAAGCCCTGCGAAGGGCTCTCCTTGGTGTTTTGGAGAAAGAAAATGCTCTTGTCACCTAAGGAGTTTGACAAGCAGTTATACACTGACAGAAATCAGGCTGTAATGTCTACTGTAATATAGGCTGCCATTCAAAGTATGAATATCTGTAGGACCTGCATCATCAAGTGTTAATGTGACTGTATCAAAAGTAGCCAAACACACACACACAAGGTGATCTGACTTTCAGGGCTTCCCGATAACTCCTGCTCTTCTGACTCTGTCCAAGTACAGAGACAAGAAGGGTGAGGGTAGAGGAGGCAGAAATTCAGGGAGAAGCAGTCAAAAAAGTCTGTTCTGCTAGGCTTCCCCATAGCCTTTGGGTTCTACAATGTCAGGACCCTCTGCTTTCAGTTCATCTCATTTTAGTCTTCAGCAGCTTTCACACTATAGCAGCCTCTACAGTTTTATCTAAGAAACAGTATTATCATCCTGAACCCACTAAGACTGCTGTGAAGTTGCCAAGAATGGGCAACAGATTCCTCCTTGCTGCATCATTCTGTCACCCCCTCTCAAGCATCACAGACTTCAGCAGAACCAAGTCCAGTGCACAGCCAAGAGAACAGAGCAGCCAACCAGCCTCCCTCCTGCCTCCCAGCCAGGTCCTCTTAGCAGAACAAGGCAGTTCCTCAGGCCATTTGCTGAGAGAAGCAAAGCCATACATAAGGAAGGTGTACAGCACCTAGCCCTTACTTTCTAGCACAATTCCCTGACTAAAAAAGGCTTTAATAGAAAGCACTATCCTTGTAGTATCTTACCTTTTTTGAGGTTTTCTTTATTGCCCTGGATGCTCTGCTTAAAGTACTGTCCATATCTTTAGTATTTACTTCAACTGATTCAGGATCAGCAGTATAAATGAGATTTTCCTATGGACAAAAACAGCACTTGTCAAAATAGTCTCTAGTTCATCAGGTCAGATTTAGAGGTTTTAATTGTCATATTCCTCCACATTTAGTGCTTAATGCACAGTTAAGCAGCTATTTCTTTTCATGTCATTTCAGTAGATTAACTGCTGCTGCCATCAGTTTATGATACTACTTCATCAGTAGTTTTACATTTGGTTGGTTTGATTCATTTCCAAGTTCAGGGTTAACCAAAGAAAAGCAGCAGGTCTGAAGTGTACCTAGGGAGTTTCACAAGATACACACCTCTCTTTCACTGACATCTAGCAATCTTCTGAAGTGAAATATTGATAGCTCCAGCTATCAAATATTAAGACTGAGTCTCTCAAGCTTAAGCCCAATAAATGTTTCAGAATAGCCACAAAATCTCTTCTGGTTGGTTGGTTTTGGTTTTGTTTGTGTTTTTTTTCATGTCTCATTCTTAAGCTTTAACACATACAAAGCAATCACCAGCTAGCTACTTGAAAACTTGGGGGGAGGCACACATGGGAGTGGGAAGCTGCTGGGAGGTTTTGTTGTTGTTTTGGATTTCTACTTTAAGAAAAGCCAGTTTACCCAAAAAAAAGGGGGCGGGGAGGAGGGTGTGGAATAAAATGACCCTAGAGAGCAACCTGTATGGCTATTGCAAGGCTAACAAAACGTAGTTAAAGCCTTTACTGCCACCACGTGGCAAAGTCAACACTAACTCATTCTCACATGATGTTAGAGCTCCTGAAAACAAGGGAAAAGGGAAGTGTCCTTAAACTGGAGGTCAACTTGACATTTCAATCAGCAAGAGAAAGGTATTACACAGTTGGTACAAAGCAGTGGTTACAGAAATTACAACTAATGGGATTCAGCACAAGAGGTTACAATTTGTCAGCATCTGATTCCGAATGTCCTGGGGCAAGAGGGAATGATATATTTATTACACAAAGATTTAATTTCTATTTAAAAAGCTCAGCATTTTTCCATCCCTTTGTGTTAGGTGTAACATGAGACAGAAAACAGGTAACAGACTATAGTAAATTAAGACTTCTGAATCAGTACCTATTCAGTATCTGAAAACTAAGGAAAAGCACACACTCAAGTTTCTTATAGCTCCCTAGATGGCAAGCCAAACAAAATAAAACTAAGATGCTATTTTGATCACTTCACTATGTCTCTTGAAACAAGTATGTCTGTAAAAATCCCAGGCAACCAAAGATTGTGCAGTAAGAGTACAATCACAGAACGTTAGGAGGCTGGGAGGGACCTCGAGAGATCATCTAGCCCAACCCCCCTGCCAGAGCAGGATTCCCTAGGCCAGGTCACACAGCAGCATGTCCAGACCCCAGAGATAAGACAGTAAACACTCCACTGCATTACAACATCACCTTGATATGATTTTTATGTCATTAAGGTTCCTTATGACTGCACAGCTGAGCCATTTGATAAAACAAAAGTTTATCTCAGCTTATCTGTACTATCAGCATACCTGCACCATGAGTATATTACAATGAAAACTTAGCTGTGTTCAGTTTTCCATTAGATTTAAGGTAAACCAGCAAATTCCAGTTTTCTAGGCAGATACAAATTAAGGAAAAAATAATTACTTAAGCTGCTAACTACTCCACTCTAGCTTTTTGCTGCATCTACTTGCCTTTGATATGTGTAGCAATGTAGGTATAACACCTTTTTCTTGCTGTTTGAAATGTCAAGTTGACCTTCAGTTTAAGGACACTTCCATTTCCCCCTGTTTTCATGTGCTTCACGCCAAACAGAGAAACAGTTCCAATCAACAGTGTGGTTCCAGAGTACTCACTGCATCTGCTTTACAAATGGTGTTAGCCACATGTCGACACAACATCTTCAGCCAGTCCTCTTTAGGAGGCTCTTCAGCTGTCATCTGGAAACTGAGCAGCTTGTTGTTGAGTTCAGTAGGTGGTCGCACAACTAAGGCAAAAGCTTTGTGGCAATCTACAGTTTATTAAGAAAATAAAGACATAAAGAGTTCAGAATAATCATTTTTCATGATTCGGGGGGAACTTTCACAAGAGTTAACCCTCCATCTGCCAGCAGCTAGAGATTGGGACAGTGACTGTTGGGACAGTGACAGTTGGACTGATTGGGACAGAGCTGTTGCATCACTTGCAAGAGCACAGAGCTCTGTCTGCATCCTGCATTCAGACACTGCAATCAGCCTGTCACGAAACATTGGTTTATTCACCAAATAATCTGCAGGCTAGTCAAGTCTCTACTGGATAGAGCAGTAAATATCAATTTTGTTCTTTAACTTGTGAAATGTTGGACAGATCAATTCTTTATCAACAAAGAAAGAGGAAAACAACTTCATAAATGACCTGGACACAGGACTTGGGGGGATGGTTAGCAAGTTTGGTGATGACAGTAACTGGGAGAAGATGTTGACTCCCTCGAGGGCAGTGAGGCCCTACAGGGGGACCCTGACAAATTAGAGCATTGGGCAATCACCAGTAGAATGAGATTTAACAAGAGCAAGTGCCAGGTTCTGCACTTGGGATGGGGCAACCCCAGACACATGTATAGACTGGGGAGGGAGAGGCTGGAGAGCTGCACTGCAGAAAGAGACCTTGAGGTCCTTGTTAACAGTAAGCTGACTGTGAGACAGCAGTGTGCTCTGGCAGCCAGGAGGGCCAACTGTGTCCTGGCGTGCATCAAGAACAGTATCACCAGCCAGTCAAGGGAGGTGATTGTCCCGCTCTACTCTGCACTGGTGTGGCTGCACCTCGAGTACTGCATGCTGTTCTGGGCTCCACAATTTAGAAAGGATATTAAGCTGTTGGAGGGTGTCCAGAGGACAGCAAGGGTGGTGAAGGGACTGGAGAGGAAACCTTAGAAGGAGCAGCTGAGGACATTTGGTTTCTTTATCCTCAAGAAGAGGAAATTGAGAGACCACCTCATTGCCATCTTCAGCATCCTCACAAGGGATAGTAGAGGGGCAGGGACTGATCATCTTAATCTGGTGGACAGCAATAGGACTGGGGGAAATGGGATGAAGTTGAGTCAGGGGATGTTCAGGCTGGGGATTAGAAAAAGGTTCTTCTCTCAGAGGGTGGTTGGGATCTGGAGCAGCTTCCCTAGGGAAGTTGTCTCAGCACCATGCCTGATGGAGTTTAAAAAGCATTTAGGTAATGCTCTCAGGCACATGGTGTGATTCTTGGGGTGTTCTCCATGGGTTTAAGAGCCAGACTCAGTGATCCTACTGGGTCTCTTCCAGCTCAGACAGTACTATGATGCTAGGAAAACAATATTTACCCTACTTTGTAAAGCAGGAAAAAGTAAAGACATCAGTACTATGTACGACACATTAGAATAGTCAAGTTACAATGGTTTTACTGTTTAACCTTGACAAAGATTGCTCACTTGATAGCAGAAAATTAATCCATTGCTGATACTCCTTTATAGCTGACACTGCTGAAGCATGCTAAACACAGCTGAGAGAGAAAAAAAAAACCAACCCACTGCCAATTCAGAAAAGCAGCACTGGAAAAGCTGTCCCATAAGAGAATGTATATAAGAGAGTAGCTGACCTCATCCGCGATTTGCATACTAAAGGTCTTAGCAAATATTAGATGGCATGCTTACAAATGGCTCCCACATCACCCAAGTCCCAAAGTAAATTTAAGCCTTGCACAGTAATTTAAAGAGAATTCTTAAAAGAGAAATCCTAAAGTAGCTTTTAAAAAAGCAGAGTTAGGACATCATGCTTACTATCTACCCTCTTTGCCACTTCCATTGTTTTGTTGGGTTTCTATGCTCACGTGCTTCAGAGAACACAAAGCAGAACAAAGATGACAGGCACAACATCACCCACAGTGAAATATCAACTGTCTTTCTAGGGTATAGATCTAAGACCAGTCTGATAGACTGCTTTAGAGATCACCAAGGCTGGAACAGTATTGTAGAATGACTTCAGCTGCTGTTAGCAATCCATTCCTTCAGTGAAACCCCTCCAGTCTCAGTATGGCAAAACAGCCACACACATTAAAGTCATCTAAATCTTTCTTTGAAGAGTCTTAGCATAGCTCCTCCTAAGCATCATTATCACCAGCTAAATAAAGATTTGGTTTCAGAGCAACATCACTTGTCTCTGGTCAGTTCTAGTACTCTAGGAACAAGGTTTGGGTTTTTTGGCTTCGTTAAATAAATTCAGAGCTGTCAATTGTACTCCTCTGATTAACTCTGCCATTTGGTGGACTTATGTTAATGCCATCTAGCAGTTCTGTCAAATTCAGCATCCTGTAGCATTCTCAAAGACAAAAGGTGTCAATACAAGGAGTTTTCAAGCTCATACAAAGCTTCAAACAAAAGCTTATACTAAAATAACATACTTAAGACACCATACAAATATACCTTATCATTCTATCCCACAACAGACCTTTATACTCTGAACCACAGTTTTCATTAGCTATCACAGCACTTCAAAACATACCTTCTGTCTCCCTGATGTCTAGGACTTTCTTGATCTGGGAGAGAGGCATAAGAACAACATGCTTGAGAGATGCAGGAGGCCTTGTGTGGCCATGTGGACTCTTGAAAACACCAATAACTTTATGCCGTTTCCTTGCAATCTGCAGTTAAATAAAACAAAGAAGTTAAAGTGAGAAGGTGTATTACCATGGATTTGTTTCTCTTCCTTTACCCTCTAGTGAACATGAAAGCACAGGAAGCTTTACTACAGAAAAAGACTCTAAAGAGTATTAATTTGTTATGGTTTGGGTTAGAACAGATTTGCCACATAAATCTTTAAGGAACTCACTTATCTCACTGTTCACTCTCTGCAGCTCAAGTGTCCCAGCAACACTTGTTATTTAGCATCAACATACCACAAAACCACAGTTTTTAAAAAAGTATCAAGAAGGGAAGTAATTTTACATTACAGAGCAGCCTAAGTTGTGGTATGTCCTAGAAATATCACTTGCTGTTGCTCATACGTGCAGCCATCAAGTGCTGCACTTCAACTTCAGTGGAAGTTGCTCAGTTTTCACTTTACATTAACACACAGAGATCTTACATGTCTTAAGTAAGGTATCTTCAATTGCTTGCATCTTGCACAAGAGATAAGCCAAGAAGCTTTATTAAAAGTCTTTTCATTTTCCTTTCCTTCCTTGCAAGAAGTGATGAAGCTGAGGCAATTTGACCCCCAGGAAGAGTTCATCACTAGTCACAACAGGCTTTTGTCTGAGGGCTGCTTAAGACAGCACTAATTTTGGATCATTTTAGAGTTGGTCTTCCCACAAACTGTCCTTCACAACCTCAGTTTCTCCACAAAAGCCTCCAAAACCTAGTTAGATTTCTTTTTCCTCATAGCTCTTCCTAACATGCTGTTAGTCTAAGGCATTTAAGATGTGCTTTTTTCCTTTCTTGCAGTGCTCTCACAGACCCCAGAGGCTATTTACTCACATTAAACATGACTAAACTTTCAGAAGACAAACATCCTGCTGAGCCAAGGACTCCAGAACTTTTTCAGCCATTGGTATTACTCAAAGTGCTATTCAGCTAAACATTTATTTATGAACATATGAAGCTGCTTTTGTTCTGGCTGCCAAGACAATAAAGGCTACATTAACACCTCTCAACCATCCAGAAAGGCAAACATCAACATGAGCTGAGCTACCAGGATTCTGTGACTTAGACAGAACTTTGCCTCAAATTTTTGGAATTTGGTTGATTTATATTCATATGTAGTGTCAAACCTTGTGTAATTCAGTTCATAAGATGTACTTAGTCATCTTACCTCTAGGCAATCATTGAACAGAAAGAGTGTGACCTGTTCCCCCCTATCACAGAGGTCATCACCAAGTGCTACAGTTTCCAAACGCTGAACTAAGCTTCGGTGAGAGGACAAGAGATTGGCCTGTGACAGAAGCAAAAAGCTCATTAAGCAGTTAGTTCAAGGGCTGGATTACTGCTTGCTTACAACTTAACACTGGAAATCTGGTTAAACCAGCACCTTTGCTTTTTAACCTCACATAATTCTGCAAAGGGAGCAAACTAGCACACAGTCATTTTACAGGTCTGTGACTTCAGAGAAATTACTTACTGGGCATCCATCAACTTCATAGACAACATCAAAGAACTGCCTTTGTGCCTCTGTTTTTCTTTTGTCTTCATTGATATGCCTGAGGGAAGAATATTGCATTTATCTTCAATATGAAGCAACAGTAAATGAATGCACTGCATTCACGACATAAAAAAATAATGAAGCTAAACCTTCAGAGATAAGAGTTTACAGAACACCACTGGAAAACACAAAAATCAGCCACACTTGTTCATTGAAGAATCTAAATACCATGTGCAACACACATGGGGAAACTTCAGACCTAGAACAATATTCTTGTCACATTATCAGCAGTTGACACACCATTCAGTTAATACACAATTCCCCTCCCCTGCCCCATAAGATTTTGAACTAGACACCAACATAATGCAAACTCTTTCCAGTCTGCCTTCTATCCTTCCACATCAGATCTGCAGCTCACCAAGAAGCAGATGCAAGAATAATTACAATCTAAAAGTTGCTGCTGCTGTTAAAAATCAGACAAACATTTACCCAACTAATACAGGAGGTCTCATTGCTGGAGACATACACTACACTTCAGAAGAGGTGAGACTTACAACCTAAGCAGCTTCTGCTTTAAGCTAATTAGCTCGTGGAATGGTGCCAAGAATAGCTAAGACAGGACCAGAAGAGAAATTAATCTTCCACCAATAGTGTGTGTCCTTTCAGTGGATGTCTGCTTAGGAGTAAGATTTAAAGAGAAAACACAACTCTGCCATTCTGGAGAGAATAAAGAGAAAGACAAATTGGAACAGCACAGAGGACTCGGGAGGTTCAGCTTCTTGCTGAGGCAGGGAGTCAGCAGAGGTCCAGGTAGAAGTGCTGAGTAAGAACAGCACAGACTCTTTCAAGAGCTCTGGCACAGAATGCCACAGTGATAACAGGGGCCAAAGAAGACTGAGGAACACATACAGTTATGTATACTTACACAGAGGCTAAAGTTACGGCAACAGCACACTAAGTGCAATTTAGAGGGAACAGAGACAAATGTATAACTCAGGTTCATGGAATAAGCATCACTTACGTCATCACTTCTTTTAATGATTCAATAGCTCTTTCCAGAGTTATTTTATCTGGGTTCTCATCTGATGTATGCTTCTTAATATCTACAGTTTAAAAATAAAAAGCACAAACCCACATATTACAAAAGCCTGAGAAGAAATATGAAAAATTCAAATTTAAACCAAGTGAAATAACTAAAGAAGTCACAGCTATTCTGGAGTCCAAATAGCCTTGATTAAGTGAGGAAGTAGGCTGAGCAGCAATTGTCCATGCATCTCATCCAGAAAAAGAACACAACACAAAAAACAAACCCTCAAACTATTAGAAAAATAAACACAAAAAACCCAAAAAAACCAGAAATCAGTAAGATCACATGCTGGCTTTGTTGCAGTGCAGAGTTTTTTTAAATGAAGTAAAGGGTGCCAGTGTGGGTTTTGTATTGTTATTTTTGTTAACAATCATTATTACAGCAAGTGGTTGACACCAGGTGAACATAAGAAGATGCCATGTCAATACAAATTGCTTTCTAGTTTCTGCTAGCTGCATTTGAATCTCCATTGTATTTGGAGAGACAAAACTGTTGTCAGAGCAAACTCTTCCTCTACCTGTATCCTGAAGACAAATATATGAATAAGTAAAGTTTTGCCCAAAGTGTGCTTTCCTCAGTAATTGTTCTTGCTGCCTGCCATTAGGCAAGATTAACTCCCACAATCAGCCTTGTTTTATAGGAGGAAAAACTATTGCTAATTATGACAAAAAGCAGACATTATCTTTGTTTTAGCAACTTCACAGGCAAACTAATAAAAACCCCCCTGACTAGATTACCATTTAGCAGTAGAGCAACACTAGGCAGCCTCTGAACAGGACGGATGAGGAGTTCAGCCAGGCTTTGGCGGCCGCACTCGGGTTTAGCTTGGTTTATCTAGTGGAAACAAAAAAAATGGAGAAAGGAAATAATTCTTCCTTTTTTCTACACAGGCAAAAAAACCTAATTACCATCAATCAGGAGAAAAATTGTCTTCCTTGAAACTAGCACTGCAGTAAGAATTTGAGAATTGTTCACCACAAATAGTCATTAAGCAGATCATGTTAAAAACCATGTTATGTTCACATCTGTGCAGCCTTTATCACATGAATTATCTTCGCAATGTCTAGTTTTAACTGCCCACATTATCAACCCCTCAGTCCTGGTTTCAGATGCTAATGTGGAGTGGGAAAAGGGACAGCCTGTTCTCTTATTCATCTCCCCACCTTGTAGATATCAAGGCTTGGATAATATCACTGGTACCTCAGAAAACATGAGCTGAAATCTGTCAGCTTTATTACTCCACTGCTTGAGACACACCTGTTGGCTATAGCTACAATCTGAAGAGCTCAAGAGTCTTAAGACTCATCTTCAGATGACCCTTTCTTTGAAGATCACCTTCCTTTTAGATCTCCACTGTTAGGCTCCTATTCGTTAGTCACAAGAATACCGAGAGATTTTACCTCCCCAGAACCTCACAATTGCTGAAAGCAAAGTCAAAGCCATTTCAGAAATACAAGTCTTTTAAGTACAGGGAGAGGGACCGATAAAAAGCAACAGCTCTAGCTGTCTTCAAAGAAAACATGGCCTGTATTTGGGAGAACACAGTTCTTCCAGCAAAAAAATGCATATAATCAAACTACCTTGAAAGCTATATAACAGAGGAAAAACTTTGGCTTCTTATGAAAGTGTCTTTCCAAGGTGCTTGAAGAACTGAAGTTCAAATCCTGCCTATTTCTGTCTCACCACAAGATGTTCATGCTCCAAGTTTGGAAAATTCCCCATTCTTCCATCGACTGCATTAAGTAGTTTACTTGGTAATGGTCTCCATGACTCAAAGACTCAGCTCTGCAGACACTTACCTTCAGGAAGGCATGAAACCTTGGCTTCTGTTTCTCACATCTAGTAATCGTCTCCTTGCTCATTTCGAAGAAATTCACAAACGGAGGGTATGTTTTCAACAAGTCTTTTGACTGAAAGAAACAACTGTCAGAGCTCTGCTTTACACATTATGTAGCACTGTACATATGTTCATCTGCCCTGAGCCGTACAAAGCTGCTAAAAGGCACATTGCAGTGAAGGATAACAACAAAAGCATTGTAAACCCGGGCCTGTTCACAGAACGAGCTAAGATGTTTTTTCTGTGCCAGATGCCCAAGATTCAATGCTGCTGCTTAAATGCAGAAACATCAGGTACATGTGACCACCTCAGAAGCTGCTGAGCAGCTCAAGTAGAAGGCAGATTCTCACCTAGCAAGATGATTTTTGTAAGAATTTTGGAAATTGCATCTCCAGATACTCCAACCACTTTTAAAAAGACAAAAGCAACAGCAGCAATACTTTAGGCTGCAAACTTCTGAATGCCAAACATCATTTGCCTAAAATGGTCAGGACAGTAAAAGCACAAGATATCTAGCAGATTACTTGTGTTAGCATGCACTGCAGTCCCAGACCTAGCTTTCCTTCTCTGCACATTCTGTACTTGGGAAAACAAGGAGTCCTGATCCACCTACACATTTCAAGTCTTGAAGGAAAACCACAAGAAGTTTCCATGAAAAGTGGTTTTCCTAATTTTCAAGCTGTTTTTATTTGCAGTTTTACCCTTCATGCAAGTGGACAGGTACATACACTTAAATTTGACATGGATTACCTACGCCAAGTACATAATCCAATGCAACTGAAAAGTTGAAACAGAAAACAATCATGCAAGTTAGTGTTCTCTCTCACTTGGCAGTGCTTGTTTTTGCTAGCTCCTACAAATGGATTATTTGGAAGGCAAGACAATAGCTCTCATGCACAAAAAAAAAAAGAAACAAACTTACATATTTAAGAATTATATCACCAATGCTTTTGCTTTCAGTCCAATTCATCATAAGATCTTCCAACTCTTCCTAGAATACATGCAGGGATGGAGATGGGGGAGAAAGTAAAATGAGAATAAAATGCATAAAGCTGTAAAATGGGATTAGCAGTCTGCCAGATATAATCAGCTGTGTCTCCATGCTGACAAACTGGCAATCCTAAAAGCTGTACTATTTCATGTTAAGCCACTTCAGTCTCCTGAGAGCTGAAAGCAAGAGATCTTTTAACTTACTGAATATAGTTTTGAACCAATAGAAGCAGAGCATCAGCACTAGCCAACTCTGCAATAAGATGACACAGCTGTGTCCAACACACTACAGAACATATCCCAAATGGTTATTGAAGTACACACAAAACACAATTAAACCAATTTTAATTAAAAATGCATCACTAATATAGGACTCTGAAGTCCATAGGATAGGACTGAAATAGAACTAGCACAGATATCCTTCACTTGCTGCACCAGGGTGTCAAGGAAAGTGAGATTAAGCTGTTAAGCCTATTTCAGATTAATA
The DNA here is from genome assembly GCA_013399015.1 of Galbula dea. Classification (NCBI taxonomy): domain Eukaryota; kingdom Metazoa; phylum Chordata; class Aves; order Piciformes; family Galbulidae; genus Galbula; species Galbula dea. The sequence continues at coordinate 4,532,549 of VWZX01007345.1, read as the reverse complement.
AGGATCAAGCTTATTCATTGTCAGCTGATAACAGGCACAGGAGGGCACAGCTTCAGGATTCACCTTAAGTGAAAAGGATTCACCATTAACATTGGTTTGATGCTGCCACTTCTCTTACTACATCAAAGAAGGAAAACACAACCACTACACCTAAGCAACTTCATCTGGACTGCATGCTGCAGGTGAATCCTACTTGACACATGGACACATAGGCTCTGCTTTAGTCTCTGCAGGCACATATCAATACCCACCATGATTAACTAGACTAGATCCTATGAACGTGTCTAAAGCCCAGGAAATACTCTTTTTTTTAAAAAAAAAATTCAGTTTATTTTTGGTTTGTTTTTCCTTTTGTTGGGTTGGGGTTTTTGTTTACTTTGCCTGGGGTTTTTTGGTGGGTGTGTGTTTGTTAATTCCATTGCTTTAGTTATCCTTCCCAAAGTCCTTGCTTACTGCTTTAACAGAAACATGTATGTTGTAAGCTCTTGGGAGAATCAGACTACCATCTGATACCACTGGCCCTTTCGATTAATTTTGTATCAGTTACAGAAAACCTCCTACAGGAGGAGGTATTACAATGGGAAAAGGAGAAGCCAGTTCATGAATGGCAATATTAGTTACATCTGCAATACTCAGACTTCAGGTATTTATCAATAAGTGCTAAATCTTAAAGCACACTTCAGATTTGCACATAATTCCCTAAGTTGAACAGTATGTAATAGCGCAAGTAAGAACCTACACCTATCAGCAGATACAACTTAAAGCATGAAGATTCAAAGCCTCTATCAAAGCTTCCCCTCCAAGAGAGAAGTTGCAGCTTACCTTGATTTTAGTATGCACATCAAGAATATCTGGAATGCTCCCAAATATGGTCTTAATCTCTTCCTGTGCAAGGATTGGTCCTCCAAGTTGTCCTTCCTTTTCCAGTGGAACTTGAAATAACTGATAAATTAGACAAAAGTGTTTAACATCCTCCCAAACACTGTATTAGGAAATAGTTATGAAAGCAACAGAGATTCCTTTCCATATCTCACTTCCCTGCAGACAATCTTAATATGCTCCCATTTAGCAAGGGTTCTGGAGGAGTGGTTGTAAGGTACAGACACTGAATTCGATACATTACCACAGTATAACCCCCTTTCATCTACTTTTCTACCCATACACATTGTAGCTCATTCTCTAAGTACATAACCAACTGCAATGGAAACAAACTTTCTAGAAGTTCAGGTCTTCCTGTAAGCTGTGTGCTATTCTACTCTTTCCCCTGCCACCTCTCTCTATTCACTAATACCTTAGAAATCTGAGTGATCATGATCCCATTTTGCTGAAGTTTGGAATTCCCACAGAAACTGCAATTCCACTGCAGATCCCAGATTGGAAATTGTGGTTTCCAGGCATTATTATTAACAGATACTAAACATTTTTATGCATGAATAAAACTACAGGAGACTGTTTATACTGTCACCTTTTTTAGGAAGCTTTGATGCACTCGAGCCCTCAAAAGCCTGCAGATCACAGGCTGACAATAATCATTGATGTAAACACTAGATGTCTTATTACAGTTGAACAGTGTTTGCCCTAAAATCAGCTTACCTGAATGATTGTTGTTAGAATGTCAACATAGTTACTTTCTGTCTGATACAATTCTTTTGCAACCTGCCATCTTGCAGACTGCTTTATTGGAAGAGGAGTCGAGTTTTTGGAAGGCCTTGCACAGGATTTTGGTGTCTCTGATGGAGATATTTCCAAAAGAAAATAGAGCTTTATTACATTACTGTTCCTTAAAATAGCTCACACTCAAAGACAAGAGAAACAACCTTCAGAGTTCTCAAGGGAAAATAGCTTTTTATTTTTCATTGAAGGCAGTTCTGTAGGTTCTTTTATAGTTACCAGAGCTCTTTCTAGAAAATGGCTTTATTACAGCCTAATTATAGAAAACATATTATTCCTCAAAATTAGCCTGGAACCAATAAGCCATTTATGAGCAGGTCAATGACTTAACCCTATTATGTTTAGTAGAGGATTAAGTGCTGAACATTAAACATACACGCACCAAGTACAACAGTACTTGGCTACTTTCACTTTGCCACTTAAACAGGTATCTTTCAGCTGCCTACCATCCTTACAGTAGGTATGTAGCTCAGAAAGATTTACTGAAATCAGTCCTTGCATAAAAAAAATAGAAGACAACACAAGAAAGCCACCTCTTACAGCTAAAGCCAAGGTGGACCTGGAGCAGTAGATTAGTTTTAAATACTCGCTCATGTATTGGCCCTCGAAGACCTGTACTCACTCATTCTGATGTCAAAGTTCATTACTCTCACAGCCCCTCTGAAATAAGTACCTTACCTGTTGTTTTCAAAATAGCACTTGCTCTGAAACTGTCTGCTGATGTTGGACTAGAAAAAATATTTTGTTACAAGAGCACTCCCATGATCTAAGAAAGCTGACCTTTGAGAGTAAACTGATCTTTCCTATATTGCTTCTGAATTATCACTTGCAGGTTGTACCTCACTGTGATTTCTTATTTGACTTGTACACAGGGGATATTTTAAAGCAGTACTAAGCCCAGATACCTTCTCTGCATGATGGAACTGGGGCATTTTTTCTTCCCCTTTAAACCTCAGGTATTAACTTTTGACTTATCCAAAAATTTTGCAGTTTCCTCTCTTCCACGGGAACCACGTGCAGAGATATTAAAAGCTCTTTGCCAAGTAACACATCAAAACCAGCTGATAATTTATAGTCTCATGAAGTTTTAGACCTGACAGTTTGCTGGCACAAACAGTGTTACCTCAACAGAACATGTCAATGAGCTAGGGATGAGCTTTGCAGGCATTTTCCCTTTAATTCCTTTATAAAAAGGATCTTATGCCTCCTTTCTGCAACTATCCTACTGAAAAGATTTTTAGGTGATTTACTGTTAATATCATTGCTTATCTGCTGCAGATTTCCAAAGTATCTGAAACATTTTGAAGTAACACTGTATTGCACTTCATATTTATCAACCCCATATATTTTTCTTGTTTTCATTTGGGAATGAATATGCTTACTGCAATGACAAAAGGCAGCCTGGCCTCTGTCTGCATCTGAACTCTTCTCTTTAGTTCTGCTTTCTGCACACTTCAAAGAGGTAAAAGCCTGAAACTGACTCAGGAAATCTGTAAAGCTTCCCTACTGCTGATGTTACTACATGTACACAGAGAGCTCTTAAACACTGCAAGTGTGTCTGAATTTAAGTTTTTAGCTCTACCTCCATTGGTAATGCTTGACTCTGGAGTGTTAGAAATATCCAGCAAGGACCCAATAGAGAGTGAGTGTTCAGCTGATGGGCGTTTCCGAGGAGGGAAGGGTGACAGGTCCGTTTCTCTGGTCAGTTGGGCAAGAGTCTCTTTCAAACGGCGTCTTTTGCGGTTGCTGTTTGGAGTATTCAGAGAAAGCAGGGACACTGACTTCTTGAGGCCAGGACTCTCTGACTGCAGTAAAAGGAAGTAGAGTTTAGAGCTTTTACCCACTAAGTCAAAGGGAAGTTAATTGTGGAGGTCAGCACACAATACAACTCTTCTTAGGGAAGCTAAGAGAAAATAGGCAACTGGAAATCACAAGAGTACTTTGACTAAAGTAGTTCAGCCTTCAGGAAGCAGAAAAAAGTTTGTTCCAAATTACTATTCTGTGTATAAAACTTATAAAATTATCTGAAATTTTAAATGCTGCTTTGAAACATCTGATCTCAGGCCCCACATATACTGTTGTGGATGCCAATTTTACCCCCAAACACATGCTGTGCATTACGTGTGAGACTTCACAATACCTTCTCAAATAAATACATGGACTCCCCAGCTCTGGCATCCATTTGAATGCTTCCCCAGAACCACTAAAGGAAAAAAAAAAGACAATACATGTTAGGAACACATTACAGGGCTGCATTCAGAGTTAAAAATGTCCAAAATAATATGTATATAATACTAAGGCAGTTTGCATACTAAATGCAAGCATATGGCTTATAAAAAAGCGTCTCTCAGATACAGAGTATTATACAGCAATATTCTTTCAGCAATTTGTCAGCACTAACCTCTTGCTTTACAACATAAAGTTTTTTTGAAGGTTCAAATGGAAGATCTTTTACTGTATTTTCTTCAACCACTAAATGTGTACACCTTTCATCACCAACTGGTAAATATTGTCCTCCTAGACAAAAAGAAGGGCAAATTAGCAAGACTGAAAAATATGACTTAGAAAATAGTAGCTTACTTGACAGTTCTGTGGCACCTATCACTAATGAGAGAAGAGCCAAAAGAGATGAACTCTTCAGTGAGCTGGCCAGTTCTTGGGCTTCCCTAACAACTCCAAGAGTTTTACCAGGGATTCATATCAAAGTTGTAAACATTATATAATTTGCAGAAAGCATATATAAAGATACATACTACAAAGCTGATTATAAATCAAAGTGAAGCAGAATATACACGTTATGCAGCAAGTTTCCAGACTATCTTCAAGCATCCTATAGTTACTTCTTTTTAAATTGTTTAGTTTCAATCAGCTTAGGAAGTGTGAAGTCTTCAACAGCTACCAGAATTTATGCATACACCAACATCTAAAAATCAATTTATAGCTCTCCACGTTGAAAAGCCTTCATTAATGCTTCAGAATTCATGATACAGCAATTCAGCTTCAGTGAAGTATTTATCCCACTCTTTCCACAGGTCAATTTTTATAAACAATAACCTTGCATTTCTGTCATTTCTTCCATGTTAGCTTTCTCATCATCAGAGAATCCAAGGAAACTTAACATGCAATCCTGGAAAGGAGGAACCTTGAACTGATTTCTGAAGTCATCATCAGCTGCACAGAAATCACTGAAAAGAAAAGATGAACAAAAAGATCACTAAATCAGTTCTATATGACTATTATAGTGAAGCTCAAAACACTACATGTGAATAGGATGCAAGGTTAAGGCTGAAGGAAAACAAATACTTACATTTCATTCCTTTTCTCCCAAGCCTTATAAATCCACTCAGCTTTCACGATGGGAGTACCAAGACTTATAGCAATCTACAAAACAGAAAAAGCACAAGTTATACCACAAAAGTATTTCCATGTAAGTCTTTGCCATGCCAAGAGAAAGATTTTAACTTTGTTTTTACTTTTCAAGACAAGATACTGCAAAAAGCTAACATCTCTTAATTCTTCAGTGACTAGAAGATCAGATCAATAGCTATTCTGATGCTTACTCAGAAGTGCACCACTTTGTTAGCCTGATATCCTTTATCACTTAAAGACACAAACCCAAATCTCTCTTCCAGTGGAGTAAGAGATTTTTCTGCTTTTGATACTTCAGAAGACAAACATCCCAGTCTGCTTTTACCAAAGAGAAAGCAACTATTCCAAAGGTAACTTCCATGACTGCCTGCGAGAGACTGTAAAGTTCTCTCTCTTTTTCCCTTCAAGTTGGCAGAAAGGAATCAGAGCTAAAGTGGGTCTCTTTCACATGGAAGATTAGAAAGATAGTAGGCTGTTGCTCTTCTCCTAGAATAACATTTCAAACAAGGGAGAGTCAAGGAACATAGGCATTGCTTTCACACTCCACAGCACAAAAAACTATAGACTTCTATTTACTTCTCAACTGGACTTGCATGTCCTGAAGGATTCAGTTTTGGGGTTGTCAAGAAAAAAATGCCTTACATGTATTTATTTACACATAAAAGGAAGATTTATATATAACAAGTTAAAGAAAATCTTTAAAAGAAGATGCACACAAATTGAGTACTACAATTTTTTTTCCTCAAGTTACCTTGAAGTTTGTTGTTTGGACAAACCAAACAAAGCAAGTGTGTTAATACAAGCACTTGTTCATTGATGAACAAACGTTCCTAGATGTCCCAAGTACCTATAACATTGCTACTTGAGTACTTAAAACATTTTGGTTCTTGACATTTACTATACTTGTTCATTTCACAATCTCTGCATTCAGGCAATTTGTATTATTTAGATCTCTAACATAGACAAAAACATCTCAAAGCTCAACACCAGTCTGAGATGAACTCACTATTTATAAGTCACTGTTAGTACACAAAAAGAAACAACAGCAACTGATGAGCAGAAGTATAGTTTACAGACTTAGTTGACACAAGCCAAATTCTGAAAGAGTCCTTAAGCACCACCTCAAGCCTACATACTCTGCATTTCTCTCCGTGTGTTGAGTTAGCTACCAGATGGGTAACTTTTGAGCTGAAGTCCTTTCGAATAATTCCACCCATGTGATGAACCAGGGTCACCAGCTTAATCTGAAAAATAAAGACAAGATAAGCTTTCAGTATGTCTTTTGAAATGCACAGTGCAGAGTGAGAGCAGTACAACAATAGTTTAAAAAGCAAGTAGCAAGCTCCAGGAAGTTATGTTAAATATCTACAAACACGAAGGCTCTGATTTGTTCTTAGAACACCTTGTTCACATCTACAGGAAAAAATATAGCACAAGAACTATTAACTTAAAAATACAGCCTTGCTCTGTAGCTTGAGTAAGACTACTCAGGCCACCAGTACTCTTGTGATCATTATACATAATGCCTTCATCTTTTCACGCATAATAGATTTGATGCACGTTTTCCTCACTGCTTTGGTCAATTCTACCTGAAAGGTTAATTACCAGAATTTACACAAGATTGCAAGGTGGTTAGACTAGATGATCTCCAGAGGTCCTTTCCAATTCCTAACATTCTGTGATATCTAGATACATCAGGACTAAAGTCCCAATAACATGGTAACAAGATAGCACGGCAGCAAGATAACACATCTACGAATGCTCTGAACAAGACTATAAGCTTTACTTGACCTCACTGCTACCTGTACAAGTAAGAGGGCACTTGGGTAAACACTCTCTTATTTGTAGACTGAGGCTTCAGATCTTTAAGCCCTTCTGAATTAGAGCTGTTTAATGTCACTCAAAAAGAAAAAAAACAAACAAACACAAAAATTACCAAAAAAGCATGTACAAAATGACTTGGACTAGGAGGCAGTTTTGTTCCCATCCTCAAATATCACTGCTTCTGGACATGCAACAAAACAGAAGAGCAAACAATTTATTCCCCCCATATGAGCTCTAGTCATGGTTAAACCCTATGGGTGATAGAACAAAAGAATATTCTGAAAAAAAGTAACTGTTTTAACAGTCCAAAGGAGAAAAAAAAAAAAAAAGTCTTACTAATTCATCTTTCTTCCTGAATCCTGTGAAGCACAGTACTAAGTTCAACATACTTGCACAGTACAGCGGACGACAGGAGAAAGGTAAAGGCTGGAAGTAAGAAGTAAGCTTATTAGTCAAAAGGATTCTACTTCCATTGCAGTTATAACAATATCTTTAATACAGTACTATTGTTCCTAGTATTAAAATGCATCAGACAGTAGTTCAAGTCTGTGTATTCAGTTATACCTCAGCTCCAGACTTGCTAGCATTCTGATAGTCACTAGAGCACCCCCAAGTTCCATAGGTAGTGTTCATCCTATTTTTCCTCCCCAGTCCATCCTCTCTACATGAGAGCCTTAGGAAATATAAAGTATCTGCTAGAGCATCATTTGCATACTGCCTTTCCTAATGGCACAATCCCAACTGGTGGGTCAACAAGTTCCACAGCAACTGCAGTAGTTGCAGCCTTACTACTGTCTGCCTGTGCCTTCCTACTACACAAAATATTTTAACAGCACACCAGAAACTTACTTTTCTTAAAATTGCTAAGAACATTAATGACTGCTTGGCAAAGCAAAACAGATTTTATTTTAAACACTTAAGTATTTAGAACTCAGCACAAGAGAACTATTTAACAGACCTCAAGAGAAAGCACATACCTCTCCTTTTTGAGCACAGTGCAGTACTACTGGAGGCCCAATAACACGGCAATCTGCTTTGCAGAGGTTGGCAAAGACAGAACCTTGGAAGTCTGATACAACGAAGACAGTCTCAAATTCTGGGGAATCAGAATCTCCAAGCTCTTCTATTTTGTCTGTCTTTATATAGGGTACTTTAATTTCCTTGATGGATGGGGATGAAGGGAGAAGTATTATTCAGGCAACATATATACATTAGCATTTAAAATCTAACTGATTTTCGACCATAGGAAAAAAGTATGATTCAGATTTCAACAGAAACAGACTCTTAGGATTTGTGAAAGCTGAAGGAGATGCACTGCTCTGTAACATAAGAATAGCTATGAACTGCACCTAAAAAGTGCTTTAAAGCATTTCCTGCTTCTGAAGAATAAGAAATCTACATACTTCACTAGTTTAAATATCAGTCCACACTGATAATGTAGTATTAGAAACATCTACAGAAAAAAAAAAAACAAAACAAAGCAAAACCAGAAAAAAAAAAAAAAAATCCAAAACTAAGCACAAAAGAGAAATGAAATTTTAGACTGCCAGAACAGCTTAAGGTGCTTCTGGATACTATTAAAAAGTAGTATTCAGCTTGCAACAGCAAGCTTCATGCTGCACAAGATCTAAAGAACAGAAACTACTTCTGTTCATCACTTGATATTTTTAAGGACTCTAAAATTTTGATTTGTTCCACTCTTAATCATTGGTTCCAAATTTTATTTTCTAGTTTTTTCCAGCAAGAAATGGAGAATCACTTCTTAACGCTTCAGTTTAAGTGCAGCTTTCAGTTGAAAGAGAAGTCAATTAACCAATTATGAAGTCAGTTCATAGCAAAAACTTATGCATTGACTGAACATAAGCATGCAGCTGAATATCTCCATTAATATTTCCACCCCTGTTAGAAAACACCACTAATTAAAAGCTTCAGATAGTAATTCCAGAGTTGAGAAAGTGTTTGTAATAAAGTACCAATTTTCACAAGCTTTAAGTGACACCATCAGAAACATTAGCATATTGTGCCCATTATGCCCAATTAATATAAATTAAAGCTTGAGCCCATTTCAGCCTCAGTGAAGTCCAGCATGCTGCATGCAATCACACATGCTTAATTGCATGACATACCATATGAATAACACTTTTTATTAGTTTTTCTTCTGATTTATCAGTACTAGTTTCCTTTATCTTTATAACTGGTACTTCCATTATCTTAACAGTCTGTGGAAGAGGAGAACTTTAGTAGAGAACCCAAATTGGTTACCAGAAGTCTAAAAGCTACTATCTCATTCCAGTAACTGTTTTATCTTAGACCCACATACCTCCAAGGCTTTCAGAAGCTCCTCACGTTTCCCTGCTTCCTGAACCAAAACCACTCTTGTTTCTATTTGAGGCATTTCTTCTGTTTATAGAGAAACAAGGATAATATTTGCATTTTAAGAGGAAAAATCCATGACAAGTTTAAATCAAGCAATAATATACAGAAGAACACAGGCAGACTGCATCCTTTCAAGACACCTTATTTATCAGGAACAAGCCTGGTCTTTAATTAAGGCATACCAAGTTGACTACAGAGCCTAAACTTTCTAGCTTATGGTGAACAAGATCCTGCAATTCACGACCAGTTACTTTACAGTCAAACCAAGAACACACAAGAAAAGTCAGAGATGGCAGGAACAAAAACAAACAAACCACGCCACCACCCCCCAAAAAAAACACCACACAACAAAATTGACTCAATTCTTCTAGCAGCCTTAGATACCAAGACCTGATGGAAAATAGACAGCTAGTCTCTTCTCATTTCTGTGCTCCAGGCTGACAAGGTTCATTACTTAGTAGTAATTGCTCAGTTTCACCAAGGAATATCAGAACTGAAAGTAGAGATCATCTTTTTTCTCCATGTATCAATAAGCTTTCAAAACATTAGGAGGAAGGGACAAATATTGGCTCCATGTTATCTGCACCAAAAGGCTGCCACTGAATTTTCACTACTCCATTGCAGAAAACCAAAAATCTTTGTTGTTATATAATTCCAAGATTTGTTCTTGAATCACTTTCAAGTTCAAGACTATTCATCTCTCTAAGGTCTACCTATAGACAGAGCAGCTGTAGTTTCCAAACACTGCTGTCATAATATCACCTGGAATGATTTATTCCACAGAAGAGGCACCAAATAGAACCAAGAGAACCACCAGCTTTCTATACATCAGCCAGAAAATCCATTTGATTTCATGGCTGTAACCCCAAATTTTTAGAATAAACTGAGTCATAACAGGATGACAGTCCCTTTGTTGTTAAAAAGAAACCTAACCAACATCCTTTTGGCTAACCTACATATAATCCTGTAGCTCAGCAAAGCACTTCTGCTTTTCCAAAACTACCAAATACCTACAAAGTAATCAGTCTAAATAAACACATAATCTTAAAAAAAGCCTCTTCCATTACCTTCAACATCCAAAACAGATCCAGGAAATACTCTCTCTTTGGAGGCTTCTGTAATTTTTGAATCAGTAACAGAAGAATCAGCCAAGAGGCTCCTCCCAGTTTCAGACAGCAGGGTACTGCTGTCAGCCATGATTATGTCTTGTTTCTTTCTTCACCAGCTACAAGACAGATGTGTTAAACTAAGGTACAGTTGCAAAAAAGGTCATTAGTAAGAGTTCTATGACTAGAGGAGTCAGAAGTAACTTCAGAAAACAAAACATTTAGACTCTTATTAAAATCCCACTCACACTGACAAGAGTAGTTCTGCAAGTGTATTAGGATTCACACAATTGACAGAAAGGACTGATCACAGAAATGGTTCTGAGGAGGTTGCTTACCACAGAAATAATTCATTTGCAGAGAAAGCTGCAGAGAAGGCACTTCAACTCTGAGCAGCAGGGAAGCACTAACTCTACCGTTCACTTTTAAATGTTTCATTACAAAACACCAACAAACCAAAAGCACTTGTTTGTTTCACTGACAAACTACTGTAAGCTGGCTTTGAGACCAAGGTTAGCATTGTCAAAGCAAACCATTAGCAGAATAATTAGGCTACACAAAGCACCTTGCTAAAATTTCTTTTTTCAGGTGACCTGGAATGCAGGGGTTACTGTAGTAAAAAATGACCCCCCAGGGATTAAAACCAGATTATTTACTCAAAGAAAAATCAGGTTTCTCAAAATTCATGAGTCTCTACAAAGTTAACAAAGCACATATGCAGTCTAGTTTATTGTAGTACATTAACTATAATATAATGGAAGCATCCATTCATCATCAGATCAATGGATAAGGCCTTGCACTGTATGTTGGTTTTTGCCTTCTGTCTTTTCATAGATAGAATAAGTCTGTGCTCTCTCTGCCTAAAACTTGTCACATACTCCAAAGATAGAATTCTTATCCCTGTCATATTCTGTACAGGTAGCTGCTACCTGAACCTTGTACCAGAAGATTTGTTCTAAGACACCTGCCCAACACACAGCGCATTTTCTTCTGTGTGTGACGCAAGAAACATTCATTTCCTGTGATTCATCCTTCACAGGAATTTAAACATTTGCACAGTGATATCAGAAGTTACCCAGATGGAGGTGAACTGCTGCAGCATAACAACTCTCTTATTGAGAACTTAACTGAAGTTGCTCTCCTCATGACTCTGAGTGCCCCCTGAAAACAGTAAGGGCTCAAACAAAACATTAAAGCATTGTCTGCAGGAGGACTCAGGAGGGAGTCAAACCCTTGGAGAGCAGTACATACGATTTGTCAAGTTGTACAATGCCTCTCTCATTACATAGCAAAGTAAAAATCAGAAGACAAAAACCCACTGGCAATACAGAAAAGAGATCATATTTGATTTCCTAATGTAGTGATGAGCATGAGCAATAAGTCAACCTAACTGAATATGTTTAGAGTTGTGTTAGATTTGTCATCAAAACTGCCACTTCAGTTGCAATCTTTATGTCACAAACTGCGCAGGCTCCAAGGAATTAAGTTTCCTAGCAGTAAGCCCCAGTCACTCAGCTAGTTTATGTCAGAGTAGCTTGAGACCTAGCATGAGGAGCAAGTAACTTTAACCAGAAAGAGTCTTTAGGGATCACTTTTCCAGAAAACTATTAAGATACCACTGGGAAGTGTTGTTATACAATTACCTCTTCTTTGGCAGTGGGAGGAAGGGAAGCATAATCTTGGAAAACTTAAAACATACTGTTAATAAGAATGACTGACACACAGACAGTTATATAAGTAAAATCAGACCAAAAACTCCCTCCAGTTAAGGGCACCGTTAAATTTTCAAAGTCTCAGACATCAGTATGACTCCTGTCATATTGCTGTTATTCTACCTAATAACATACATACGAAAACGTACCTACAGAGAACATCCTACATGGGGAAGAAACCCACACCAGACTGGACCTTGATTTTCTTTGTGGCTTTTCTAATTTATTTATTTAAAGTGTTCCATTATGAGGCACACTTAAAAAATATTCCCCTTTTTAATGGGCACATATTAATTAATAACATAGTACTAGTCACTAGACTTAAACAGAGTGCCAAGATACGGAAGAGAACAAACAGCACAAAGAGGATATTGACAGAAGAGTTTCCGGTCACATAAAAAAGAACAAGAGGTAGAACACCTCAGAATGCAGGCAGACCTGAACGCCTTTATAGCATTACACTTTCAAATGACCTCCCAATAGCTTAAGGAAAGATCGAAGGTCACAAAACATCTACGGGCTAAAATATGCTTTTTTAAAACAGGTAGACGACATTGTTTTAATGCCCATGTTATCCATTTCCCTCCAGAGGAACCACCCAGGAGCGTGACCAAGGTGCCCTCCGGGAGGCTGCCGTAGGCATAATTAGATACCGGCAGCTGCTCTCATCTTAGGAACAAGCAGTTGCCTGCTGGCTTTGGCCTCCGCTCTACCCAAAGGTGACCGCTACAATCCTACAGAGCTCTCAGGGCGGTGTTCAGCAGCAAGGTTTCTCCGGAAGACTCCTGGGCTCCACAACTGCCCTGGACACAACCCCCGGCCCACCTCAGCCGACCACACCCCACCCCAGGCCGCTCGTACTCGCCGCTCTCCTCCTGGGGCTCAGACTCCCCCAACTCTAGCCCAACCTCCAACCCGACAACACCAGCCCGCACCTAGCATCCAAAGCCGACTCACTCCTGATACCACCTGCCGCCACTGACTGCAAACACAACCTCCGCCATGAGCTATCACCACCACCAATTCAAAAAGCGAGCCGCCGCACTAAATGCCCCGCGCATTGGCTGCCAACCTCACCACCGCTCTGTAAGCCGCCTCCTCATTCGACACTTCTCCGAGATGTCCCGCCTTCCTCCCCTCCATTAGTGGAGAGGACTTCCACTCTTCCCCTCTCTGATTGGAAGCTGTACCTGCCGCTCACAGCTGGGACGTCTCCCATTGGCAGTGGGAAGTTCCTGGGGAAGCGAACCGATCTTGTTGTGGTACCCGCGAGCAGGTTGCTGAGCGGGTGGGGGTCGATTTGCGTTGATTGGCTGCTGGAGGGTTTCGAACGTTTCTCAACGGCCGTGGTGGAGAGACCCGGATGGAACAGAGCGGGGACTCGTCTGGGGTTCGGTGGTTGCCTGCTGTTGCCGGCTTGCGGCGCTGTCTAGCTGCTGGCTGCGGCAGGACGCGTGCTGAGGAGTTCCAGTGCTGTTTCAACAGATCCTATGGTCGTACGGACGTAGGGGTGGACGCTGAAGGCTCCGTGCCTAGGTGGAGACTTAACGGCGCGGCGCCCCTCAGCCCACCGCTCTTCAGCGTGTTGTGGCCCCTTCAGCATGCTGTGCCTGCCTCAGGCTCCCCTCACCGTCTCCCGGTCCACACAGCCGTCTCGTGGGTTCTTCAGAGAGATGTATAGAAATTTTAATTTATAGAAAATTAAATAGTAATGCCCCGTTGCTAACAACTGCCGTCCCAAGCATAACCTCAACAGAGGTTTCCTTGGCCCACCTTTGGGCACTACACAAAAAGAGATAATTGTTGTGCCCACCAAAAGCACATTATTACCATTAATAATTTAGTAAGCTTTGCCTTACCCAGGATATTACTGTGCATATGTTATGCTGAGTTCTAGAATAATCAGTTCATAGGAAACATGGGAAAAGAGTTGGCAGGAGAAAATGTGACTGGTCAAGGTGAAAGCCAACCAGCTGATTCGATGGCACCAACGCCCAAACAAATTAATTATACTGGATGTTATAGCATCCTTTTTTATTTTCTCTACTATTAAAACTTACTGGTCTGGAAAGGAATTCTTTGATAGGTGCTCTGCATCTAATAAAAAGAATGGGAGATAAATTAACTCTTTCTAGAATTTTCTTTATATGCTAAATTCTTACATACCAGATAGAGTCCTTAGATCTTGCTCATTTTTTTATGCTACAGATTTTTATTAGTTCAGGCGTTTTCATGACTGATCCAGCAGCTGGTAATGCCAGTAAGAGCCCATTGACTTCTTCTGATTTGGAAGAAAAACAGAATAGGAAAAAGCAGAAGAAAAACATACCAGGTGCTGTTTATCTGCATGAAGATTTGCAGGTGAGGTACATGAAAATCAGGGTTATTTTCTGAGGAAAAGATTTCACAAGAGCAGCCTGGAAACCAAGGAAGTCATTGTAGTTTTGACACCTGAGTCAGCCAGTTATTACACAGTCCTACCATTATTTTATCTCATAAACAGTAATTACATCAATGACTTATAATTAAAACACAGCCTAGCCTGAGGTCCTTTTGTCACAGTGGAGTGCCAGTTTCATCCATCGTTTTGCACTTCTAGGGCAGACAACCTTCACTGGCTTTTCCCCCATTTGCTTACAAAGTCCTCTTCAGCTGGGTCTCCAGATTGCCTCACGCCCTGAACCAGGGACTAGCTTTCTTCTAGGTCTGGAATGAGTTCTGCGATGTTGGAGTCAATACTGGTTTTGCAATAGTTTCTTGAAAACATATTGGTGAATGTACGTTAATTTCCACTCAACCTCTAGAGCCTCAAAAAACATATAAAATGTTGTGCCTGCAGAGACAGGTGAAGCTTATTTATCAGGCCTCAGGATTAACAGGTGATACATGCATCACTTCTCAGTTAAAGGGTTAAAAAGATAAGTAATGCCTAAATGTTCAGTAAATAAATATAGGCTCACTATAGATATGGAGAGTGACTTGGGCATTAGCCTTTATATATATATATATATTTGAAAGTCTAGAATTACAATTGCATAAAGCAACTAGGACATTCTGCTAAACCATCTAAGGTATCCTTCCTGAGACTAACAGAACTTAGATTTCAGGCAGTAATCACTTAAGAAATATGGCCAATATTTTTTTAATCAAGTGCATTTATTCTCACTAAAGCTTAGATCAAGACTAATGACAAAAATAATTACTATTCTTTATATGCCTGATATTTAAGAATCTGCTTTTCTTAGAACAGGCTCTGAAGTAGAAACACCTTTTATTTTTTATTCTGTAAAATGCAACATGCAGTTGAATCTTGCTGTTTCTTCCAGTTCCCTAGACATCAATAACCCAGGAGTATACCATTTATTTAATACTTAAATAATTTCCTGTGACAGTAACACTTAGAGGGAGAAAGTTCCAATTGTTAAATAAATCCTGGCACAGCAGCTTCATGGAAGCAGGGATCTCATGTTGTGGGAAAGACAATGAGGCTCCATCAGAAAAGCTAAAGGACCGTGAGAGGCCTGAAGGAGACTTTGGTGCCTTGCATAGCCTCTGTAGGTTGCCTGTCAAGCAACCATTTCTTGGCTTCAGGGTGTGAAGGTAGACTTCTTGTCTCCTATGTCTTGCAAGCATTTGAGGGTTTCATTTTTTGTTTGTTTTTTTTTTTAAAAAAAGAAAGGAATTTTTCTCAGACCAGTGTTTTATTTTTGCCACTGACTGACTTCTTTTTAAGCACCTACAATCAGCCAGATTCCTCAAAGCACTATTGACTCAGTTTAGCCAGAGCAGTAGCTTTCAGAATATGAGGAAGGGGGGAAATCAAACACATGATGTAGGTGGGGGTCAGTGGGAGCATGAGAAACCTCAGAAAAAATCCATCCAAACTTCTTATCTCTAAGTAGATGAGAGAGGAGTGGGACTAGACACAGTTCTACTGGAGGTTTGGGAATGAGGATTTCTGTTGAAAGAGGCAGGCACAAATGATTACACTTAAGGATCCTGGGTGTGGGCTTTAGGGACAGATGCTTGAGAAAGTAATGGAGGGAGTATGCACGGGAAAGGAAGCAGGGCACAAGATAAGAGAGAAGGTGTAAGCACCAAATAATATAGAAAGGGATGCTTGACACCTCAGGCATCTCACCTTGGGCTGCTTTCTTGACAAAGCTGGTTTCCGTTCATATCCATAGTCTGCTCAAAACTGACTGTGAAAACTTCAGAAACTCCACCTGCTATTGTTAGGAAAAGAGGTTCATTCTTCTTTCTGCATGAGATGTGTAATGCCTGTGAAACTGGTTATTGAAATTACTGTTTCAGTTTGGTGAAGATCAGACTGTGACTAAGTATTTAGGTAGTCATTTGTGTCAAGGCTGAACTCTACAGTGTTTCTACTTCCTACACGTTGGGGATGAAAAAGGCCTATTTAGAAAACTGTCTTGTCTTAGGTACAAGGAACGTTCCTGTGTTCGACCAAAATTTGTTACTGATCCAGTGTGGCAGATGCACTGGCCCTGACAGAGATTTGACAATTGCTCCTGCACTGCTGCAACCTAAAGTCACCTACCTGTCTCAAACCCTACTAGCCACAGCTAAACAGGGCATTGCAAAAGTGCTTGGCAACCTGAAGAGACAATAAGCTGCATCCACTCTCCTTATAAACCCTCAGTCTAGCCAGTTGGCAAGCCTGATGGGCTGTGGTATTTAACAACTGAAGAAAATTAAATAATAATACCCCATTGGTAACAGCTGCTGTCCCAAGCACAACCTCAACAGTAGCAGCAACAAAGCCTGCCACCCACCCACGGATAGCTGCTTTTGATGTTATGATTCCCTAAGGAGAAGGACAAATCCCAATTTGCCTTCACCTGGGAGGAGACACAATACAACTTTAATCAGCTTCCACAAGGCTATAAGCACTCCTCCATTATCAGCCACGATGCCTTAGCTATGCTCCTCAACATTGTGAAGGTGCCATCAAGCATGCACATATACCAATACATAGATGACATTCTGGTGAGCAGGGGCAACAAGAAACTGGTTGGGTGAGTGATGGAGGCTGTCTGGGATTTGCTAACTAAGAAAAGGTGAGACATTCCATCTTCCCAACATATCAGACAAGACAAGGCTCCCTGGAACACCTGAAAAATTGATTATATTGGTCCTTTAAAACCACCCCATGGGAAAAGATACATTTTAGTAGGAGTAGAGGTGTTGTCAGGGCTTATGGCTACAGATCCTAGCACTGCCACCAGAGAGCAGATGGTTCAAGTGCTAGAAAGTGGTTTCATATTTTACCCACTCCTGAGCACATCCAAAGTGATCGTGGGTCACCTTTTACAGCCACAGTGGAACAAGACTGGGCTTGAGAGTAAGGCATTGGCTGGGTGTTCCACACATCATATTATCTTCAGGCAACAGTACAGCTGAACGAACCAGTGATCCAATTAAAAGACATGTCTCATACCCCAAATGGGACACATGGTTACCATAGGTGGTCTTTATTGTTAACAAGCACTGAGGAAGGTATGGAAGCCCCGAAATTCAAGGATTTTCTCCTACAGGACCATTAATGGGTGTTGACTCTATACCAGACAATAGAAGGGACCAGTTCCCCCTATGGACATGCATGGGCCAGCCTGTGATGGTGAAGTTACTCTCCACTGGCACTGTGCCCATGACCCTGCCAAAATCTAAAGGCCTATCTGGTTGGGAAGCCCTGGACAGGAACAGAAAGCCCCACTGTATTAGTGCTTGGTGGATAATCCCTGACTTCTAAACCTGAAGTCCAGTTTCTAAGCCAAGGCCAGCTCTGTTTCCTTACGAGAGAATGAAGAAGCTGACCACCTTGGTGCTCCTACTGGCAATGGTGACAACCAGGATCTGGACAGCAATGCGGTAGCAAAAATGATAGTAGAATTTACCTGAATTATGAACTTATATTCCTCTACCCACTGATGACATCAGAGGCTGGGGATCGAAACAGCACTATACTATGCTCCATGTCCCATGGGGAACTGTCAAATATGGTGCTCAGTGAAACACTAATGCTACATCCACATCCCGAACACATCAATACCACTTCAGGATCAGATCAAGGAAATAAAGAAAGTGGCAAAAGACTAGAAGCAATTGTTGCTGTACTTAGAACTAATTAGTTCAGGAAAGTTTTGATATATTTGGATTTTCTTCTTGACAATACCTTGAGTCTCTCCTGGAAACACACTGGATCTCGGATCCTCAGAGATTGGCTGTGTTTGATGCCCATCACAACCTTCATCTCACCTTCGCAGCCTCTGGGCTTGGAGAAGGGCAAACTGTTTGGACACTGGTGTTCCTGTTTCTCTGCTGGCAAGACCTGCCACCGTGCACGTCTGCTGGAGTTACAACCCCCCCAGAACTGACGCCGGTAGAGTGCGTGTGTGTGTGCCGGGTGCTTTGCCGCTGCTCTGCCCACCAAGAACCACACCAGATGCTTTTGCCAGCTCTAGGTGGGCAAAGGGATGCAGGCCTCGCTGTGGGTAAGCGGAATCAGAAAGAGGCACTGCAGATTTGAGTGGCCTCGGTGGCCTAGAGCACGATGGAGAAGCTCTGTCAGCCTATGGCTGTGAGCGAGGCAGCCTTCTGCGGACAGCGGGGCGAGGCCAGGCACTACCTCTTCCCCGAGTGACTCCGACCGCATCGGGGAATAAAACCCCGAGGCAGCCCAGAGGACCACAACCCGCCGAGGCCGGCGCCTTCCTTCCTCCTTCCCCCCCTCCCTCCGGGGTGTTCCCTGCCGAGAGGCGCGGCAAGCTCTGAGGAGAGGCCTCCCCAGCAGGAGAGAGGACGGCCGGGCGGACCCCAAGCGGGGTGGCGCTGCGCGGGCGCGGAGCCGAGACACAGCTCACTCAGGCCGCTACCAGCCGAAGCGAGGGTGGCACACGGCAGGGGCTAAGTGCGCAGCCGGCGAGCCAGGGACGGAAACGCCGGGACTTCCTCTGAGGGAAGGCCGGCCCGGGGCGGTGCGCTCCCCGTGGGGAGCAACGTTGAGGTGGGAAGGGTATCGGTAGCGATGCGGGCCGCCTGCGTGCTGCTGCTGGCGGCACTGGCCGCCCTCTCCGCCTACTACGTGTACCTGCCGTTGCCGGGCACTATGTCGGACCCCTGGAAGCTGATGCTGCTGGATGCCACCTTCCGGGCAGCGCAGCAGACGGTAAGGCGGCGCCGCGGCCCCGGTCCCGGCTCTGGAGAGGCGGACAGACAGCCCCTTAGCGAGGCTCGGTTCGCGAACCAGTGTCGGCTGGAAGCGGCCGTTTGCGGTGTCCTCCCCGGAGGAGCGCGCTGGGGTAGCGGGAGCGGCGGCACCCCGCGGCCCGCACAGCCCTCCCGGCACGGTCCCGTGGTTCCCGGTCTCGAGGGGGATACTGCCCACCCGGGGAGCCTCGCCGCGGGCAGCGTCCTGTGGTTAGAGCCCAGGGGGAGTCGCCAGCATCGGTGACAGCCACCGCAGCAGAGGGCTGAGCCCGGGGCCGGTCCCCGCGGTATCGCTCCGATATCGCGTCCAGGAGGGCAAAAGAGGGTCGAGTTCAGGATTATCGTCTAAGGCTGACCCGGGCTGCTCTTGCTTTCGTTCTGATGAGTGTTATCAAGTGTGCGCCTTTGAGTAGATCTGGCAGCCACTCTTCTGCTCTGGGTTTCGTGTTGCAGATCTCACTAGATGTGGCTTAGTCAGGTTTCCAACTAGAAGGCTTTTGGTCAAGAAAAAAGGTTTTTATGTTGATATATTAAGTATGCCTTAGGGAAAGAAGAGACATAGGGAAGCTCTTCCCAATATTAACCTGCCTTGATTTGGAATCTTATTACTAAACAAAACTCTCTGAACGCTGGATCTTGTCACAAGACACATAAGACAGTTAGGTCACTTTATGATGTCTCCCTCATTTTCTGCTGGTGTTTTTATGCTAACGTGAAACAGATCGGAAATTGCAACCTTTCCAATAATGGCTTAGCTGTGAACTTTATTTCCTTCTAGGGTGGTCTGATCTTTTACAGGGACTGATTAGTTATGGTCATGCCTGATCTAAAGTGCTGTGTATCTGAACCTTGTGTTGATTTTTTTGTGTGTTTTGATTGATTGATTGTTTGTTTTAATTTCCTAGCAGCACTTCAGTTTACAAAGTTAGTTCTGAAATGTGCAGAAATATAAAAAGGGATTAAATGAGTTAATGGGCAGAGGACCCATAAATGAGTGCCAAAAGGACTAGATGGGAATGTACCTTCTACATACCTAATACCATACTTGCAGATGCAGGGACGTGTGAGGAGAGTGGACCACGCAGTGTCCAGACTTACATATTCTGCCTGAATACCTTCTGTGGTTGCCACTCTTGGAAAGAGTGTGTGGGAGTAGATGACCCATTCAGCTGAGCCACTGGAGCATCTTTTCATGGTCTAATTGTACTGCTGAATCAAAGCATATCTTCAGGATAAAAGGATAAAACCTGTTTGCTTGCATACCTTCCTAGACATCTGCTTTGAAAAATATGCAGACATGGCCTACAGTAGCCTCATTCTTAGTAAAATCTATGACTTGATGTTCAGGTGCTCCATGCTGTTAATTCAGGTAACTGAACAGCCAGTGCTCAACTTGGGGAAATTCATTGGTAAGTGTGGACAGAAAGGCTGTGATGTCCCTTCCCCTCTCCCCCAGCATGCTGCCTGCAAACACACTGTAAGGGTTCAGCCAGGAACACCTGAATCAAGGCCATAACCTCTAACTGAAGGAGACTTATCTTTAGAAAATCATATGACTGTAACTATATATATGTATGTTGCTATTGGCTTATGGACACATTTGGTTTGTTTATGTGGTATGTTGGGCATATTCAAATGAATTCTGGTGCCTCTCAGCTTGGATGCTGAAGGGTGTCTCGTTTGGGATATTCAGGTCATAATCCCAAGAGGATCTGGCAGGAGAGAGCCTGCTCATGTTGCAAGCAGGGTTGAGGTGCCCACATCAGTCTCTGTTCTCTGGGGTGGGGATGTCTCTGTTAGGAGGAAGTGATAATTTCTTAGTTGTTGACATCTCTGGCCTTAGAAATAGGAATTTCTACAGTGAGAAAAATTGCTAAACAAGTAACAGTCCTGTAAGTAGCTTACAAACCAGAGGAAGGAGCAGGTGAATTTTATAGAGAAGCAGAAAAGCAGCCAGGCATAAGAAGTGCCCTGAATCACACAACAGGTAAGCCTGAGGGCATGTGTCTCTGGAGAGAAAGAGAAGATGCTTTCCAAGTGTTCAGGAGTCTTTCCAACACTGAGACAGCACTGAGTCAGGAATAAATGACTGCTCTTAGGAAGGAACTGTGAACTGAAGCTAGGATTGTAAAAGTTGAGAGTTTGTGTGAGTATATATAAGAAAAAGTGTATGTCCTTCTGTAGACCTCAGCTTCCCCTTTATTCCTCTACCAGCTCCTGCAAGAGCAATGGTTTAACATTTCTCTAAGTGTGACCATTGAACTTTCACCTACTTCTGCATGTATTTTCAGCTGGCCTCTTACTACTTTCCTTTGTAGGTTTGACAGGCAAACAGAAGTACATTTCTGATTTTAAAACCTCTGAAATGTTCTGGAACCCTTTTTTTCCAAACAAACTTCATGTGCTTCAAATACATTTCATTGTCTTTTGCTTACTTTGAAATGGATCTGTAAAGACTGACAATTAAGCATGACAATTTCTTGGGAGGGGTAATGTGTTTGTTCTCTCAATGCATGAATATTCACTACTAATGCAATACCGTAAAGCTGTCACTGGCTTTCAGCATACTAATGATAACAGGGTTTGCATTTCCAGGTAGAATTTTGTCTCAGTCAGCTACAATGTTGGGGGTTTTTTTTACAAGTTTGGGACTGACTGGGTGTCCTGGCTCAGCATGAGGTACTTCACCAAGCATTCAAATATAATCACACACTTAAAAAAATGCATAATGCTTATAGGGCAGTTTCTGTAAGTAGGTTTCAAAACATACTACAGAATGGGACCAATACTGTTACCCTGATTTAATTTGTGGGGTACAGAGATAGGAAAAGATGGAGTGCTTTGTCTGAGGCCACAAAAATTCCAGTGGCAGAGCTGGAAACTGAGCTGGGTTTTCAGAGCACCCTCCTGGATGTCCTGTGCTGCCCCAGAATGAAAGAACAGAAACAGACTTTAGCTTTATTAATTAATTGATGTGCAAGTGCTTAACTAAGAATGGGAGTAATTTGCCCCTCTCAACTTACCTCAAAATGGGACATGGTAGCATTTTTACAGGAAACTGTGATATAACACAGCTTCAGATCAGAAATGAAAAGCTATGTGCATACATACCTAAACAGGTACATCAGAAGTTGGCTTCCCTGAAATTTGTACAACCACGTAAAATTAATTATGGGACTGAGCCATAGATTAAACTGTAAGTATTGTTTTACTTAGTGTCTGTCAAGAAGTGTCTGAAGCAGTATTTCATAACTCTGCTGGAACAGGAGGATTGATGGAAGCATTTTTCACTTCTTCCCCTAACCACTCTCCTTAGCAGCCTATGTTTATTTAATAAGCCCTTTGAAATAAGTTATTTCTGAACACTGCTGTCAAGGTAGTTGCTGTTCTGCTGCATGGCAAGGAAGAAAGGATTTTTTTGGAACTGAGACAGCTGTTAGCAGGGGTTTGGAAGGACAGATGGCTTGACATAGAGACCATCAGGTAGATGTATAGTGAAGAAGATAGGCAGCTGTACAGGGGAGAAAACTTATCTTCATGTTTGTCCTTATCAGCCAAGGGATTCCTTCATACACTTCCATACACTTCCTTCTGGAAAATCTAGGGCATGGGGCATCAACATTCAGGATTAGAGAAAACAATAATTAGTTCTTTCTAACATTTTAATATCTCTGTACCCATGTATTTCAGTGTATGTGATGTCTGGACAGATGTAAATCGCAGTTGTAGCCAGCTAAGTAAATTGTTGATGTTTCTGCATGCAAGAACACAGTCTTGGAATTGATTTACAGTAAACCAAGTTGTTAAGCTGTGGCAGGTAGCTGTCACAACAGAGACACTGGAGCCAAAACTGAGCCACACTGGAAGGCCTATTTGCAGTAACAGCTAACTTTTGTCTCTAGCTAAGTATAAAAGCAGATCATCACAGATCAATAGGTACATGCACAGAACCTTACATTAAAATGTAATCTAGTTTCTGTTTCTGGTTAATAAACAATCATCTTGGTTTCTTTCCAGTACTAAAGGAAATTTGTGAAACTAAATGCACTTGTCTTTTGAGGACTCTCTTTATATAGCAGTGTTAAAAACATGTATTCTTCACTGGGCAGTGATGCAGCTGCATTAATGCAGTATTCTGTAAAACAAAAGAAAACAGACATTCACCTTTCAGCTGGATAAATTGCCTGAAATGCACACAAAACAAAATGTGTTCTGCATACAGCTATGTAGGGAAATGATCCTGTTTGTTTTTCACTGATCTCTGTTATTGACTACAGATATTGTAGTTGGCATTTTGGATTCTAACTAAAGATCCTACCTGCATCATTTAAGGTAGAAAGTTTAGTCTTAACACAGTTCAGTCTTAACACAGTTTATTCTCCTAGTTCCAGCATCATTACTCATTGGAGTCATGAGTGGGATTTGGCTCTGTCCCAGGTAGTGTTCTGTGAAAAAAGAGCTTTAGCTGTTTGCTTAATTCCTGATTCCACCAAGGCCTGAGAGGTCAGTGCAGGACCTTGGGTCTGACCAGCTGTAAAGGCAGCAGAGGAAGCAGCTGATGCATTTGGATTGGCTTCAGTGCCACACTGCCTTTGTGTACTGAGTGAGACCTGTTGCAATAAATTCATGGCTAAAGGTCAGAGACATGAAGCCAACAGTGTCAACCATGGAAGTTATATGAGGACAAAGAATCCCAATATGCCAAGTACTGTTAGAGGCTAATAGCAGCAGCAAAAAAGCTTTTGTGACTTTGTTATTTATTTATTTTTATAATACAGAACAAATGACTAATATGGAGTACAGGGCCATGAGGAGGGTAAGCATAATAGCAGTAAGAATTTGGGATTCTTCATGAAGTTACCAGCTAAGGAGCCAATAGAAGAAATGCTGATAGTTTAGAGACAGATATTGGTGATTAAAAGGTGAATGGTGCCTGCCTAGTACAGTACTTTATTCATTCTGCCTGCTTTTTATTGCAACCTTAACTACTTTCTTAATTTATTGAAGTTTTCTCATCAATTAAATCTTTCAATATCTGGTACCCCTCACAAAGGATTTACCAGGAAGAAGTTGCTAGTCCTGAACAGTTTAGTCTCAGGGGTGAGTGGTGGTGGTGGTGACGCGGAGTCCCTGTGTTGTCCCTACCTGAATACAGCTGTAAAAAAGGAGGAGACAGTGGCTGTAGTGATTTCTTTCCCTAACTTGTTGGAGAGCTGGGGAACATTACAGTGTGAGTGTAAATCACACTGCTGCTGAGGCAGCTGTGGGTCACAAGGAGCCAGTAACCCCAAAATGAAAAGCTGCAGTCAGAAATGGGCAATAGCTTGTCAGCAGGGGCAGGGCTGTTGTAATATGTCCACAGTGATTATTTGCTGAATTGACTCAAAACACCAGCAAAATACTCAGGTTTGCCTCTCTGGGGTCCTCCTGCTTTTCCAATTCTGCCTTGCTTCCCAGCAGCTGAGCTCTTGGTATGTGTCAGCCCATAATGCCATGAAGTTAACCAGCTATGTTTCCCTGGAGTTACCTGTTCAGAAAACAAAAGTTTTTATTCAGACATCTGCATAAAAGCAGTTGTTACATGGGAAGGCTGGTGGCTGTGACCCAGACTGAGTGATGTTGCCAGCTTGCCCAGAGAAGTACAGGTTGCCCAGAGAAACTGTGGATGCCCCAACCCTGGAAGTGTTCAAGGCTAGGTTGGATGGAGCTTTGAGCAACCTGGTCTAGTAGGAGGTGTCTCTACCCATGGCAGGAGGGTTGGAACAAGATGATTTTTTAAGGTCCCTTCCAAACTCAACCACTCTATGATTCAATGTGCCATGCCTGTGGCTGGCACAGCAGTTCTGTGCTAATTACCCACAGGGCTTTAATTTTTATGTTATCTCTTCTCTCAGTTTGTCTTTACACTTTTCTGCAGTTCCTTGATTTGTCCCTTGTCCTGCTTTCTCTTCCTTTTCACTGTCTCTCCATCAGAGAACATCAACTGTTTCTCTCTCCTCTTCCACATGCATACACACAAACACACACATAATTCCCATACAGGTAAGTGGGAATCCAGTCTATTTGATAGTCAGCAACAGTCCTGCATGCTGTCACAGGAGGAGTGGTAAAAATCCCAAATACCAGCAAAGATTAAACTACTTACTCATCATACATGAGATGACCAGATACAGTTTTATAATGGATTTAAGCCAAGACAACTGTTAGCTGTGGCCAAAAGGGCTGGTTCTCTGCTTTCCCTCACTGCCTTATCCCTACCTTGGGCTATCAGTAAGATGGTGACCAAGTTTGCTGCTGTTCCTCTGGTTTTGCTGGGTTCATACTGAGCTGGTGCAGCAAGGTTATTCTCTGAGGCTTTGCATTCCTTAATGCCAATACATGAAATATGCCAGGGAAGCACAGTCAAGGGAAGTGTGCCCTTTGGGTGGCAACATAATCCTAGAAGAGAGTTAGCTAACCATTAAATACATCTTCTGCCAGTAGTTGTATTACAGAGGGATAAGATTACATATATATATATATATACAAGATTTATAGAGAAAAGGAAAAAAAGTATATTTTATTTGTAAGAACTTTGAACAAGACTAGCTCTTTGCCAGCAAAAAAGTGCAATCCTAATGCCTTAGAAACGACACAAATAGGCTGATTAGATAAGATATACTTAAAAAGAATCTGTTTGGTAAGTGCTTGGCAGAAAAAACCTGCCTATGCATAAACAAAAAATGAGGACTGTTGCTTTTGTGCCCTGATGTACAAAGTACCTCTTCCAGGTTTTTGATGCTTGGATTCTTGGAAAGAATGGTCTGTTAAAAAAAACCAAACGAACAACAACAAAAAGACTTGAAAGTGTGTTATTAAATAGCAGAGCACCATAGCCATCTGCAGGTTAAGAACAGGGCAAACCACTTCTTGGTAAATAACCAGGCCCTGGCCTTGAAAATGAAACATTTCTGATTCCAGGGAACATGTGGTAATCTTGTCTACAAAGAATGTGAGCTAACGGGGGAGAGAACTGAAATGGGACATCTATTGCAGCAAACTAGGGCTAAAAAAATCTATAAAAAAATGTTGTTTTCTCTGGCAGTGTTTCTAGAATTGCTTCCCAGTAGTTATCTTCCCCAAGAACCTCCATGGGGTATGGGGAGGATCAGATCTTGAGCCAGTTCCATCAGTGGCAGCCTAACAAACTGTGTGCCAAATTATTAATAGATTTTTTTGCTCTTCAGAATTCAAACTCAAATTGGGTTTTCCCGTGGGAGTTAAGTAACAGTGGGAGAAAAGCGTGACCTGAAATGGAGAGATAGGAACAGCCTTGTGAAATCAACATTTCTTCCTCCTGGGTGGATACTTTGTGTTTCTTCTCTCAGAGAGAAGCCTTGAAGTACAAAGCCATGATATTCCATCCAAAAAAACAGCAAACAGTTTAAAATTTGGATCCCCACCAAACTGCCTCAGCAAGGTGATGTTAGCACCAGCTAAAGCAAGAAAATAAAGTCATTTTTGTAAATTCTTGGTTTGAAAGTGGATTCCTCTCCCCACTCTCACAGCAGCCCTTTGTATTTGCATGAATTTTTGGGGGGGGTGAGGGGAGGAGTATCAAAGCTTGTGGTTTTTTCTGCAGCAGTCTGTGGGGCTGTGCAGTGTCATATGTGGGGAGCAGGTCATGGCCATTTAAGGCTGGAGAAGTGCCTTAGATCCCAGCATTGTTTGCTGAAACAGGTTTTTAATCTATTCAGACCAAAGTTTAAAAAATAAAGGTGAAAATAAAACCCCTGGATAACAAAATGGATGGATAACAAATCTCTCTTTCTACCATAAAGGATCAGAAAGATCAGATCATTCTTATTTTTTGCCGTGTTTTACCCCCACCAAAAAAGTAACACACTTCAGTTGCTGGGCTGGAAAAAAAGTCACTAACCTGCCACAGTCCTTGGATAGCATTTCAGATCCTTCTGAGTTCAGCAGATGAATACAGGAGGAACCAATAAACAACAACTGTATTCCTTTGAGACCATTCCTGTTTTCAAATGCCTTTGCAGTCCTTGAGAACTTTCTTAATTCTCAAGTGGAAGGACTTATGCTTTCGGGTGGAACAAGAGAAGTAATTCACTTTTTTGATATCTTACTACCACAAAATCTTTGCCTGTGTGGTATTGCCCTCTGCTGGCACCGGTCTGAGGAGCTTCACAAGTCCCACAGTGTGGAATGCTGGTGAAGGTGGTTCCTTTCCGAGGTGTCTTTCAGAGGCTAGGGTAAGACTGCTCATTCACAGTTATCCTGATCCACATCCTGCCCATTGTTTGATTTATTCTGACAACAGAGAGTCTTTTATGGACAGGGGTTTGTCCTAATACAGCATTAAAAGCATTAGAGGTCTTTGATCATCTTTCATTTTCCAAGGAATATTCTAAATATCCATAATGGTTTTTTGGGTAGGACCTGCCCTTTGAAGATGGTTGCATGAAACATCAATGCAAGTATGGGATGATATGCTCTAAAGTAATGAAAATCTTCTTTTTTTCTTCTTTATTTTTTTTCCCTAGTGTCACCTGATTCACTATCTGAGACTCAGCCATCACTTGATAGCTCTGAACAATTTGATTTGTATGTTTGACAAGCTGAAGCCTGTCTCCTCAGAAGACACTAAAATCACCGATACTGTGTTTGCTGGTGTGGAAGTCAGAGTGTTTGAACCTCCGGCAGGGGAAGATAAAAGGCTCAGGCGCAGCATTGTTTATATCCACGGAGGGGGCTGGGCCTTGGCAAGTGCAAGTATGTGTCCTTAAATAGGATTATGGTTGCTTTCTCCTAGCAGGAGTAACCAAAAGCTGTTTTCCCTGCCAGGGGTGGCAATTTTGTACCTGAATTCAGTAGTAACTGTCTCCACTCTGGTAGATCAGCTCTAAGGAAAGAGGGGGAAAAATACCATGTTCATCCAGTAAAAATGCATATCTTACCTGCACATGTTTAGGGAATATTTTAGCAGACCAAGGACATGACATCTTATCGAGAACCTGTTTGCACGACCCAGCCCACGGTCCTGAGGGCTATGTCCTTGAAGATAGGGAAAAATAGTAAGGCTGTAAACAGGACAAGATGGAGATAGGCAAGGTATGCTAACTGTAGAACCTAGGGGGGGGCGTTGTTGTAACAGAGTGTGTGTGTGTGTGTGTGTGTGTGGATTTGAATGTAACCAATTATGTTAGAAACAATTAGTAACAAAGTGTGTGAACAAGTTAGTTTAGCCTGTAGTAGCTTTGCCTTATCCGTAACCTAGGGGGGGGCGTTGTTGTAACAGAGTGTGTGTGTGTGTGTGTGTGTGTGTGGATTTGAATGTAACCAATTATGTTAGAAACAATTAGTAACAAAGTGTGTGAACAAGTTAGTTTAGCCTGTAGTAGCTTTGCCTTATCCGTGTGAACCCTGTAAGACCCTATAAAAAGTGCTGTAATGTAAACAATAAATGAAGTTCACTCTTACCTCTATGAGGACTCCGTGAATATTCGGAGTGGTCATTCCTACACACATGAGCTGTAAAAGGACCAAAAGGTTAATTTTGTTACATCTCCAGAGGACAAAACAGCTTATTCTTTAAATTCCTAGGATGCCTGACTGGGCTGTGTAGGCCAGTTCTCTGTTTTCTGAGGTCACATGCAAAAGTCAGTCCTTGGTGAACAGGATCGAGTGATGGTGTATAAAGGTTTTGCCCCATTTTCACGTGATAGTTAGCAGAAGAATGAGCTGAACAGTACTGCATGTAACAGCATTGCTGATGTTTGGCTCATAAGTAACACCTACTAGGGAATACATGATGAAGGAAATGGGTAGAGGTGGATTCCCATCTCGTGGTCTAGCTACCTCTCTTAGGGGACCACTACCACCACTAGCAGAAATTGCCTTGCAAATTCATGCTGTTTACTCCAGTTAACTTGGAAGCCACAAACATGATCAGAGAAAGTAAGCTTCAGAGATTGTCTGTAGACAATGATAACCTAACCACTGATACTTCCACATCATACAGGGGGAGGAAAAGCCTTGGGAGGAGAAAGGGTGCTGCTCTTCACCTTTTTCCTTCACCACTGCTCCTGTGACATCATGAAGTGCATACAGCTCTGATGCATTCAATGGCTTCATCTATAGACAAAGAACATTAATGATGTGTTCCCAAAATGTTCCAAAACAAGGACTGTATTGATTGCATTAGGACTATTCATGTATAGGTCACTTAGCCCATGATTTAACTGATGTTTAGCTTCCCGAATAACTTAAAAACCTGTCCTTCACGAGCCCATGGAAATCCCAGTCCCTTTGTCCTGCAATCCTATAGCAGTTAAAAATTTTGCTCCTCTTCCTACAAGAGGAGTTGTGCTTTGGGATGGCTTTGAGGCTTCCTTAGGCCTGCCTAAGGGATGCCTGTTAGCACCCTGCCCACCTCATTTGTTCTGTAACACTTTTCATATGACTCTTGTGCAAAAAGTTCCTATTCAATTATGGTGCTGTGTTTGGATGATTGTAACTCAGCTATGTCAGATGCTGTCCTAGAGTCCAAGACGAAGATGATAATGGCACAAAGGTTAGAACTAAATATTAAATCCTGAGACTAGATAACTTCAGAAAACACTTAGTGTCTAGTCTATTTTATAGTACTGGGAACCAACAGTTAAGTAGCTGGAAAGGAATAAAATTAAAGATCAATCCACTATAAGTAGGATAGCTATGATTAATCCTCTCGTGAGTAGATCAGTTGACGTTAATAGGGCAACTCATTTGAATCAAAGCAGTGCATGCTCTAATAAAATGAATAACAAGCTGTGACTCATACAGGCATAAGGATGCTAATGCCCCCAAGTCACTGGGTACCTTAAATTTTGCCCAGCTGAGAGAATGGTGATAGGTGGATGAAATGACATGCCCCAAGTTACCACGACTCAGACAAGAAAGCAAGCATTAGACTGCAGGACTTCTCAGAGCATGAGTTATTGTCCCTTCTGCTGCCACATGTATTTGGCACTTGGTCTGTTGCAAGCTGATCTCATTTACTTTGCTTATATTTGTATCTTTGTGTTTTCTGAGAAGGCTTAGACAGAGCTTTGTGAATATTGACATAAATGGACTCATGTGTCCCTAACAGCATGTCCTTTTGTTCCAGGAATAAGTGCTTATAACAATCTCTGCAGAATCATGGCTGAATCTCTCAATGCTGTAGTTGTCTCTGTTGAGTGAGTAATATAAAGTAATTTTAAGATATTTGAAATATGTAACATAGCTCTTTTAGCTTTTCCCTTGTTACTAGCTTGTGTTTAAGGCTTTAACTTGGGCAATAATTCTCTATAGCAGTCTGATATTTTTACCCTTTTAAAATACAACTTGGAATGGTATCAAAAATTCATTTTGGTTTTTAATTCCTTTAGAACTTGTTTTACAAGGCAGAAATGTGGGAAAAGAAAGTAACACTGAATTTACATGAACAAATACTAAAATGCAAATGTTGGTGCATCTTGCAGTTGTGTCTACATGTAAGGGGTGCAGCTAAAACCTGAGATTAGAGTAGCAAGTTATGATTCTGTAAACACTTGTAAATTTTAAAAACCAGCAAACAAAAATCCAAACACTGGGACATGATATGTACCTGAAAGAAGGCTGAACCAGATCTCTATACCTCCTCATGTAGCAAGTGAGGCTCTTCCCATCCTCAATGGCCACTCCATTTAATAGATATATTTTAAATAATGAGTATGTATATATATTAAATCCCCTTGAAGTCTTGTCTACTTAGTCATATTGAACAAAGGTGTGCCCCATAAAATTTATCAAATCATTTAATGCTCATTAACCAGAGTTCATGGTGGAGTTCTGGCAGTTTCCTGCTGCTCTCTCGATCTTTCCTTCTTCCAGTAATCTCATTTAAGCCTTATACTCCATTTGAGAGCAGAGGGCTGCCAGAGTGCCAGATGAGAGCAGCAGGGCTGCTTTTTTAACTCACTGAACAATTGCAAGGTAAACAGACTTCTGAGTTAGCTAGCTACACTACCTAGATGACTCCAGCTTGAGTCATTGACATCCTTATTGTCAACTTCAGTGTTTTCTTTTGCAAACCAATAGCTCGATGGAACTACTTAAGTTTCCCACCTGCAGTAGATTACATACCAAGCTCTGTGATCTAATTGCAACTTAATTATATGGAGTTTATGTTACTCATTGAATACTTACAGTGTACTTTAAAGGGTTGCTTTTCTTTTCACTTGTAATATTTTAGGAGAACCAATGAAAAGTAAAAGAGCAGCTGTTGGTTATTCAGACAAGCAGTGCTCACAGGATTGAAAAGTTCAGTATTTTTCTGATTGATGGTGATATAATTCTGACTGTTCCTCTAAGTTATTATTTACCTCTTCTCCTTACCCATTTTGTCTTTCAATCAAGGCATTTATTCTCAGTTAGCGAAGACTAATCAGATTTTTCATTGGTTTAATTGCACATCTTACTTTCATGATACATGCGTGGTCTGTTGCCCAGTTTTGTGAGGAGTTCCCAGAGGACTCTCATACTCCTTTATAGTTGATGCAATATATAAATTGCTTTTTGAAAGCAGGTCAGATTTAGAGTTTGACCACTTTTTGTGTAACCTAAGTTTAAAATTTATTCTGCAGATGAAACTTCTTTTAGCTTAGATTCTGAAGAAAATGTTTTGAATCAGAAAACTGGATTTTGTTTTGCTTGTTTCGCTTGACTCTCCTGGGAACATGTAAAATCTTCTGATTGAAAAGCTACAACAGAAGATGTGTTTGGGTACCATGAGGCCTGGGAACAACTCTGAGATTACAAATTATTCAGTAAATGTGACCAGACTTCTCCTGCACTGTTATTGAGAAACAGAACATCTCATGAATGGGACTCAGCTGCTGCCTTTTCCTGGCAGGTTGTTTCCTCTCTGTGCCTCAGTCTCTCCACCTGTGCAATGGGTATATTCCTGCTCCACTTCTCGATAGAGGAGAGGAATTACTGAATCTCTTGCATTGGAGCAAATTGGTATTCACTTTTTGGCTGTTGTTCATTTCATGACATGGAAGTATAGCAAGGTTTATTCTCTCCTGAATAAAAATGCAGGAAGTAGAACTGCTGAGGTGTTTGGCTCTGGAATCCATTGGGTGTATGTGACTCCTTCTTCCTTGTACTAGTTAAGGTGGGAATTTGGATCAAAACCAGCCTGATTCTAATGACTCCCTTGCCAATGGTG
This sequence comes from Galbula dea, assembly GCA_013399015.1. Taxonomy (NCBI): domain Eukaryota; kingdom Metazoa; phylum Chordata; class Aves; order Piciformes; family Galbulidae; genus Galbula; species Galbula dea. Next base: position 4,500,027 of record VWZX01007345.1, on the reverse strand, counting down.
TTTTAACTACTCATTAAGTTTTATAATGTATAATGAAATCCACTACTAGGAAATCCTAGGAAAGTGCTGTACAATTTTATACTCTCCTGCTATTATTAACTATCTAGTAGGTTCATTTTAATCTTTCTTAATGATAAGATTAAGTCTTACCTAAGTATTACACACCTCATATTTTCCCTGTAATATTTATCTGAATGAAATAGTTGTTTGCCATTAAGGAATACCTGATATCACCTATTCATCCTGAAACAGAGATACAATGACAGTAATAATTGTCTCTCTTTTCTTTTTTAGGTACAGGCTGGTACCAGAGGTGTGCTTCCCTGAGCAATTCTATGATGCTCTCCATGCTACTAAGCATTTTCTGCAGCCTGATGTCTTAGCTGAGTATTCAGTTGACCCAAGTCGAATTGCAATTTCTGGGGATAGTGCAGGAGGAAATTTGGCAGCTGCTGTGTGTCAGCAGGTAACATCCAGTGTCTGTTCTGTGTTACACTATGACAGTCCCTAATTCAGTGATGCATCTAGGTTGACAGATTTTGTTGTGCCGCATCATCACAAGGTGATATGCCAGCCCTCAAGACAAAATAGTAGGAAGCCAGCATCCAATCACTTTACAGTAGAAAAATGAGTCCCTGGCAATATAAATCACATAGTTTGCAATGTCTTACTACAGTTACAAGTTGTTATGGGCCAGATTTTAAGAGCAAGTACCTAAATGACTTTTTTTTGCCCCTTTTACTGGTGTATTCATTATTTTTCTAAGTAACAAGGTACGTTCATGATTTATCAATTTAGCTTCCTACTTTTAGATGCTTATCTCTGAAAATGTGTTTTTACTTCTTTCAAATACAAATGAAGGACAAAAAAATGCAATCAATGAAGCTTAATTCTTCTCTTCAATTGTCTTCCTGTAGCATTTTGTAATTTGAAGGAAATTTCTCTTGTGTATCTGCAGTTTAAATGTAATCTGAATTTAATCTAGTAAAGATTTTCAAGGCAGCCTGGGGCAAGTAATAATATTTCTCATGGTCGAGTGAAATATAATTATTAGCTTTTTCATCTTGCCATAACCATTGGTGATAAGAAAGCAGATCCCATGTCCAGACAACTAATTATCATTACAACCTTGCAATATTGAATTAGGGTGACAAAATTAATAAAGAGACAATTACACTAAAAGTTTCAGCACTGAGAACTGATAAACACAATAGTACCATGCTGTGTAAAAAGCATTCCTAATTCATTTTCCTGATGCCTAATTCTTTTTAAAGAAGATATGATAGAGAACTGTGTGTCTTGTGTAGAAGATGAAGCAAAAAGAGGTGTTTGCTGATTCTTCCAGTAAAAGTATTAGGGGCATCAAATATCTATCTGTTAGACTCGAATCACATGCAGATGGCAGGGTCAAGTCAAACACAGAGACTTTGCTAGAGAAAACTGTGGATGCTAACAATTTGCATATGCTGAAAAAACAATTTGATACATTTTTAGAAGAAAAATCCACAAAAAGCCACTAATAGCTCTTTTGATTCAGGATTTCCTTCAGTTGCCAATTGTTAAACTGGCCACTGTGTTAGAGAAATGCCACTTTGCACATTTTTTTTCCTTCTTGCACTCTTCAATAAACCTCTACCAGTGGTTTCTGTTTGAGACGGGATCCTGGGTCTGCCTGAGTGGCTTTCCTTAACAAGAGAACAAAAAGGTCAGGCTGCTGGTATTCCTGACAAAAGAGCAACAATTATTCTGCAGAAGAGCAGAATTCAGCCTAAAAAATTACCAATTTTTTGGTAATGACTGGTAATAACCAATGACTGGTCGCTTGTGTGAAGTTCTAGGTTGATATTGTAATGTTTCCTTATAATTCCAGTTCTGTCCTGTATTTTTCCCACAGCTTAGCAAAGATGAACATTTGACTGTCAGACCAAAACTGCAGGCCTTAATTTATCCAGTCCTTCAGGCATTTGACTTCAATACACCTTCTTATCAGCAGAACATGAACATGCCTATTCTTCCTCGTTATGTCATGATCAACTATTGGATCTATTACTTAAATGGTAATTATGACTTGGTTCACTCACTGCTGATTAACAACCACACTGCTCTTGACGTTGGCCAAGCTGTCTCCTTCAGAGGACATCTGAACTGGACATCTCTACTGCCTTCATCGTTCAAAAAGAACTACAAGCCTGTCATACAAACCACAGGCAAGGCCGAAATCATCCAGGAGATACCAGCACTGCTTGATGTACGAGCAGTCCCACTCCTGGCAGACAATGAAACTCTTCAGCTGCAGCCAAAGACTTACATCCTGACGTGTGAGAACGACGTCCTGCGAGATGACGGCGTGATGTATGCCAAGCGCTTGGAGAAGGCCGGCGTGGAAGTCACACTCGATCACTTTGATGACTGCTTTCATGGCTGCATGATATTCACCATTTGGCCTACTGATTTCTCTGCAGGTGTCCAGACCAGGAACAGCTATATAAAATGGCTGGATGAAAACCTCTGAACAGAGAGGCTGTCTCTCTTGAAGACACAGGGTGAGCAGCTCTGGTATCTGTCCTTGCTAAATAGCCAACAATGCAAAGTGCACTTTTCCAAATTCAGACTTCATCCCTACAGCTGCAGCTGCTGGGGTTTACAGAGGACTAACTACAGCATTCCCTAGCTCGATTGGCCTTGCTTGGTAAAGCATTTTGAGAAATACTTCTTCAAACTTTGATTTTATTTTAATATTTTTCCCCCTTTTTTTTTTTTTTCAGATGACTATGGCCAAACATAAAAAAAATGTTGAGCAGGGAGATCAGCATTCCTGCAGCATTCTTAACCGGCCCCAACATTCAAGCTTTGACTCTTTAATTGGGTACAAAGGCCACAGTTTCCAAATGATGTGAAGTAAAACCAAACACCTACATCTACATCTGAATATGTAAAAATGGGAGCTACTGTTCAACACGGATGAGCACTCTCATCTTTGACAGCAGAACCATGCATTTGAATGTCAAGCAAGGATTTAGGTGTTGGCTTTTAGGCACAGACAAATGGCTTATTTAAATTAAAACCACAACAAAAACAAAGATGCTAGACTAGTCTCTTAGCCAAACATGTCATTCAGCTTTGGAATCTAGGCTTTAATGCCTTTTAGTTATTTTATATTTATAAAAGCAGAGGACTAACTATATTTTCAGTAAGAAGTATTATAGCATACCTACAAATGCAGACTAAAATATTCTGTGTATCAGCAGAATCCAAGATGCCTACTGAGTGAACTTCAAAGCTGACTACTTATTTGGCTAAAGAATGTGACTTGACTTGTGTTTAAAGCCTCAGTTTTATGACGTCCTTGCAGAAAAAACTGAGCTGACTGAAAATAATCTGCTGTGTGGTTTGCACTAATGTTTGTAATGAATAGCAGAAAGTTTTGTTTGTTGACTTTTCTTTTGTGCTTGTAATGTTTGTTGTATTTCATGCTTCCTGGAAGGAGGAAGGCGCAAGCAAACAGAAATGACCTCTAATCTATATGGAAGATTTAGCCACAAAGCTCAGATTGAACTTTTGTCCGTCTTGCAGACTGACCCAAAACACTAGGTAAGATGATCTTGCAGTTGTGCAACCAGTCTCTGAAGTCTGAGCCAGTCTGTAAAATTCAGACAAGCAGGACAGGGATGTGAAACCACTTGTGACAGTGTATATTGTCCAGGATGCTTACAGCTTGCAGAAGTGAAGGTTGGGTCAAAAGCCCAGTGTTTCTAGGCAGAGGAGAGTATGGCTGGCCCATGACTAAGTAGATTAAATTCATCCTCATCTTTACTGCAGACTTCCTATGGGACCCCAGGAGAACAAATTAATCTCTTCATGCCTCACTTTCTTTTTCTGCAAGAGAGAGTAGTAATTTCCTACCTCATAGAGGAGCTGTGAAGCTGAATTCACAGGCAGTGGTGAAGCACATGGGTGTGATGGTGACTGGCAGGCATGGAACAGTTCCTGTAGCTTCACACTTCCCATCCTTCTCTAATACCTGGCTCTGAGCAGCCTGCCCCGTGGTGGCTGGTGCTGCTAGGCTGCAGGCCCTCTTGGGCAGTTAGCTCATGTCTGTCCTGGCTCCTGTGAAAACAGCAGAAACTGAGGCTTCTTGGCAGTTGGGAGGTTGTGACAAAGACAATTTCATTAGAGCATTTCTTATGGCAAGATTCTGAAAAGTTGTTGGTTTTGTTTTATTTCAAGTACTGGTAGAGCAGACTGCTTTCTGTGATTTAAAATGTATACAGAGCAGACCACTTGCACTGGTGAAATAAGGAACTGGCTTTGCTGAATCATTGCTTCCTAGAAACTCCAGGTTGTTTATGTGGTTGTATAGATTAAGAAAGGCTATTAATGAGACAAAGCCTTGATGTAGGCTCTGCTGTACAGGCTGGAAATCATTTCTGGGCATAGATCCACACGGAGTCACAAGTGTTGGCTTGCAACTCAGTGTGAACAACAGTGGCTCAGGTTCTTCTTCCATTTAGATCCTTACTCAGCTGAATTATAGTAGCCAAGTGATAATCTAATTCAGAATTTTGGTCAAGATTAACACTGCAGAAGAATTCAAACTTTTTCTGTATATTTAAACACTCTTTCCTGCTTTTCCCCTTAAATACAACTTCAGTAGATATAATTAACACTTTAAATGGCAGCAGCCAAAGTTATGTCCATTCTAAAGACAAATTACTGCTCTTGAAGAAGGGGCTGCTCCAGCATCCTTTCTGCTGTATGGAGACAGCTCCATTTACTTGACTTTAGACTATGACTTGCACAGTCAATATCATTACACAGAGTTCTAACAACAGCCTTTTTAACTTGTTTTCCTACTTAAAGAGTAAACCCATGTCAGCAAAGATGGAATTTGTATCCCCCTGCCATCAGGAAAAAGGTAGTAGTAACTGTAGTACTGGGAAAAAAAAGTGGTTAATAGTCCTATAAATTCTATAATAGTTAAGTTTGTCTAAGAGCTGTTTGCAAAGCTTTAGATCAGCATTTGTTTATCTCTAAGTTATAAATAATCTGCTATGAAGTTATAGAATTGCTGGTGGGTTTTTTAACTGAAATGAAATGGAGAGCTGGAATATATATTCATGGAGTCAGCTGTGAATTTCCTTCATGCACTGAAGCACATTAAAGTCTTGGCACAACAAATGGTAGTAAGTATATAACTGGAAGGAATGTGTTCCTAAGTCCTCACCAGCTTGATGCCACATCCGAGATCTCAGCACAGCTTGGATGTGTTGTTACATTGTTAACTAGTTCTGTCAAAATATCTTGACTACTTTTATCTTGTAGCTACCTGATTTAAATACAGGATGGCTGTCATGGATCCTATAATATGTAAAAAGAGGTCTGAGTTTCAGCTGTAAAAAGACCTTTTAGTATCTAGCTGCACAAGACATTTGATTACAATTCAGCATAAACCTTGAAATAAGCGTTGGTCCAGACTCAGCTTTCCTCCTACTTTGCTTTGTTCTCCTTTGCACACAGTCACCATCCCCAAAGTTGTATTGAGGGTTGTTTCCAGCTGAGCTGCTGCAAGCTCCTAGAAACTGAGCACTAACTCAGCTGAGAGCAAAAGCAGGGCAGGGAGGCATGGTTACAGAAAGCTGATGCCTGCTAGCAAGAGATTAAGATGAATGCATGTTACTTCATCTCCATTTGTTCATGTGTTCAGACCTAAGTCTCCTGAAGTGTTTCTTCACCTGGACCTAGCACCTTCATTCCTTGGTCATTTCACGAAGCAGCTTAGGGCTCTTCATATATTGTAGGATCAGATCAAGTACTGGTACCTATAGCTGACCCGTGCAGAGTAAAAGGTAGACTTCTAGAAGAAGATAGTCAAATCAGTTTGTCTACTTGCCTGTTCATTAAATCAGCAAGTATCACTAACTACTTTCTGAAAATTATCTTCCCCCCCATTACTACAGACTTAGATTGTATCTATCCATTGCAAGAATATCCTGATCCTGATGGCCATCAAAGCATTCAGATGTAAGCTTAGGAAAATAAACAAACAAAACCAGAACAAGCTTACATAACAGGCCCTCTAGTCATTTGTATCCTACTTTCATAGACTGGGGAGCTATATTAGCAGGTTCCCAGTATTTTGGGCAATATTTGCAGAAATAAATGGGAGGTCTTGTCTCCCTAGCTTGGGGGCTCTTAAAATGTTCAGCATCTCTGAAAATCCAAACCTGCTTAAAGATGGTTTATGTGCATACAAATCACAAATAAGTTGAATTCCCTAACCTTCATCAAAAGAACTCTAAAACTGAAGCCCTAGCCAAAGCAGAAAGGCCATTGTGAGTTTTATGCCCTACAAACTAACAAGAGCTGCTTTATCTTTAAAACATTACTTTGTAGTATTTGGGCCACTATAGTTTTTTAATCTCTTATCAAACTTCATTAGAAGCTTTTTCAAATGAAAGTATTAGAAGTAGGTTAACCTGTGTTAAACCTCTTAAGCTGCTATGATCTGTAACAATGATGTTGTTAAACAAAACCAGCTGGTTTCATGTTCTCTTACTTACCATGTTCAAAACCTGGAAATACAACATACTTGATATGAATGCATTCAGTATCTTATGCATGACCATTTTTTGCTTCTTTCCCAATGCAGGAGAAAGATCTTGTAAGATCCAGTTAGCAAGTGTGATTGAGATGTGCTATCAAAGTGAAGAACAAATAAATAAAGTGAAATATATCTGTGATATTTTTTTTTTTCTCCTGGGCCCACTGATATTGTTTTCTGAGGTACAGCATTTCCAGTTTGAGTTTTCACTTGGCAGAGGTCAGTGACACAGAATGGGAGACCTCACAGTTCCTGGACAAATGCTGAACCAAAGACAAGGTGGTTGGTTTCAAGGCAGGAAACTGTGCCTGTGTCCATGGGCTGTGAGGGTGACCTCCTCTTACTTCATTTCTGCCAGATGATTAGTGGTGTCCACGTCTGCTGGTGTTGAATAGTGGATGATAGCTGCACTAGTGCTGTTCTTCACTTTCAAGATAGACACCAGAGCTTATGTTCTCTGTCCTCATCTATTAATATGTTTTTATATGTTTAGAGATTATGTATATGTTTGACATCCTTTTAGCCAGTGAAAGCCCTTGGTCTGTTTTCATTCTGATATGCTTTCCTTTCACAGTGTTTCTGAGCTGCTACCCCTTTTCTTCCCCTGCTCTCTCATTTATTAGGGGTCATAGCAGCATGAATTTTGAAATACCCTAATGTGGGGGTTTGCCTTTTTGTCCAGCAGGGTCCTGTGATTCCAAGACTATATAGCTTTCCTCCTGCTGAAGAAAAAAAAATGTGCTGAGGAAAAAAGCTTCAAAGGACTTAGAAGCCAATTTTTAAGTCAGCAGGGGTCATACTCCTGCTTGCATAGAACTGAATGTATTAAAAATAGGCTGGGCCTCACAGAACATTTTTTATCTGGTGATGTTTTCTTAGATCTAGCAAAAAGTCTAATTGCCCAGGGCTTGGCAAGGCTAAGGCAGTGCCTCCCATAGCTGTGGTCAACCATGCACATTGTCCTGTGCGTGGTGCCACTGCAGGAGGATTCACAGCTGAAGGACTCACTGCTCTCTGTGCTGTGCTTCCCCAGGCACCGTGCCACAAAGCATCACACAGAGAATCACAGCATCATTAAGATTGAAAGAGACCTCTGAGAACATCAAGTCCAATTGTCAACCTGTCGCCATCATGCCACTAAACCATGTCCCTAAGTACCACATCTATATGCTTGTTTTAAACATCTCCAGGCACAACATCCTCAACAGCACCTGCAAAGGGCATTAGCTGAGTATGTAAGGCATCTTAATTCAAGCACTGACCTGCCATGGATACAGCACACTTTTTAAGCAGTGTGGTGTTGAGTACAAGATATCCACTTGGGACTAGGTGACATGTCAAAATTCATGGGAGAGTTCTTCAAGCTCAGAGGCTGAGCCTGGGGCCAAGTGCATCTCTGATCACACCGGATGCCTTGATGGTGCTGGAGCTATATTTCCCTGTTCCCATTACAGCACCCTATTTCCCCACCTCCTACCCTCAACTGTGGGACCAGGGCAGCAGCAGGTACATAGTGGGACTGTGACCCTGGTGTCCCTGCACCACACAGCCAGGCAGCCAACACAGTCTTGTGCCTCTGCATCCAGCAATCCCACCCTTCACCTGCATCCCTCCTGCCTGGGCACTGCTTCTTGAAAACTCTTTGGAGATGAGCCACATTTTAGTTTGTTCATCCTCAGGGAAGGCACACATTTTCTCCTTGCTCTTAATTCCATTTTTGCCACTAAGCCAGTGGCATTTATTTCTTCTACAAATGTTTTTTAAATGGTTGGCACCTCATCAGTAATACAAGACTAAGTTTTACCCCTAAGGTAAATGTAGTCATTTTTCACAATGCTTTTAAAGTGTTTATCAACTGTTCAACAGGAAGACAGGCAAAAGAAAACAAAAAAGAAACCCCTGCAATGGTTCCTTTAAAACTCTTTTTACAGAAACTACATTTTAAATAACTCTGACTTTAAATAACCAAGAAAATGCTAAATATTTCCATCACAACCACTTGTTCTTTCCTGAAGCAGATTCTTTACAAACCACAGCACTTCCCATCATAAAACAGCCTTGGGACATAGGAAAGGTAAAGTTTTTTTAAAGAGGAGACTATATTTTATATTTAGAGATATAAAACAGCAATAAAACCTGGTATTAGAGAAAACTATGCCTCCCACAAAATCCGTGCCAATATCAGGACAGGAGTAGTACACTCAGTGCCATGGAGATGTGGGGATTCGGAGTATGGTGGAGGGATAAAGAAAGGGAATTTTTACTGTTAACCTAGTAATTTCATTACAACCCAATTTTAATCTGAGGATTTTCACTGAAATGTAGTCGTTCACCCTATAACCAGCAGAGGGAGCATTGAAAACAAGGACTCCTTTGAAAATAGTCCAGCACTGCAAAACCAAAAGCGTTGTTGCGGGAACCACACCAAAACATTGGTGGCAGCCCAACCCCGGACTTGTGAATTCATGCATGGACAAGGCATGAGACTCACACTGATGGGAAAGCATTCAGGTTTCTTGCAAAAACATAACCAAACAACAAAACCCAAACAGCCCAGAACCATTCCTCAGCATGAATCACTTTCAGCCCTTGACTCAGGTGCTCGAGGTGCCCTCGGTTCAGGCTTTGCAAACTGGTTGGGGTGTGTGGGCATCTTTCTGTTCTGCAGAAGTGAAAGGCTGAGAAAGGGCACAAAGGGGAATTCTGCCTCTCTGTGCTGAGGGCATGGCTACGTGGTTGTGGAGGGCTGTATTCTCAGGACTGTCTCTACTGCCTTCACAAACATCTGGCTTTGTCAGTGAGGGATGTGTGGAGGCATAGCAGCATCTCCAAAAATCTAAGCAGAGCTGTAAGCACCCCTGGAAACTGTTGCATTTCAACCCCCAGGAGTAATACCTGGAAAAATGAGGCTATTTCTGCTCTTGTGACATAGCATTTCTGCTCCTTTAATACTGCATAAGGCATTGTAAGAAAAAAAAGATTTTTATAGGCTTTGTGCACCCTGCTCCTGATGCTGGGAGTAGGAGAGGGCCCTTCTGAAAGCCCCACAGGCAAAGCAGCCCTGAGGGTCTGCTCTGGGACCCATGGGGGCCACGGCATAGTCAGCAGTTGAGCTTTGGGTTGTTTTAGCAATCAGATGAGTTACCTTTGATGTTTTTCACCACCCAGCCATGTGCACAACTCCATGCTGCGTCAGCTGCCATCATATCATCTGCTCCAGCGCTTTCCTCCCTGCAATCCAAACTTGCCCTGGGTCATGAAACACTGCAAAGAAAGGCCCAGCAAAGAAGCAGCATACCTTTAGTGTGACTGTACCTACTTAGGATATTCTTTTTTTCTCCCCCTCAAAATCCCATGCTGAAAAGCATGCAAGGGCAGGATTCAGAGACACTGCCTCACCAACATGCTGCATCCAGAGTGGCTGGGTGTGAGGGGTCAAGGGCTGCACCCAGCGCTGGGGGTCCACAGACTGCAGCATTTCCATTTGCATTCCTGTTTTTCATCACCATTTCCTCTGCAAAAGTGGAACAGAACTTACAAGCCTTTCAAAATATAATATCATTATATTTCAAATCCTGCTTTTGATTGTCTGTGTGGCCAGTGAAGGGAGGGAGGATGCTATTTGTTATTTTCCAGTCACTGCAGTGCACTGGCAGCACAGTCTAAGCCTGGTTTTGAGCACAAAGAGCCAGCTGCTTAGTTCAGGTCCTGTATGACCTGCTCAGATCAATTAATCAAAGAGCACATCATGGATTTATTTTGTATTTAATGTTAAAGACCAGAGCAGTCACCATACAGACAGGGTGCCTTGTGTATCGGGACTCTCTTTGGACACAGATGTAGACTTCATTTCGTGTTGTGCAACACTACAGTAGAACTATGAGCATCAAAAACAGGGCTACAGATAGGAAAATGGCTCATGGAATAGCACAGCTTCCCATGAGTGATACAGTGAAGCTGGTGAAAACAAAAGCTATTAGCCTGAGCCAATATGCGTTTTAAAGCACACTCTAAGGAACAACTTCTTATAAATTGTATTTGTATCTATGTGTATATATACACACATACATATGTTGCAGTAGTACAAACCTAGAACCATTTAATTAAGGATTACAGAGTGACCCCAGGTTTGTAATGGTCCTCTTAGTCAGACTAAAATGATGCTAATGGCATGAAGCTGGGCTCAGGCCTGTTTTTATGGGTGTCATCCTCTTGAGTTCTTGGGCCAGTGACCTTCTCACCTGGTTGAATTCCCAAGGGAGTGCCTGAGTTTAAGCAAGCTCTGAAAAGGTATGCTAACCTGTCACCTTGAGGCAGATGCACATGCTTACTTACATTGGCCACCCATCCCATCTTTTCAGGCCCTTACTTCAAAATATAAATCTCAATTTTCACTTACTTTTCAGCATCACTTTGAAATGCAACTTTATCATGAGTAAAGTTTATTTTTACTGTGGCACCTCTTCTGTGCTTGTCTGAGCTGTGAAAAGTCGTTTACTGTTTGCATATTAACCCAGCAGAGCCAACACACATGAGTGCTCTTCCTCAACAGACTTGTTTACTAAGCTGTAATCAGTTAAGGGCAGCATGGCTAACTCAGCACCTCTTTGTCTTTGGTGACAAGAGTCACCATACAATACTTGCAGGAGTCCAAGCAACTCAGCTTGACACGGTCTCAGTTTCCAGAGCTGGAGCTGGGAGCAAAACCAACTTATCTTTCAATTTATAAATCAGTCAGGGCACACAAATCATTAAAAGCTAATATGTGCCAGGATCCCTAATGAAATTCCACACTCACTTATTTTCCAGATAAAAAAACCAAGTTCATGCTGAAGGTGGTTTTCCTGTTAATACCTCATCCTTTCCCTAAGCAACATCTCAGGAGCCAGGGGATCTTTCCTGCGTGGGAAGTGGGGCATTTGAGGGGGAAGTTTAAAAAGGAACAAAACCAGTAAAGGCTGGAGATCATCTGAGCTAAATGTTCGTGCCTCCACTAGCCCTAGCAGCAACAGCTCTCCCATGGGCAGAGCCAGCCCTTGGCAGGGCAGGGGTGGCTGTTGAGCCCCAGGTAGGGCTGTGGGGAATTCCAGTGCTTGTGTCACTTCTGCCTTCTTTTCTGAGCAGCACCTGGGACTGTGCCAGCTTGTCATAAACAGTGAGGCAAAACAATGAGGGCGTTTACTCATTTAAGCTAGCAGGAAGACATTGTGAATTTAATCAAAACAGCTAGTTTGCAGCCTGGGGAGCCTCTCTTCTGCTCCCCAAAGGAGCTGGAGCAGCTGAAGGCCAGGATTCATGACTAGCACAGTGCTCAGCTGCATGTGTTTCACTTCAACTGTATGATTTCTATTTCAATGCCTGTGTAAGGCATTGCCCAACCCACCAGTTCACCATAGTGTCAGCAGTGTTTATTCAGGTAAGGATTTTAGTATCTAAACACAGCATCATGAGCTGGCACTTGTACTAACTGAGCAGGTTTGGCATTTTCTTTCTTCATGATGTTCCTACAATACCCAAGCTGCTGCAGGCTCAGAAGCATGGAGAGTCTTCTAAAAATCCTATTCTCCTCATAGCAGCTTAGAGACTTAGCTATTTAGAATCACAGAATGGTTTGGGATGAAAGGGACCTTAAAGATCATTTAGTTCCAAACACCCTTGCCATGGGCAGGGACACCTTCCACTAGATCAGGTTGCTCAAAGTCCCATCCAGCCTGGCCTTGAACACTTCCACGGAGGTGGCATCCACAACTTCTCTGGTCAACCTGTTCCAGTGCCTCACCACCTTCACAGTGAAGAATTTCTTCTTAGTATCTAATCTAAATCTATCCTCTTTCAGTTTAAAAAGATTACCCCAAATCCTATCACTACACTCCTTGATCAAAAGTCCCTCCTCATCTTTCCCATAGGTCCCCTTTAAGTACTGAAATGTCTCTCAAGAGCTTTCTCTTCTCCAGGCTTGAACAACCCCAACTCTCTCAGCCTGTTTTCAGAGGAAGGGGGCTCCAACCCTCTGATTATCTTCCTGGCCCTCCACAAACTAGTGAGGAAGAAGTTACATGACTGACATATTGGCATTTTAAAACCTTAACTACAGTCTGCTGCAGCCAACAGAGACACAAACGTTGCTTTAAGAAGCTCTGGGTCCATCACTGATGGGCAAGGAGCCTCAACACCCCAGCAGGAGGTGGCAGCTGCCCCAGCCAGAAGGATCTGTGAGCACCCAGTTTCTCCTGAGGTTTAAATAGGGACAAAACTAAGATTTTAAAACTTTTGGCCATGCATTTAAGGTTGCTTTAAACATGCAGGTGAAGGAGCCCCTGACAGCAGCACAAGGAGAGCAGTAATTGGAGCAAACAGGGCATAAATGGGATTTTACTATAACCTTTCAAATAGGCAAACTAGGCAACACAGGTAGGTAAGGTCAAAACTTTCAGTCTTGGTGCTTTCTGCAAGATCAATAAATAACTCAGCCAAGGAAAGAGGACCATAAGACTGCTGTCTCTTATCTGCTCCTCCCACCACTCGGCTCATTTCCCATTCCCTGCAATGTTTGCAAACAAACGAGCCAATGTGGTTTCAGTAGAGTGCTTCAAACATTAAACAAGCTGCTGCTCCTAACTAATAAGGAAGGAGGTTGGCCACAACATCCTGCATGTGTTCCAAGCTGCCCTGCCTGTTCTGGAGCTGCCCTGAACGAGAGGGCAGCAGCACCTTTATAAAGCCATTAAAAAGAATTCTTGGGCAATGCCAGGAGCTCGTGCAAGCCAGGATAGTTTGCTAGGGGGATTCAGATTTCACAGCCAAAACCAAACCTCTTACAATTGAGGAGAAGAGTTCTTTTGTGTGCTTTGAAGTACCCTAGGGATCTGAAATTTTGTTTGCCCTGGGCGTAGGTAGTTTAATTTTTGATTTCTCTCTGATCTGTCTTGAGGAATAATCATTAAGTGAAACCAGTCCAGCTGGGCAAAGTTTCCTAGTTTTATACACTCTTTTACAGCCTTTATCAGAGCTAACAAGAACAGGAAAATGTTGCAAACAACCAACCCACAGTCAGAGATATCACCACTCCTGACACTACCATTCTTACAAACACTGTTCTGTCTCTTTACACCTGTATTGGCAGCTTTTTGTTGTTGTTGGGATTGAACAGCAGGTGTTTATCAGGTTTGCATGCAGCACAGCAGGCAGGGCTGGAAATGCAGATCCTGGCTAATGGAAAAGTCACCTTGTTCTAGCCTGATCTGTTTTAACCCTGCAGAGGTGCCAGCCTAGCTGTCCGTCATCTCCTAACTGGAGATGCAGATGTGTCACCACACTGCTTGACTTCTCCAGATCCACCTTTCTTTCTTATCCTTTTATTTCTTCTGTACCTCTTCATGAAGTGAGCAATTCCCTAATATATATTTTCACCACAAAAAAGGCCATTCCTGGGTTCTTAGACTCAGTGATAAGGCAAGCAACCTGAGTTTGCACAGTTAATGTTATTTCAGCCTTTCTTTTATTTTTTTCTCTCCACAAAGCTATTTTCCACAAGGAAATAACCACAGGAATTTGAGTGCTGTGTTCAACAGCAGTGTGTTTCCTGGCTTTCCAACTTACTGTAACTACATTCTGTGTGAGGACTTTGCTTTTCTTTGACCATTTATTTTAATTTGGGAATGAAGAGTGAGGGACATTTGTACTCACCTCACCTAAGGTTGCTCTCTGGAGGATGTCCCCACTGTGGCTCACCCTTCTGAGGTGTGTAGGTAGGAAGGATCTGCCCAGACCACCATCACCCAAGCTTCCCCTCTGCACTTTTCATCACAGTAGAGGTTTATTTACAACAACTTTGTTTATACCCAATAATTTCCACAGTGCACCAAGCTAAACACTTGTTTCTCTAAAAACATTCTCTACCAACATTGTCTGGGTATCTGCAAGTATTTTGAAGCTTCAATAATGTTTGCTCAATTCAAGTTCAAGTTCAGATCATACTCACCAAGAAAAGCCAGGGGAGGTTTTCCAGTATGGTGACATCTTCCTTTCCTCTCCTGATGCATCTAGGCATGCTACTTGTTCCTTCCAATTAATGTAGCCTTTTGAGAAGAACAGAATCCAGATATGAAATCTAATAGCACAGGTTGATCTGCAGGGATTAACAATATGAAGGAGAACACTGTCAAGCATATAATGATATTTTGTGGTATGTTTGCTACAGCTAATGCTTTTAATTGCATTTTCCAGTTTAATTCTAGTAGCCAAAGGCTCAATGCGCAAGGCAAATAAAAGACATGATAATTGGCATGCCCAAGTGCCTCTCTTCAACATAAATCAGGCAGACAGCAAATATGAGTTGAGCAAGATCACTGTGTCCCACTTTAAATCACTCAAGATTTTGCCAAAATTAATTTTACTCTGCAGGATGGAAAACAGGCCTGGGAAATACATTGAGAACATCAGGAAGGACTGGAGCCACAGTAAACCACTTCCACATTAACATTTCACACAAGTGTGAGGAAGGTTGTAAGCAGGCTGATCACAGAATTGGTTGGGTTGGAAGGGACCTTAAAGATCATCTAGTTCCAACTCCCCTGATCAGAGAGGAATAGGATCAGGTAGAGTGCACTGATGGGTGCACTTCTCCATTCACTACCTAATAGTAATTCCCTGCATTACTGAAAGATTCTTCTGTGATTACAGGTGCAATTACTAAACAGCTTTTGAAACAGAAAGACCTCTCCACAAACCTGACAGCAGCAACAGATTGCACTGCATTCATGCTCAGATGTTTTGTTTAAGACATCAGCCCTGCAAGCAAACCCAGAAGTGAACTATCACACTGCTTCAATTGGCAGTGCACAGCAGTTTGTATGTGCACAGCAAGCTGTAACTTAACAATTTGGACTGGAAGTCCTCTAGGGCTAAGATAATCTTTATGGGTTTAGACAAATACAACAGATGCACAAATACATGACCACAGCTTTCTTGTTAACTCCATCAGAGTTGCAAGGTGAAATAAGTAAAAAGATAAGTATTATTCCTTGAGTTTTAAGCCAAAGTTGGCTTTCTCCTGTTTGATCTGTAAGTCCAGCCAGAGTGGATAGCTTCCAAACTGCTGACATTCACTAAGCAGAGTAATTTACTCATCTGCCTGAGTCCCATGAACTTTTTGTCTGAAGATAGAATAAACAGGTATTCCTGCTTATTGACACTGCAGAGCTCACAGTTTCGCTGGAACAAGCCTGATTCTCTAGAGCTTTGCATGGCAGCAGCTGAAACACAGCTAGGCAAGTTCCCTGCTAGTGTTATCTGAAATATTTCTACTACCTTTGAGAGAGTTTCACCCTGACTCTACTGCATATGCACTGTGTTCTCAGTTCCAAAAATCTGGCAGCTCTTCACCAGGTATTTTTAATGCATTTTTACTAACTATAAAGAAAACTTGTGTGTATTTGGCTCCTCCACAGTTTGGCTCTCTAACCTAATAAAACACTCCAGTGGTGCTGCTGATCACAGCCAGTTTTGGAAAGCCACACTGTGCTGAGTACAGCATTTCCAGGCTGTAAGCCATAGAACAAGCCAGTTCCTGCATGGCTTTTTCCTATGAACTACAATGAGGGCAGAATCACATCCAACATGTGGCCCCAAAGACACACTCCTACATATTTCAAACCCAAAAATCATCAGCTGTAAAAACAAAACATCTGAGGAAACTCCAAACAAGGAGCAAACTGCCAAAAATGTTGTTCTCTGTGGATGTGGAACTCTTTCAAAATCCTGTTTTGCTCTGTAGCCTGGCCCAGGGCAAGGACAGGTGACTGTTAGCTCAAGGGAACCACTGGAAGCAAGCAGCTGAGTGACAGGACAATTCCCTGTCAGCATCCACAAGCCATTAGATTGACTTTGCTTTAGTGCAAGGTTGTACCCTAAACATTGCAGAGCTTGTTCCAATAGTTCCCTCACTGTATTCCTGAAGACCAGCCTTTGAATGGTGTGACATTTCTCCCTGGCTTGGGGACAATCACATTAGGTGGGTGAATCTTGGAGCACAAATCATGCCTGTGTGTCAGTTCTGCCATTTCTGCAGGGGTTGCCTGGGTCTCTCTGCCATTATCTCCTGATGTCTCAGGCACATAGAGGTCTGTAAGCCTCTTTACACACTTGTACATCTAGTTGACATTCTTCAGCTCAGATCAGTCTTGCTGTGAGCATTTTTCCACTGTTAAAAAGGTGGTGCTATAAGGGAGGAAAGCCAGATGTTCCATGTTTATCTAGCATCAGTGATTTCATAACACTTTGCTTGCAAGTCATGACTAGATTATTGCAGCTGCCAACAGCACAGCCCAAGCATCAAGCTGTGTTCCCTCTGCTCAGTGCACTCACAACTCTGCACTGAGTTAAATTAGGATTACGAGGAAGAAATGCTTCAAGAAATACATTTTTTGCCTTTTGAAAACTGATTTCACAAACAGAGAACACAGACCTTAAAAATTCTCCTTAGGGCACAAAATTCCATCTCTGGAAGCTTTCAGCTTTGGGCTCATGAATGAGGGAAGCATGATGCTGACCAGCACCTGAATTTTTTTGCTGACACTGCTTGTAACAGGGGAAAGCATGGTTCCTTCCAGCTGTACAGATTTGGCAAGCATTGATACTGTTAGATTACTTAATAGTGTCTTAAGCTGAACACAACCTAAGGTCTTTATATATCCTTGAGCTAATGTTTCCTGCACCTCACCTTTCTGTTGAGAAGACACAGATCTTGTCATCAACTACCCAACAGTTCCCCCCAGCTCACTTTCTCTTACCCTTACAAGACTTTTGCACTCTGCTGTAACCACTGAGGCTTCACCAAAGAGCAGAAATTAGGCAAGAAACTGTGGAAGCCAGGTTATGCCTTGTGCCTACATGAATCTGGAAGAAAAAAAAAGAGAGGTGAATACAACACATTTTGCAAGAACTCTGAAGCCTACAGGACAGTGTAAACACACATCAGACCTCTGCTCCAGGCTGTCAGAAACAGGAAAGTCACCTGAAGGGGAATTTGGAGACCTGCATGCTTACCAAATAGGGAACTGCATTTGCTTGGGAAATACATACTCTCTGTTAAGATACTTACTGTCAGGTGTTTTACATGCAAACCAGATAACTGCTTCAACTACACTAGTGCTCCATCCAGAGTATTTAAAGCACAGTAAACAAAATTTTGCTTAATGCACCAAAACAGGATTACTGTAGGCTGGTAGGAATTACAGAGGCTGTGAGAAGGTATTCAAATATATGTATATTCAGATAGCAGTGTGCATTCCTTCACACACCTCTATATCTATAGGGACACAGAGTTTTTAAGTCTGGAGCAGCACCACATGCAAGGATTGTCTGATTAGTAGAGTTTTTAAGTAATCTGTTTCCCATCATATTCCTTCCATATGCAAAACCCCAAAGGTTTGTCAAGGCATCAATAATTCAGTCTTAAAAGTCAGGTCTCCCAAAGTGCTCTTCAGGCACGAGTTCTTTATAATCCATCGTGGGGGGAGATGGGTGCTGACATTTCTTCCACCTGCTGGTCCCCTTGAAGGCAGGGACATACCATGGTAGAAAAGCTGAATAATTTAGCTGAAATTACAGAACAAATCAAATGAAGAGCTCAGTGTAGCTCTCAAGAACTCTGGCCTGGCAAGTCTCTTCCTGGACCACACATCTCCGTCAGTTTGATGCAGTTTACTGTCTGCAGCAACAACTCCTCATAGAAACAGGTGATTAATCAATCATCAAGTTAAAAATCTATGTTTGTTAAAGAAAACAAAGTTAAGTTTCCAGCCCCAAAAACTGTAATAAGTTCAGAGCTCAGAAAAACTCAAAAAACAAGAGAAGAGAACACCAGATGTTTTCTCTTCAGACCTTTTGGGACCTGGCAGCCTGTTGCTCTGAGGAGACTGCAGTCATTCAGCCTTCAGCCAGACCTAGCCATGAAATCATAAGGTCAGGGGGAATCTTTTTCTCTCTCCATGCACTCCATTATGAGCAGTGACAAGAGATGTAGCACTCTTGAGGCTCATCTCATATAACACGTTATGCATGGACTGCCTCTACAGAGAGGGGTGGACAGAACCAGTAACTCAATAACTTCTTTCTGGTGGAATGCAGGCAAGCTCCAGCAGCTGAAATGTCAGCCTGAAGACACAGGTCCCACTTCTACACTTGCAAGTCGTGCCTTCACAGAAAGCATCATTAAACCACTTTGCTCACATACAAGTCTCCAGATTTAAACCCATTATGAGACTGTGATGATCAGACAGAGCCTAAATCAGACAGCAAACCAGGATAAAGAATGAGGAATGCAATGTACCCTTCAGGCTCTTGTTTTGATTTACAAAGAACAAATGAAGCAGAAATGATTGCTTTTTCCTACAAATCTTGCCTGGGGAACATTTATAAAATTCTGGAGACTTCCTGCACTGAATTTTAAGAACTCTAATGCAGAGACCCTGGCAGTCACCTGGTTGGAAATATTACCTCTGCCTGAAGCAGAAACTTTCAAAAGATGGAAAGAGGTCACTAAACCTATTCTGATGTGCAACAGGTTCTTCTCTGAGTCAGGCAACGATGCCTCTGTGAAACTACTGCCTCTAACCTTCCAAAAGGTTCAGTGTTGAAGAAAACTGATTCACTTCTGACACAAAGAAACTTGAAATCCAAAGCAAACGGTTGCATGGTTGCACCAAAATACCCCAGCTCTTTTCCCCTGTGATGCATTCAGGGTTAAAATTCCCAAAGACAACAGAATCAACCTGATTCCACAAGTCTGATGTTGCTCTTTTTCTTTCTGCAGTGCTGTTTGTGATGATGGAAATCAGAGACTGGCATCAGGGACAAAGAATCCAGAATTGTAAAAACTTAGAGCCTTTTTGGTTGGAGAAGACCTTTAAGATCTTCAGGTCCAACATTTAACCAGCACTACCAGGTCACCACTCAGCCATGTTCCTCAGCACCACATCTACAAGGTTTTTAAACTTCTCCAGGGATGGTGACTCCACCCCTGCCCTGGACAGCCTGCTCCACTGCCTCACAACCCTTTCAGTGAAGAGCTTTTTCCTAATATCCATCCTAAACCTCCCCTGGTGCAACTTGAGGCCAGTTCCTCTTGTCCTATCCTTTGTTACTTGGGAGAGGAGACCAACCCCTACCTCACTACAATTTCCTTTCACGTAGTTGCAGAGAGTGAGGTGGTCTCCCCTCAGCCTCCTTTTCTCCAGACTAAACAACCCCAGTTCCCTTAGCTGCTCCTCATAACACTTGTGCTCTAGACCATTCACCAGCTTTGCTGCTCTTCTATGGACACATTCCAACATCTTTCTGTGCAGTGAGGGACCCAAACCTGCATATTGGGACTTGCACCTCAGCTGGTATCTACATTGACCCTGTTCAAATAGGAGCCTGTTCCTACACAGCATGGAGTGGAGGCAGGAAAGCAGGCACTTGTTTGGTGTAAAGGAGGAGATTCCTCTAATCAGATGAAGCATCAAAACCCACCTCAGGAGCTGCAGCCTTGTAAATCCTGGTACTTGACTCAGTTCTTTCAAATCCACAGGGTGCCTCTTCTGCATGCAAGAAGCAATTCTTGACAAGGGAGGTTTTACAAGCAACGTGCTCCTATCTGTCTTCCTTCTTACCAAAACTTTCCTGCCTGCCAGTTTCCATCTCCTGTTATCGTAGCCCTCCTCCGGGCTCAGACCCCTGTCCTTGCCCTGCTCTCTGTGCATATTTACAGACCTTGGTTAACCTAGGGATGTGAAGTTCTCTGTGAGAAACTTCAAAGAGCTTCACTGCATTGTCCTGCTAATGATATTATCTGCAATCTCTGCCATCCCCATCCAGCTATTGTGCTCCCTGGGGAATAAGTGCCTAGGTAGCCATGTCTCAATGCAAGACAAGCACAAGCAAACAAACATATTACTACTAGAAACACCATGCTTCTGTTTATAAATTTCAGGCTAGAAATATACATTTAGATACACTTTAGATACAATATACATGTTTCTACAACAGGCACATATACAGTCAGGCACTTTCAGGATCTGTCTGATCTGCCAGACCTGTACACAGCAGTCTTCAGGAACATGGGTAATTCTTTCTCAAATAATTTGATTCACTATGAATGTGGACATAGGTGGCAGACCCGAGACTGCTGGAGGCACAGCAGGCTGGGAATGGCTGCTGTGCATCTGCAGTTATGTCCTCTGTCATAGAACAGTTTTGTTTGGAAGAGACCTTTAAGATCATCAGGTGCAACTGTTAACTGGCACTGCCAGGTCATCACTAACCCATGTCCCTCAGCACCACATCTACACTCAATCCCTCCAGGGATGGTGACTCCATCACTGCCCTGGGCAGCCTGTTCCACTGCCTCACAACCCTTTCAGTGAAGAGCTTTTCCCTACTATCCAATCTAAACCTCCCCTGGCACAACTTGAGGCCTCTTCCTCATCCTCTCACTTGTTACTTGGGAGAAGAGACCAACCTCTTTTCACAGAGTTCTAGAGAGCAAGAAGGTCTTCCAAGAGCCTCCTTTTCTCCAGGTTAAACAACCCTCAGCCACTCCTCACAAGACTTGTTCTCTAGACCCTTCATCAGCTTCATTGCCCTTCTTTGGACATGCTCCAGCAATGTGACCCTGAAAAAAATTTCTGAGCAAAGAAAGAGGATATGACCACAAACACAGGCTATGTGTGGAGTATTTATAAAACATTTCTAACTTCCCTCCTATGAATCTTGTAAAAGTGAGGAAATCCCTCTTTAATAATAGGTTCCATAGACCAGCTGCCAAAAAAAGGGCTCTCTAAATAAGCATCCATTGCTTGTGGACAGTTTATCAGTTTTAACTGCTAAAACATTAGAAACAGCACCTTTTCCTCATGACAGAGAGGCAGTAGTGGTAAATGTGTCTAAAGAAGAGACATTGAAGAACAGGAAATATAGTTATGTACTGAGCTGAGGACTTTTTGGGTATCCTCTCCCAACATCTCTAGTGTGCTCCTTGCTCTTGGGCAATCCTGATGGAGACAACACTGACAATCCATGCTTGTGTTTAGATCTGAAACAGCATCTCATTGTCTGCTGTCCTCTAATTTAAATAGAATCTATATATCTATCAGCAATCAGTAGAATAGTAACATTGGCAAACATGCTGAGCTCTAGAGTAGTTTCACTGCTCAAATTAAGGTTGCAATTTCATACCCCATTCTCCTGTTTCAGTTGATAACAGTGAGTTCAGAGGTCCTGTGTCCTACTTTAAGAGCCAAGCTGTAGTCTCAAAAGATATCTCTACTTAAAATTCACATCCACCTCATGACATTCACAACTAAGCTGTGAGACAACCTTCCCCAGCTCCTCTTTCCACCTCTCTCTAAAATATATTACAGGGAAGAAGGACTTGTATTTCCCTAAATAAGGCAAACGTTCTTTACAGAGCTGGGCAGTGGCATGGAGTAGTGCCAGTGTAGTTTAAAGCTAGTTGGGAAGCCATGGTGGAAAGAGGCAGTGTGAATGACTGAGCCATAGACCCTGATCATCCTTTCATCAAAGGGGAGCTCAGGCCACAGCCTTGGATGAAGGCTTTTCACACTGCCCTGCACCATCTTGTCCTTTAAAAACAGCAGCAAACCTCTGTGTTACCACAACATAAACCAGACTTGGCAACTGAAGAAGATTTCTTTCAAACCTGGTTGAAAAGGAGGTGGGAGCTGTAAACCAAAGTTGCCATTGGGATGGTCAAACCACCACCTCAGAGAAGCTGTTGTGACGTCTCTTAAGCTGTGTCTGACCAATCCCTCACTTGGCCATGGATGAGACATGCCAGAAGGCACTGTGGCATGGACACATTGTCCTAGTACCTAGAAGGCACCTCAAAATGTATCTCAGTTACATCCTCAGTCACAGAATCTTAGAATTATTTAGATTGTATCATCAAGTCCAACAGTTAACCTGGTTACAAAAACAGAAAGCAAGTTCAACTGAGGCTTCATTTCCAGCTTTCTTCAAGGAGAAGAACTGTTAAACACGAAACTGCTGGTAACAAAGAAAATGAAAGCAAACCAAACCAAGCCAAAATCTCTGGAGGAAATGAGTATTGTGTTTCTCATAAATAGTAATTCTTTTTTCAGATGAGTATTTCGTAACAGGTAAATATTAGGCAGATCTTTCCCACTAACCTATTTGACAGGTTAGCTTCAGCAGCCTGAA